>CM065666.1:15624338-15879338 GCA_033220385.1 Triplophysa yarkandensis
TGGAAATATGTTTTCACATGTGATATTGATTGACTGTCATTATAATACAGTCGTCCTGTGTTATATGAGTATATGATCAGTAATGCACACGAGCCCACTGTTAAGTTTTTGTTCACTTCTGAATTAAGAATTTTGTCACCTATTTGTCATTTTAAACCTGTTTGCCTTTTTTCCCGATGCAAAACACAAAAGTGGATATTTTTTAGAATGTTGTTAACCAAAAAAACATTTTTATTCTATTTACTATTTTTACTATTTACATGTATTTACTTTCTTTTGTATAGACACAAAACCAAAGAAAGTCAACGGGGACAAATGGTTTTGTCTAACTAAACTTTTTCCAATATTTCTTCTTTTTTGTTCTGCAGATTAATGACAGAGCTTTGAAAAGTCAAGTGGGTAAATAAATTATGATTATTTATTTTGGGGTGAACTATCAATTTAAGCAGACATGATCGATTTCAAAGGTATGAAATGATTTTATTTAGCTGATTGGACTGTTTTACTCATCCCATACTTGAGATAGTGAATATGAGATCATCAACAGACAGTAAGTGTTTCTTTGTTCAACTAAAGATAAATAAAACTTATAGTGGGAGACTGGACCATCACACAAACATCTTTACCAACAGTTACCAATTATATTCTGTCAAGAAAAGCATTTCAGTATTTTGAAGTGATTCATTGTGGTGATCAGCCACAAAATCGCAGTGCGAAGAGACGGCAAACAAGCCGTCAAACCAGAAAGGGTTAATAGCTTCACATGTAAGAGCTGCCACCCGTGGATTGATATTTCTCCTTGAGATGCAACTCGGCTGGAAAAGCTGTTTTTGATGTTGCGCTAACCTTTATCTCTTCCACGCTCCTTAGGCGTAGCCTTTTGTGCTGCACTGAGGACAAATCTGTTGACTGGACAGCTTCTTTGAGCCGACATTGAAATTGCTTATTAAAATTTCTTCTCTTGTCTCCCGGTTGGTGAGATAAAGCAGAGACGGAAAGCTTTAATTCCATTGTGCCACATTTGTATCAGTGTGCTGACATTTATTCATGGCAGATGTGTGTCAGGGGCTGTATTTTTGAGACAAAATTATACATTCAAATATGTATATAGTGCTACAGTGCCTATAATTTGTCTACTAAAATAATTTGGCTACCCATTACTTTTTCTCCTTGAAAATATAGCTTTATGTACTGTGCTTATTGTTGAGTCGTAAGGCTACTTGGTTAATGCTCCTTCATTCGGATAAAAGCGTTTGCTAAATGACTAAATGTAATAATGCACGAATTATGAATGCCTGATAACATTATGTGTTTACTCTAATCTGGTGGACTGCAGTTTTACATTTTAAATGCGTGGACCCTTCAAATCTGAGTGTATTTCCATTGCCTGTAAATGGTTTATCGTTTATCCAATTGAAGAAATTGCTCTTAAAGTGATACAAAAGAAATTCTTCCTGTGTTGTTAAAGCTGGTGTGACCTATGCTATTCTTTTTTATTTACAGTAACTATAAAAACGTTATAGTTGTTGTTAACTTTTTCGTCATTGGTTTGAATGGGTCTCATGTGGTTTAAATTTGTAAATAAGACTTTTTTTAGTGTTGCACAAAAGAAGTTTTCAGTATGGTCACATTGATTTTGTATCCAGATAATGGAAGACAATGGAATCCAGTTTTTTTACCATTACTATTTCTTTTTAATATCGTCTCTTTGCAAATGAAAGAGAGTCATACTTGTTTAAAATGGCATGAGGATGAGAAAATAAAAACAGAGATTTAATTTTAGAATAAAATATCACTTTAACACTGAAAATGTAGCTGGCAGCTTTTTGATGCAGTGTCCAAATGCCAAACCCCATCAGCAGAATGCTAGTTGCTACTAGATCATGTATTTGTTATGTTTTGTTTGTTTGTTTAGAAATAGTTAATTTTAACTATTGCTAGTTTCTTGCAGCTCATATTTTTACTGAGATGTCAACAGAGGATGTAGTGCAAACACTTAAAGTGACATTTTTCTTTAAACATGAACTCTTCTTACATAAGTGACTCCATTAGCAAAATTCAGTTTCTCCGCCAGGAGAAGGGCTTTGAAATGAAGCTTTACAAAGATCAAAAAGAGAAAGTCAATCAGCGTCGTATTTGCAGTAGCTGATTGTGGCACAGTTGTTATGACAACTTCGTTTTAAAAGCACCATAATGATAGATTAGAGGAAACGTGACTCGGTTTTGTAGAAAGCTTCTTTGATCGACAAGTAGGAACAAGCACATCAAAAGCCATTCTTTGAAGTCAGTAGCATTTCACATTTATCTGTCATTTATCTGTGTTTGTGTAACCATTTTCATTTATCCATAAAACACACGTGGTGTGTGTTCATTATTTGTGTTCATACGCAGTGTGAAATATAGCCGTTTTATTAGCGGTTAAGAGGTAGATACAATCATAAATTAAATACTGATAGATCATTATGAGGAAATCCATTGAGGCTGAACAAAGGCTTGCCATATTTAGACAAATCTCATCAAATTTAATTTCATATTTCCACACATAATGCTCCATTATCATTTGTATAATTTAACTTTGTCTATACATGAGTGTTAAAATGAGGTCTTGGAATTAAAATACTCTTGGAATTGTTTTATGATCTCAGAAATATCTGAAATGAGATTTCAAAGCGGCATTCTGTATCTTTTTTAATTTAAACAAAGATCATTTATCACAAGTGCATAGAAAACGATTTGCCACAGTAAACATAAAATAAAATACTTAAAGATGTTTTACATGTAATTTGAATATTGCTAATAAAGACCAATAAAACATGATAACACAATAAAATCATTTAGGACAGTTTATAAAACAGATTTATTTGTTTTTAGTAAATAGACTAGTAATGTATAGATAAAATGTTCTGGTCATTTTAGCCAGGAAAAATGCTATCTTTTCTTTTTACAAAATAACAACCGCTCTTACAACCCATTAGATTGTGAAATTTTACATATTACAGTTACAGAAATATTTGATCTGTTTTTATTTCTCACACAGCTTGAGTCAGCTGATCACTCTTATTTTCAGGAATTGAATTTTTTTAAGTTTTAAAACAAGTGATATTAAACTTTCATTCAGTAAATATAAAACCACAGTTGTCACTTTCCTTAACTAAGTCTATTTTATTCTACAGGATTGGTGGAGGATGTCCATTGATACACATTTAATTTACATTAATTTACAGTTACTTTTGGTTTACTTTGATAGGTGAGCTGTCTTTTTAGCATCGAGAGGGAAAGCCATGGGCATTTTGTGTTTGTACCTTCGCTGCCATTCTCTTAAAATGGAAAAGTGGGATGTGACGTGACTTCTGTTTAATGTCCCATGCTAAATATTTGTGTCCCATACTCACTTGCCAATATGTTTTTAGAAATGATAAACATGGTATATAGAATATTTATTTAATGAAACCCCAATTTTGACAAAAAACATACAGCTCTTTTTTTTTCTTGAGAATCCCCCAGCGCAACATCCCGCAGGTTTTCCCAGCATCACAAATCTGAGCTTCAGGAACAGGGTTGAATTAAATTTTGGGTTTCCACAAGCTTTTCTTGTTGTAGCTTCCACAAGCCATATGACATAGTCCTTTAACAGTGCTTACTGTTACAATCTTGTGTTCTTTTGCACAACAGAAAAGCTTTGAGCAAAAAGCTTAATGTCACTATGTTTATTCTGCGTGAGCTGTATTTGACAAACACAGATGTGTGTCATATTTCTTTCTCTCTCTCTTTTTTATCTCTCTCTTTCATGCGCTGATGCTATCACAGTCACATCCACCCCATCTCTCAGTTCGGCCTGGCTCTGTCTCAAACCCGTGTTTGCTCGTCTTATGCTCTGTTTGCTGTGGAGCCTGTTGAGAAGGCCTCATCACCGAGGTCACACAGCATCGTACGTGTGTCCACAAACACATCCACCTCACCTGAGCGAAAAAAGAGCTGAAGCACCCCGGGCGATTGAGGTAAAGGCTATGATGTGCTGGATAAATTGATTTATTCCACGCGTTTTGCACTGAAAACAGATTACTTCTTGACAATTCTCTGTCGTAAAGGTTATCTAAAGAAATTTGCTTTGGGGTGGGTTGTGTTCAGTGCTTTGTGACCACAAGAGTGCATCCTGCAACATTAACACTGTTATTCATAGTGACCTTTGTGCAGAGGTGCAGCGTGTGACATTTTGAGAGTCGTAGCGTAACGTTTCCTCCGAGACGTTGGTAAGAAGAGAAGCTCATTAATGTTGCACGGGACGTTATGGCTTAATTTCTCGTTTAGAAAATGATACACTCGCAGTGATAGTGAGTATCGGCTGAGAGCTATATTTGACAGTCAGTGCTGTTAATGCTGACTCAAATGTATTGATTTGGTTTCTCTATCATCTACTTGAGTCGTGTAGCAAACAGGGTGCGGTGTCTGGCTAATACAGGTTTACGACTAGATATACTAACAGTGAAAAGCCGGAAGCATTAAATGAATTTGGGCAATATAAATGTCAGGTGATGAAAGGAATCTTCAGTAAATGATAAATCATATTAAGATCCTTTTTTACTTGTGACAGTAAATGGCTTCCTGTCTGGTAAAAACTTAGTTTTGTATAGATACAGAAAATAAATAATAAAAATACTAGAATACATTTTTTATTTTAAAGGTCCAGTTGAAAATTGGTGGCATCTTATAAATTGCTCAGTCCACCACTCATGTGTACCTTTTAGAATGCTATGGGTGCTGAAACAGCACAAAGATGTCGGCAGGGTTTGGCTTCTTGGTCAAAAGAGATAACATAATTACAAAACACGTTCCATACCCTCAAGAAAAGTAAATATTGCTGCTGTTAGTTTTACTAAACTGAACCTTGCTCACAGTACATAAAAATATCAAATTATTATATTTAATTTGACATAAAATGCATATATAAGTACTGTTGAGAAGAATAAATATTTTGTTCATTTAGAAATAAAATTATTAATACAATCTGAATTTGTAAGAGGGCAGTCGTGGCCTTATGGTTCGAGTGTTGGACTCGTGATTCCAATGTCGCTGGTGCGAAACTCTGTACCAGCGGGGATACCACAACCGAGGTGAGTCCCATGAGCAAGGCACAGTTTCCCCCTAACTGTTCTCCAGGCACCGCAGCATGGCTGCCCACTGCTCCGGGTGTGTGTTCACTTACTTTGTGTGTTCACTGTGATGGGTTAAATGCAGAGCACAAATTCAAAGTATGGGACACCATACTTGGCCACATGTCACTTCACTTTACTCACTACATTTTGGTAGCTTTACCTAATTCTTTTTTGATTTGCGTGGATCACGTGACACAATAAGTAAATCCCAAATAATGTTTGAGTGTAGAGCTGTTTGTCTCTTTAGGGTTTCTGTAGATATTAATTGTACAAGGACCTGTGGTGTATGTAGATAAAAATAGCTCAATTCAGGTTTAATGGTTCATTCTGTTAAGTTTTTGTAAGCATGTGAAGGTCAAGGCACACACTGTAGTGAAGTGAAGTATTACCAAGTATGGTGTATTTGTGCTCTGCATTTAACCCATCCAGTAAGTGAACACACACACACACACTGTGAACACACACCCGGAGCAGTGGGCAGCCATGCCGCGGCGCCCGGGGAGCAGTGGGGGGGACGGTGCCTTGCTCAAGGGACTCACCTCAGTCGTGGTATTCCCGCTGGTTCGGAGTCTCGAACCAGCAACCTTCGGATCACAAGTCCAAGACTCGAACCACCAGGCCACGACTGCCCACGCATCTGAAGCATCTGAAGACATAAGCATTATGTACATTGTGTTGAATTTTTGTCAATAGATCGTTTAAGTTGTTACAAATGTAACTTTTGAATTATGAAAATGCAATTTTTTTGCATCAACTTAACTTTGAAAATGACTTTTGTGAACCTCAATGTACTTATACAGGTTCTGTGCTTTTAATTCAATAGATCAATTAAGAAATCCTGAAACTGTAAATGGTTTACAATGACTGATTATGCATTTTTAAACTGGATTTATATCAAAATTTAAGGCACACATTTGCCTACAGCATATACATTTTTTAGGAATACCATAAGCAGAAGTGTGTTAAGTTTGGTGATGAAAATCATGAATTTCCCTCTGTAATGTTCTATATTTGAATCTGTGGTTTGGCATATGATGATTTCTTTTTGGCTGCACTTTACCATGGATGAGTCAGCTATCAATGAACTCCTTCGAAATTCTCATGATCACAGGGAGCCTGTGGGCTGTTGGCAAATCTACGGTCCTTCATGTTCGTTATGTTCCCTTAGTGACATCTGTATGTGACAGACCACTTATCGCTTTATTTGCTTAAATATTACATTGACAGGGTAGTGCTTGCTTTGCACAGAATTTCCTCTCTGGTGACTCTTTAAAGAAGGTGTGTTATAGTCAGAAAAATTGCTCAAAGTGTGATAACAGTACAGAATATATATGTTAAATGGAAATATCATTTATGCAAGCACTATTTTGGTTTAATTGTACATTTCTAAATAAATGTGAGGTATACAACTAAATCACATTTAACAAAAGTGATTAATAAAGCAAAAATAATCAAGGCTAATATAATTACTTTTTATGCATTACACATGCCTCATACTCAGAATTTGTTAGTCGTGGTTTTGAAGGTGGAGGAAAGTGCTGGTTATTCACCCCTTCAGCCTTCATGCCTTGCTGGTATCGAGTCGAACCACCGACTTTTGGATCATGAGTTACACTTGAACCACCAGGCCACAACTGGCTTCCGCAGATAACCATAGCCGATTATATCTGCAAATTCCGATAATTAATAAGTTATGTAAGTTTGCATTGAAAATCAAATTGTTGATGTTTCATAACGTTTTACTTACACAGAGCACAAATGTATTGCATTTTCCTGTTCTCTTTTGATTAACAGGATATATCGGCACTGACTATCGCACTAAAATCATTCATAACAAATGATTAAGGGTCGATATTTTGATAGCTCTTAAATCATTAGGGTCATCTTTTGATGCGACAGTAAATGGCTACTATCTTAAATAAATGTTAGATTACTACTTAAAAAACTATTGTTGCTGCCTTAAGTTTAGTTAAGTTTCAAGTAAAGGCTGTTTTGTAGCACATTAACTACACTGGTCCAGAGGCACTACATGTTTAAATGGTGTAAAAAGTCTCCAAGATGTTTATTTAACATTTAATTTCAAATTTAAATCTTATTTTGTTTTTGCATTTTACCTAATATTTGCTTAAAGAGCAATAATGTGTAAAGATGTTTATTGCTATAGCTGCACCAAAAGTATTTGCACACATACAGTAACAGTTTCCTTCACTTTGGCGTCTGCTTATCAAGCTGTGCTGGAAAATATATTTGAACTTATCAGATGGCTCATAGTAATGATCTCACATTCAACACTGCTGTGAGGACAGGTGAACATGATGCATCATATGGAGGTTACTGATGCTACACACTTTGAGGACATCCGAGTAGAGACCTGTAGTTGGCAGCTCAGTGTGAATTCAGGAATTATAAGAGTCCGGTTCCAATGTTAATCCCTCTGCTGCAGACATGGAAGGCTGGCCTACATTAAAACTGTGTGTGTGTGTCCAGAGGGTTACATAAACAACATTGCCAGATGGCATGGCTAGAAGAGAGACTTTGAACTGATCTGCTCAAAGGAAACTAAATTTGTGAAAGAAAAACACAAAATAAAATCACTCAATAAACACACTGGTCCATTCAGTCCTAATCGTTGAAGGCAAACAGTAATATCCATAAATACACAACAGTTTTACGTGATTAAAACAGATCAGAATGGATTACCATTCATTGTCGAACATGTGAGTGATGTAGTCGAGAGTGTTTTTTGAATCTGCAAATTTACCAGTTGAACCATGTGAATATTTCTGATCTGAAACAACTCTGACGTCATGACACGCACCCATAAGAAGACCATGAACATCCAATACATCTCTGTATGGTCCTGTTTTTGTCCTGACCTACTTCAATGAATGCTACTAAACTGGCATGTAAATGTTCTGTAAGCGCTTTAGATTCACAGAAATGGAGCAGGGCTGCATTCATCATAAAGACTTGTTTTGCTGCATGACATCTCATCCATGGTGTGTTTTTCAATAACCCTTGAGCCCCTGCAATTACACAAATTCTGTGAAATGCGTCTAAACACGAGTGACGTCAAAAGGTCTTTTTATTACAAAAGTACCTTTCTATTTTCAGTGTATTATCATGTAAGCAACCAACCATTTGTATTTTTTTTTTCCATTAAGTAATGTATGATTTCGCCAAAAACTGTTTCTTTACAAATTTTAATTTTGTCATGATTTAATTGCCGTAAAATTTTTGCAAACTTGTATACAGTTCCTGTGCAAAAAAAACATTATAAAGAATGTCAGCACCAGTAAAATTATTACAATTAGTAGAATTTTCTTCTGTTTAACACAAAAAGATATATTTTCTAGAATTAAGTCTGTTCCAGCAGTTCTGTGGCACCTTTTCCCACCATTTTAACATTGTCTACCTTGGTAGTCAGTGGTTCCCCAGAAATCTCAGTTGCCAAAAGACAAGACATATTTGGACCAACTTGAGGTTGAGTTTTTATTTTCGGGGAACCAGCCGTTAAATATCTGATATAAAACCAATAGAAGTTAATGAAACAACACCAGTAAATCTGAAACAAACATGTGTATAACATGCGCCTGTCCTCAAAGTTCTCCTTGAAATCAGAGATAAAATAAACGACTGAGATAAAACTACCCTCATTTCCTTGAGAAGAGACTCGTCGTCCTCATTTATTCTGTTAGATTTCCTGCTGTTTATTTAATGATTGGATTCCTTTCATTTAGTTTTATTTGAAGATGTGCATTCGGTTTGAGAGGAACCATTGCAATCTGCAATAAAGATTTCGGTATTCAAAACTCCTTTTGGATTTTCTTATGGCCATCTTATGGCGTCTCTGTGGTAATAAAAAGTGAATTTGGAAGCACTCGCCATAATCTTTAAATCAAACACAACATATTTCAATGACAAAACTCATTGTCTTGTGCCCCGGAAAATATTACAAAAAATATGGGAATGTATTTGAGATTCAATTCAAGTGCGTGTTTGCCTAATATGACTTTACTTGTATCTGTATTCATACGCCATAGCCGACAGTAAGCTTCTCAAGGATAGAGGTCTGGAATAGCTTTAGGGCTTTGAATTCTAAAAAAGAAAAAAGGAACGCAGGCAAAAGAGTGAGAAATAAAGGTCCAGGGGAAATAGTAAAATCAATCTGTGTAAAAGCTGTATGTGGACTGAGGGTTGGACATGCGGACTGAATTTATTCTAACAGATGTGATGGGCACAGGTTTGTTATAATCAGATTAAAGCATTGTCATGGTTTATTCTGACGAGTGTGGTACGGTTTGTCTTTATTTAGACTTGCTGCCGTGCAGGATTTTGAAAAACCATTTAGGACTCTTGCTGCTGCTTTCCATACTTGATCTTTTATTACAATATGGTAAACTGGTATCTTAAGGTAAAGGTTATCTTTAAAGAATATTTGAACGTCAGGATAAATCTTGTGTGGATTATACTGGCTGACAAGATAAATTACAAAAGAATGGTTGAAAAGTTATAGTGTTATGTTGAGTTCTGCACCAAGTTTCTACACCAAAATAGTGTGTTGTGGAATTTACATCGGTTGTGTTAACATAATTTCCCTTGTTAGTTGAAGAAAAGTTGAAAAAACAACCAATTTTTTTGTATAGACTATTCAATTTTTTCCATCAGTAATTTCATTTATGAATCTGAAAACATTAATATGTTGATTGTACTTGGTTGATTAAGTGAAACTTTTTCTTTATTTAAATTGAGTAATGGGGTAGTCCAAAATGTGATGCTCATGCAGATTACATTGTTTAATAGAGTTTGTGCTTGTTAATTATATATAATGATTTTAAAACAAGGTATTGAAGAAATGAATTACTGTTTCTTAAATCAGTCACTGAGTCACCATATCACATGAAAACATGTTTCACCTTTTGTTAACCTTACATGAAAAAACAGAATAAAAGAAAGGTTATGGATTTAATGGTTATATTTGGAATTGGATTTGTTTCAATGGAAACGAAGATAGTATCTTCTGTTATGTGGTGGATGATATTGTAGTGATGTTATCTGGAAGATTTAATCCTATTATATTAATGCAATGGTTTTATTGTATTACTATGTAAATGTTCCATCAGTTCTTATTTATTGACCGAACATAAAATGACTTATAGGATTTCCCTTATTGCACTGTCAATTGATCATTTTACAGCACACTTTTCCTTCTTTCATGAATTAAGATTTTTGATTTATGAGTACAAAACAAAAATTTGGGGTCGTGATAACTTTTTTCCAAATTCAAACAACATTCTTTTATTTGTCAGTAAGCAAACTTTGACTAACCTGACCACAATATTTCATTGAATGATTTGTACTTTCCTCTGATGTCCAACGGGTTTGCTCACTGGAGCTTGTCTGCAAGGTGTCCTGTCATCCATGAAGAAGTCAGGACACTAGATTTTAGGAATGTGTGTGTGGATGGATGTATTTACATGCACACGTTTGCCTTAGTGTGTTTAGAAAACAGCCTCCACTTGCACCGGCTGTGATGCAGGCCAACCCTTACGAGAATTCACTGTGTCCACATCTGTAGTCTTATAATATCTCTTACGATGCCGCTTGTGTGCGGAGACTTAAGTAGCTGGATCACTGCTGCAGAAAATGAGCTCTGATTTCTGAGACTGTGATGCATAAAATCTGAGCACTTCAGTAAATTGTGGTCTGTGATGTATGCATTAAGGAAAACTTGGTACTCTCATATCCAGATCTATGAATATGCAATCGAGATGACAAATCACATTGCTTACATTGCAAGATTACACAGCCAACAAACTATTTGGAATATTAAAGAGAGAGTGCTAGAGGACAGCTATTGAACTACTGAACAGAAATATTCATATGCAGGAGGTGGAGAAACTCTTGTTTACAGGCGAACTATGTAAAATATTAATCAAATGAAAATCCTTAAATAGATTTTGGTGGGGTAAATGTAGCTGACATCTTTCAAATTGATTCAGTAATAAAAAAATGCACATTAAACTCAATTACGATGACAAATTATTGAGATTTTTTTAAAAAAAGGATGAACTGTAAAAAGTGTGAATATATAGAAAAGTCTTAAGTAATAGTTTAAGCAAAAATGAAGATATTTAGATAAATTTGGATAACTGAACAATGGTCATAACCCATTCACTTCTATTGTATAGTTCAAAAAAAAAACTGCAAGTAAATTGGTTCTGCCATTGTTTGGTTCAATTCTTCAAAACATCTATTTTTGTGATTTCTGAAAGCAAGAATATCAAACATATTTTAATGATAAGGAAATGTAAAGAGAAAATAAAGAGTAAATGATGATGGCATTTTATTATTGGAGAACTATCTCTCTAAGTCATAAAAATAACAAAAAATATTGTGACCAGAAAGACCCATTTCCAAAAGAGTTTCTGATTTCTGTTACTCACCTTAGAAAAAAGTATTTATCATTGCTGTTATTGTCCTAAAATAACAATATATTTTGATATCAACACTGCTAAATATATATTGCAAAACGAGGTAAAAAATATGAAGACTTTAAAAAAAAATATGATGATTTGAAAATTTGTGATATGGGGAAACCAAAGTGTTAAAGGGATTGAACACTGCACAATGAAAACACTGTCATCATTTACTCACCATTTTGTTATTTCAAACCTGTATGACCTTCTGCAAAACACAAAAGAAGAACTTTTTTGTAAGAAAAATGGTGAATTTCAAAGTTGCTGTCAGGAAAATCAAATCCTTTTTGGACCACAAGGGGGCACATATTAACTCAAACTCTCCTGAGAGTATAGAAATGTGCAATGGTATTTCCAGACTTATGCAAAAAAGATATATTTTACAACTAAGATACCACAAAACACTAAACATCATCTTTAAATAGTTTTCTTTAAAGCATCTGCTTCCAATACAGTATTCTTTTTGGCGCTCTGCTAATAAAGAGCTTCGATAAGCGTATTAGATCGTCAGTAAGTGTTTAGTCTATTTTTAAATCAAATTCACAGTGTTGGACTGTTTATTTAGCTCATCTAAGTCATATCACATCATTTCAGCGAGACTGAGGTCAAGGCACTGTCTTTAAAATGTAAAATTTTTATTCTTCAAGACATTTCTCACATAAATTCCTTCAGATCTTTTGGATCACTTTCACGACTCCTATGGGTGTTGGATAAGACAGAAGCTCAAACATTCTGCTTCAGAATTTTTTGATATGACTTGGAATTCATCGGTCCTCAATGACTATAAGCCATGCAGCCCCTGAGGCAGCACAGTCAATTTTTATAAGTAATTATCACTTTTCTGGGGTGGGGGGGGTGGGGGGGGGTTGTGACTCCGTAATGAGAACAGTTGGTCTTAATCGTCTTCATCACACAGAGCATTCTGGGAGTGGAACGGTGTGACTGGAGTTGGACGGGAACATTTGTGATAGTTCTCCATGTGTCAGAGTTCATATGCATGCGGCCCATCTGCTCTGAGAGATAACACGACAACAGCTCTGAGTCAAGAGTCAAAGCAGAAGATCTCAAACTTCACAAAGTTCTCTTAATAGTGTTTCACACCCTAAGTCATTTAATTCCTTAAAGGAGCTTTCTAAATTCTTCAGAATCACAGTTACATTGCATAGTTGTAGATAAAAAGACAGACAAGTAAAACTAATCTTCAAGCTAACTTTGGACAATAAAAATTAAACCAGATATAATCTACGTTCATTTGTACTGCCAATTGATGCATTAAAAAATGTTTTTATAAAATACTTTAAAAATCTTTAGTGATAGTTTTATTGTTATATTTACTTTTCCTTATTATTATCCTTATTATTTCCTTATTATTATATTATTAATTCACCCAAACTGATATTTCTGTCATTATTTCTGAACCCCTTTAAAAATCATTGGATCAAATTCTTAATGGTAGTATGTTTTTAGTGATACAAAAGGAAAAGATTGCAACATTTTCTCTAAAATCTTAAAAGAGACTTCTTAATATTTATAAATACAAAATAACAGTTATTTTTCTGTGGCATAATGAAGAAAAGCACTAGTCTAAAAGATCAATAATCCATAATTTACATTTGTGAGTCTTTGGATAGCTGTTTTGAGATTTGGAATTGCTCTTTCTCGCTCCAGGTCTCAAGGTTGACAATAGACGTTTTAATTCATCCATGCATGTCTATCTGTCAACATCTGCATGTGTTAGTATTTTCTCTGTTCTGCTGCTTCTGTTCTGTTGCTACTGTTCTGTATCACCATTTAAAATGATGTGTCATACTCAGTTTTCTATTCACGTTCAGATTTGTAGAGAAGTGAAAAAAAGGTTGGATTTAAAGCGTAGAATTTTTAGTTCTTTCATTGTAGGAAAAACTAATCAATCAAATATGACATCAATCAGACGTCTTTCATCTCCTTTAAACTATAATCATTTCTTTTGGCAAAATCCGCTCCTATTGAAAACATGTCTTCAAGCCAGAGAAGCATAATCCACAACCAAAATACAATAAATAATCATTTTATCTGTGAAAAGAGGAAGCTAGCTGATGAAATGTTTGCAACAGATGGAGAAGGAGAAATATCTATATGTTTGCAAAATGTTATTCTGGATTTTTTACCAGAAGCTTTGTGGCATTCTTTTCAATCATAACATGTAATATATTTAGTGTACATTTGTCAAATAGAAGTCTTAAGATTCTGGAATTCTGGGAAGTCAGTTAAGGTTGATACAATTTTCAGATTATGCTAAATTGACCAGTTCTATAAATGAATAGTTCACCTCAAAGTATATTTTTTATAATTTTAAACCTGTATGACTTTCTTCTGTTGAACTCAAAATAAATTATTTTGAAGAATGATGACAACAGAATCATAATCGTTAATTATTTACATGCATTGGTGTTGTGTCTATACAATAATAGTGAATGGATACTAGCATTGGTATATTTTCTTTTGCTTTCTACGGAAGAATGGAAGTTAGACATGCTGCCTCATTTCTCAACGATAGTAAAGCCATGCTGAAGCCTGACAGAATATCTACTACTTTCATATTAATATAATATATTTGTACAAATATGTCATGACTATACTGTCATTTGAAATAGCATTGATGATGTGACCTTTGCAACGAAATCCTACACTTTCTCATCTACCCACAGAGGAGGCCGGGAATACAACCGCGCACTACAATTAACTGATCTTGTCGCACTATGTGAAGCCTTTCAAACAATTCCCCTCTGAGGACAAATAGTAATTAAGAAACTGCTAAACTGTAGCAAAAGCCTCCAAGGCAATGTGAAACAATCTGGCAGATCTGTTAATTGATGTTTACTTGTGACAGTGGGCATCTTCTGCGGCTGAATAGCAGAGGAAGTATAAGATCCGAATTTTGTCTTTAGCCTAACCATAGAATTGATTTCCTTTGAGTTTATTGGTTCTGACCCTTCCTGTAAGCATCCATTTGCCTTTGTCCCATTGGTCAGTCAACTTATATCTTCTATCTTTCATCAACACCCTCTGATGAAAGCTACTAAGCTCATGCAGATCTTCACATCTTAGCAAACTACGACTAGAACTCCCTCTGTAAAGTGGCATCTCCCAATCCAACATCTATTATGTATAACTTATTGAGATGAGGTCAAACAGCTGCTCCCGCAGATTAATGTGCACATAAATATTAATAAAATGTGCTCCTAGGGCTAGGCTTGCGTAATCTGCAAAACAATTTGAAATCCTGCGGCTCTGTAAAGGAAATCGCTCTGTGAGATTGATCCTTGTAGAAATGCTTGCAATTCCACAAGGGAAGCTTAATCCAATGCATACGTTTACTATACAAAACTGATTTTTATTTGATTTTGACAGCATTCGAAACATACAAAAACAGCCATTAACCAAAAATTGACCAACCAGCTGTTAAACAGATTTAGGTGATATAGTTACAGACAATGTGTAATGTAATTTAATGTAATATATACAGTAAAGGACAAAATTTTTGGTAAATATGGACAAATAAAGGCTGTAAAAATAAATCTGCATTATTTCGCCATTTGATTTGTAGTCAGAAAATCTGTAAAATGTTTCCATATTTCATTTATTATAAACAATTTGAAGTGAGGAGAGAATACTATAAATATCTTTGAAATTAATGTATAATTTATAAAAGATCATTTATAATAATATAATAATGTAATACTTAATATCATACATGTTATTAATTTTTGTATTATATTATATTATAAAAGAAGAATTTATACTTGTTATACTTATAAATGATTTATAATGTTCAATATTCAAGTTTAACTGGTAATAAAACATTCAGAAGTTACATTAAACCCCCTTTAGGCTCAAAAACTAACATCGCTTGGCATTACATTTTTCTGTTTAAAAAATTGTAAGCATTCAAAGCCCTAAAGCCACATCAAAAACAAGACTATTTGATAACAAATCCTCAATTTTCTTCCTTCCTTATCAGACCCTGGACATCACATGTCTGTGAATATGTTACTATATCATTAATGTACACAAACTGACTGTAGGGCCTTTCTCAAAATCACTCTTTAGTGTGAAATTTCTCCGCCTAACATTTATCTTGTTAATGGCTGCGCTGCAAAAACAAGACATCAGTGTGCGTTTATCAAATCTCCCAATAACCCATCATCGGTGTACTCGTACCATCTATTTGTCATGCCCGCTGGTATTTGTGCCATTCTTAAAGCGCAACAGTTCTGCCATTATGCTAATGCAGCAATGTCAATGACACACAGAGCTAAATTGAGAAGCAAAGAACAGCAGATGGGAGAACAGGGTCGCCGCTAATGAAATGCGAAACAGTGCGATGCAAAACTGCGCTTATTAAAATATTTCACTAAAAGCCGAGGCCTGAAACACCAGTGTAATTATCAGGTTCACTCTCCAGCAGAACAGCGGTAAATTGATGTTACGGCACATACTCAACCCTCATTAAATTGGCTACAGTCCACAACAACGAGTTGCAAGAAAACAGAGTGTTAAATTCCTATTGCATTAGCCATTCATGAACAAATCACTCAACACTGTTGCACCTTTGAAGCTTAAGTTAAGTACACAATTAAAAGAGAGTCTTGTAGCTCAAATGGTGAAGTGTTGCGTTAGCAGTGAAAAGGTTATGATTTTTTATCCCAGAGAACACACATATATACGTTGAACACATGGTATCTGCTTTCGATAAAAGTTTTTGGCAAATACAAAAAAATTTAATTTCCCTTTAAGCAAACTCTCTTTTACCATATTTGCATGTTCATTGATTTTCTAGATGGATTGAATGAAAGTCTTCTAATTTAATATTTAATTATTCTCTTAAAGAACTCATTACACACACGTTCGGCTAAGGATATACAGTATGTTTTACTTGGGGTTGAGATTCACTAATTCACAATTCTTAGAAAAACTTTTACTTTTTTATTGTTATGTGTTAGATTTTTTGGAATGGGCAGAGATCTTCTTTTAAAAGACAAACGCAAAAAAAATGCTTCCACCTCCTAAATGCTTCCACGTTTTCATGACGGTGTTCAACTGTCTCCAGATATAACTCTCTAAAATGACTGGTACACAAAAAAGTTATAAAATGATGAAGCACTGAGTCCAATGGAGGACTTGGAGAGTTCTTTTGTTGACCTGTTCCTGTGTACTGCAGGTTACAGGAACTAACATGATATAAAGAGTGTGACAGGTCTGCTACCAAATTGGCTTTGAGAGTTGTTATATTCCGAACAGTAGAGAGTGAAGTACATTGGAGGGTTTGAAACTGATACGAACATAGAATGCCTGTCTTTTTCGCAGCTATTAGTTTAGTTTTTCAACAAAGATAAAGTCAAAGAAATAGCTGCATTTCTTTATTTAAAAATATATAAATTTTACAAACATATCAGGATTATGAGATTATGGGATTTGAAAATTATATGTTAGTTGTTGCACCCCTAGTTAAGAAAGCAATTCATTTGAAATATATTGATTTTCTAGTTAAATGTATAAACATATTTACTGACAGGCTTACTTATTTACTTACTTTTGGAGTACTTATACACAATACATATTTCTTAATATTAAGGCTGTGTATGAAAAAAAAAGTGTTCTAGTGTCACTTTTGAGATTTTTGAGATTTTATTGTTTATTTATTAAATAGTTGAACTTTTGAAGTATACCTGCATTAGTTGTCCTTTATCACAATTTAATACATTTATCATATAATATATATCTCTATATGTATTATATTATAAATATATTTATATATATAAGGAATAGCTTTATTTTTGCTCAATTAAAGTACACAATTTAGTATATTACAAATACAAGGTCAAGGTTTATTTATAAAGCAACTTAAGTACTTCACAAAACAGTATATAAAAACATACAGAAAAAGCTATTTGTATCCAAAAGATAATCCAAAGATAAAACAAATACATTGTCTTTTCTTAAGTGCATAAGATATTAATGGATTTGGAGTATTCAATACAATATTCGTTGTTCTCTTATTAGATTTGCTATTTTTACAATGTATTATTACTTAGTACATAGTAAATAACATATGCAGGGCCATCCTGTATACAACTGTATCAATTGACCCCTTAAAGTGTGTACACAAAGTGTTCGTATGGTGTGTGCATTACTGCTAAACTTTTTCAAAGATTGAAACTTTAATTCTCGCTTTCTCAGAATTAGATTTTCCGACTTTAGCCGGGTTTCCCTGGCCGGGACACATATTTTTACAGTATATCAAGCCTGTAGCTGCAGGCGCAGGCGTTCTTTTCAGCAAACCGTCCATACAACAACCTGTACAGGTGTAAGCATCGTGGGCATGGATATTTTTGGCATGTAGCTTCTGCTTCATTACTCACACCTCTAATTTTTCTGAAACAAATGAACCATCAACAGAATTTCCATCAAAGATAATTAAATTGCCAGGGGAACTTCGAGAACGACAAGAAATATGAAATACGATTCCGTTTGTTGTCAGAGGGCAAATTGCTAAATGATGTACCATACAAATGAACCATCCACTTCATCTGCCAGCGTGCTGGAATGATGGCTCTCTCATGGAGTTTGGCGATAGAGAAAATATGTTCCCCTTCCAATCCATTAATGATGCAATCTCTTTTACAAACCAATGACAGACTGTTTTTTCCTCTGTGCTTTTGATGTATCGCATGCATTTCTGAAATTGCAATATTGATAATCCATTTCACTTCACTTCTGGACCAAATATGGGGCTGTAAAAATGTTCAAACCACAGGATAAAGGCTTTAGGTGCAAATATTGTCGGTTTGTTTCCTGCCTTCCGTGGTTGATTTTACGAGCTTGGGAGATGTAAATGAAGGATCCCTCATGACTAAACACGGCCACAGAAGAGTAGACAAAACTGTCATGTCCACTCGAGTCGCTGCTGTTGCCGCAGAGATTCATCTGATTTAATGCCTTTGGATTAGCAGTTTGGGCAGCTGTGCTTAGGTGATCAAAAGCCAGGATTTAACCAATCTTGGATTCTGCATGGATCAACTAAACCATCTGAGGTCCCTGAATTTCAATTTCTAAGCAGCAGGCTGAAAATGTTAAACATGTTCAGGGGATCTTCTTATTCTTAAGGACTCGCAGTCCATGAACCTCAGAAGAAGCATCAATACTACTCAAGCAAAAACTACTGGTTCTTACAATCTTTTACTGAATTGAACTGAAATGTCACTGGGTTCTGCTCATGCTAAAGTCATATTAGAGCTGTTGGCACACCAAGATTTGTGTCCATCTTGGGTCCACACCCCTCCAGATAAGGTTAAAAAGTAATAAGAAATGGATATGTTTCAATATAGACGAATGAAACATTAGCTGACGTGTGTTGTTGTTTTATTTTGGATTTGTCGACACTAAAAATAAGTATACTTCAAGCATAATTTATGGAGGACACTCATGTACAATTAAATGTTTAAGTATAAGCTGTAAAACATTTGTCACGTGGCTTGGTAAATAGCACAAAAATAAATAGTTGTATCCCCTTATTAAAATCTTCTAAGAACTTTAAATATTAAAGATATATTAAGATATTTAAACAAATAATTAACAGTTAATTTCTTTAAAATCCCTTAACAGGTATATGTGCCACGGTTGGGCCAGGCTTCCAATCACAGAGATCACATTCACCTGAGTACAAATTGGTCACGCACCTGACTTGCATCACCTCATTCATCACATCAGTATAAAAGCACACACCACAGTGAAAAAAAATATTTATTTAACAAATATATATCTGTAATGTATACCAGTATTTCTGGTGAATTCTAATGGAAATGTTCAAGTAAATCAGACTAACTTTTTAGTTACTTGTATAGAAAATTTAAACAGTATATTTACTTAATTTAATATGTGAAAATTGTTGCACGTGATAACACAGTTGAGTTTACTATTTGTAGGTTCACAATTTTTATACAATTTGGGACACAAATTTACGTTTATAAAATACTTTTAAAAACTTTTTAGTGTAAGTGTAAATTAAGTTGTAGTGTAGTTTTAGTTTATACTTAGTTTATCAGTTTAATACTTTTCTTAGTTTAACAAGGGCCAAGTCCTGGTTTAAGCTAATTTCTGTCAGTAAATATCAATTAAGTAGGATTATGACATCAGATTTATTATATTACTTATTGTATATGTACTTTAGGTAAACGGCTGGTGTTTGTTTTATACCAAGTCTAAATATTTGGGAAAGTTAGAGGCAATTGGGAACCAATGGTTCAGTCCGCTGGTTGTAGTTAAAAGTTAAATACAGCACACTTAATTCATTTTTTGAAGCTAGTTGAGGTGGGGAGGACATTTATATTTTCCATTCTTAACACACACACACTCGAACTCGGATTTATCGAGTTCTTAAATCTTCTGTTCCCTAAGAGCTAAGTAGACGTAGTCTGCAATATTTTGCAAGATTATAGGTGAGCTGACACATGTCTGACATTTTCAGCTGTTAGCAGACATTGAGTCCTACACTATGAACGTAAGTCAGTGCTCTCTGGAATCACTCTAATTGTTAGATAAAACACCCAGGGAATTACAATCATAAGCTGTGCTGATTCTTTTTAACACATTCATTTATATTTAATATAAAGCAACTGCCAACATCATTTTATAGTATGCTAGAAGACCCACAGATAAAAAATATCACTGATTATACAATAGGACATATTTGATATCCCCCACTTTAAGGTAATCAGCTCAATTGCTTTGCCTTGAATATCCATTTGTAATCCTGCGCTCCTATGGTGAGAGCTGATCTCATTGGAATAGCAAGCCCATTTCAGAGCTCTTGACAAGCAGACAATGGTGTTTAAAACGGCAGCACGGCAGAAATTAACATTAAGCACTTTCACAGGCCGATTCCCTTATGACCACAACTTGACAGCGTTTCATTGTACAGCGATCAAAATGACAGCTATGAAACCCCTGGTAAACAGAAAACAAGTCAGCTCTCGCCTGGATTCTGCAAAATAACCACTAATTAGGTCAAAGCCTCATCCATCGGCAAATATGGGTAAAATCAATTTAAAAAGATGCAGGAAACGGTTGTGCCTGTTTAGCCCTGACAATATTAAGGAAAACATCAGGCTGTCTTAACATGTTTAGGACTTGACAGTTAAAGACTGTAAAAGTGAATGTTTAAACCTGTAAGGCCACAAAACACATTAAAAGATATTTTGAAAAATGTTGGCATACATTTTTCTTCTATCTTATGAAAGCCTAACCAATGCAAGTGTATGGGTGCCTGTTCTTAACTTTTTTCAAAATATCGTCTGTTGTGGTCTGTTGCAGAAACAACATCATTGAGGTTGCAAATGACAGTAGGGTGAGGAAATGATTTAACAATATTCAGTTTTATGTGAGCTATGGCTATAACAACATTTACATTTGTGGAGGAAACCATCACAGTGCTTGAGTACCAAATTAACTACTGAGAATTCAAACAAAATTCATTTCTGAATTATTTCTGAATTATTTGAAGACGTTTTTAAAAAGCAAGGATCGCAAGGACGCATCAGCAGAATATGTGTTCACCTGAGGCGCAACGCCAATATCTGGACTTCAAAGGTCAACCTGTAGGACCCGGAGGAACAAAGCAATTACAGAGAATGCATGGCACTGTGTCAAATGCATTAGCAAGTCAAACATACTAATCTTTGAAGACCTGTCTACAGTGGGTGGAATGCCTTCAGCTATGGATTTTCTTTAGCACTGAAACACAAAGCCTTCAGTGTTCGTGGCTGAGCGCCAACCCGTGACACACAGACATGGAAAAGCCTTTCAATTAGCAGACGATCGTAAGATGCCGTGGCACTTCTCAGAGAAACTGACCTGAGATCTATAGTCATTGCTGTCTGGAAATCAACGCCCAATTTTATGCACCCCTGAGAGTTTTTCTTTCTGTTGAACACCTTTGGGTTTCAGGAGAGAATCTACAATGGTGTGTGTCATGTTGTATTCTGAAGGAAACGGCAAAACATTAACGAAGCAAAATATGGAATGGAGTGATAAGGCTGCCGTTTCATTACATTAACAAGGTTGTATAGGTCTCAGGTGTGCAGAAATAACATGAGAGCACATGTGCCGAGCACAAAGACATTATAACAAACAAGATGAATTTGCTAATGTATTTTATGTCTTTGAATTTATAGACTGTCACATTAAAAGAGCACTCAATGCATTGGTTGCTTATGCAGTGAAAAAATTGGTTATCGGAATTACTTAATTTTATGCACATGCTTTAAAAAATGATTATTTAGCTTTGTAAACATCACAAAAATAAACACTTCTATTTACTTAATAAAGACATTGAATAGAAAATTAAAATCAGTGAGAAAAAATTCTGTAATACAACAATATTTCTAGTGAATTCAAATAGAATTATTTGAGTTAATCAGATTTAATTTAATATTCAACTTGCATTCAAATTCGAACAGTATATTCTCTTAATATCAAAGCTTTTAAATGTACTCGTTTTTTCGGGTTACGTTTTTCTCATGTAATAGAGGAAATATTTTCTGAATTTTATTACTTATTTTTTAACTCACTCATACTTTGAAAATTATATTTTCGTAATTTCAAAGCTTTTAAATGTACTCTTATTTGTGTAATTTGTTCACGTAAAAAATAGTTTAAAAGCAAATTCCATGAGTGGTCCCGCTCCTGCATGGCCCTGTTAAGTGCTACGGGACACCTGCAAGCTACTGTACCCAGAATCTCCAGACATGCCAACATGCACCCCAGACAAATGTATTCAAGCCTGGCCTGTCAACCGCTTCCAAAAACTCGCTTAACAGAATCTAAGAAAAAATCCACCAGGACATTCACCAGGAATTGAAATGGAAACAGAATGTTAGGGAAAAGTAATGACCTGCCATTGGGAAGGTCGATGCATGGCTGCACAAAGAGATAGAAGCACAAACAGTACCGCAGGAAGCTCGGTCGAGAGAGGTGAGGGAATAGGTGAGCTTTAACCTTGCTCTCTACAGGAGTGGAGATGAGAGCTTTCTGCGGGACACGGACAAGACACGAGGGGAATGTTAAACATGAGGAACCCGCTGAGAACCCTCCATGGCCAATGAGATCTCACCGCACGTTCTGGTAATGTGCCGTGACCGCTCTGGCGTTGATGAGATGACTTCTGGGAAAAATGCGTTTGCCTAGCGTAAATGTAATCACGGTGCTGATAATCCATGTCGGCGATACTTTAACTAGATTGTCGTGTATCTGGGTTACAGAGATATTTTCTGTAGCCTTTGGACAGTTCACCGTGCCCACGCATGTTTAATAACTTGCTAACTTTTTAAGTGCTTTCAAGAAACTTAGACTTTAAGGTATGGTTGACTGAAAGAAGATATTTTGAGAAATGTCTCAGTAGTTTTGTGTCTAAGGAAGTCACTGGGGTTATTTTATTTTTACTTGTTGAGTTACTCATACATAAATACATATCCTCACCTTCCATAAGAAATACAGCCTAGCCTAGCCTTTAAATTGGCGTCGCTTTTACTTTGAAAGGAGGTGCTTTGTGCGTGGCTCTTTTGAAAGCAGAGCAAAAGCATCTGTTGATTTGAAGAAGGGGTGAACTGGTAAGGATGGCACCTTGTTGAAATGGGAGGGATCCAGTTCCTCAGCTTCGCTCCTCCTCAGTCCAGTCGTGCAGTATCATCAAAGACTTTCAGCTTTGATCAGCTCTTCAAAAGCCTTCACTGGCCTCTTGTCAGTGTCTGCTCTGCTGGTAGTTCAGGCTCTGTGCCACTCCTGTTAAAATAGCCCAATTAATTCACCACCCTCTTCATATCAAGTTTATGTCAGCGGTTAAAGAGTGGAAAATTCCATCATGCTGTTTCGAGAAACATGAGTTTAGAGATAAAAGATGTTCCTTAATCTGAAGAGCTGTTAACACCTGATGCGATAAAATAATTATTATTGTCCTTATGTTTTGTAGCATTTATCTTTACATATTAAAATATAAATATTCTTTATTTATCTCTTTGTTTTATATTTTTATTTTTCATTATTTTTATTTATTTTTAAAATGTATGTGTTAGTTTATTTGTTACTTTAAAAATGTGTTTATTGTGGCGAAAACTAATTATGTAAAGAGAAAAGAGTTGTTGGAAAAGTGGGGATTATGTTTTATTTATTATAAAATTTGTATGTATTTGTTTTTTACATTTAATTTTTTTATTTGTTTGTCGCAAATGATTTCTTTATTAATTGCATCCTCTATTTATTTATTAATTTATTTAGTAAATAACAATGTGCAAAACATTTTGTGTGTTAGCATCACTTTCTCTTATAAGGATATGAACTATTAAGTTTTCTACTATAAAGACATTAAAGACATAAATTTTTTATGTTTATAATTCTAAACCTTTTTAGAATTTATCTATTTATTACACTTATTTATTAAATTAAACATGGATGTATTTGTTTAGTACATTGTATTAATTTATCGATTGCATGATGTTAATTTATTTATTGATTTGTTTCATTGTATTTATTCATATATTTATCACATATTGTTTATGCATTTGTTAGTTTGATTTACATGAAATATTTTATGATTTTGAATATTTCTGACATGATATGTCAATAACTGTGTAAGTGAAACAACTAACATGTTACATGTGTTTGGCATGTGTTTCAAAGGGATTTGAACTCATGACCTTTGTTTTGTTAACAAAATGTTTCATATCTGTAATTTTAGACTTCAGAATGAAGCTAGTAATACTCACTGGCATTTAAGAAACGATCCCGTCAATGTACAAAGCAATGTCTTTAGCCAGTGGTGTAAACTTGACAGTCTGATGCACAAAAAGGAAGTGATACAAACCAATTTGCAGAACTATACATCTAGCAGCATTGAACGTTAAGTCTGAGATTGTCCGAAACTGACCTAACACAATCTGGCATGGAGAGATGCCGGCGAGTGACATGGAAAGGCTCTTTGCGAAGTCAGGGGACTTGTCTCTCACTGTGCTTGGCTAAAGATGCTGAAGTGTCTAATGCTGACAGGGATCCATTAGGGAGCTTCCAGCCTTTCCTCAGTATGAGAGGTTAACGGAAAGAACCAAGCTTCTTCTCTCTCTCTGTCTCTCGATATTTCTTTCTTTTCTATTCATTCATTGTAGCTTCTATTCTGTGTCACATCAGACAATCTGTGAAGTTACTACTCAATGACATATGACAAGTTATGGTATGTTTGAGGCTAATAAGGCTAATCTCTCTCTCTCTCTCTCTCTCTCTCTCTCTCTCTCTCTCTCTCTCTCTCTCTCTCTCTCTCTCTCTCTCTCTCTCTCTCTCTCTCTCTCTCTCTCTCTCTCTCTCTCTCTCTCTCTCTCTCTCTCTCTCTCTCTCTCTCTCTCTCTCTCTCTCTCTCTCTCTCTCTCTCTCTCTCTCTCTCTCTCTCTCTCTCTCTCTATGTTTCTGTACAATATACGTATACTGTATTTAATTGTCTTTAGAGTATGGTGTCTGTGGACCAGTTGCATTATTTTAGACTAGTCACTGAAGCATAAAAATGTCAAAATAGCAGAGTCAATTTAAGCACACTAGAAAAGTGGGTTGTTGAAATTTCTTATAATCTTATCATGCACATCGATTCCACATGATTGTGTTACTTTTGTACATAATTATACTTGAAATTTGAAGAAAAGTTATGTTAAAACAACTTTATTCAATCAAGTACACTGACATACATGAAAAAATAAGTTATTCCAAGAACCCAATTCTCAGTGTAGGGTTGTCGATGATCAACACGTGCTTCATATAAAACACTTGTCAGTTTCTTATAGAGACATCACAACTGGGGTTGAAAACAAACTACTCCAGCTTATTTAATGAACTTGTATGGATTGAGGTCTGAGTTTAACAGTCTTTCTGACATGTGTGGCATGGTGTTTGTGCAGCTACTGATGTGATTATGACTTTGCCGTGATAACAGAGAAAAGAGTGTTTTGACAGGGTTGTGAAACTGTGCGCCTGACAGGTTTACATGCTGTATCCTGCAATTATATTTGGACAAAGAATTATAATATGCCATGAGATCACAGGAGGAGAGTGCACTAGTGCTTCAAAATTAACTGATGAACAAATGATACAATATGAGATAGGAATACATTTGTATACTAAAGTTTACTATAGTAAATACTAAAGTATACTACAGTTTTTTTTCTCCAGAAAACACATTGTAGAGGCTAAATTTTGCGGCATGTTACGGTGCTGTGGCGAATGACAAGAAATATCAGCATGGGTAGATAAATAAACATATAACATCAAATAATACAAAACACATATTTAAAAACCATCCTAAATATTGAATTTATTTATTGAATTATTTTATCTTTAAATTTCATTTTTAATATTTTTTTATTTTTGTTGTAACAGTTAAGCTGTGGTCAGTAACATTGCTTTTTCAAGTCAAGGGTACTAGAAGATTTTGAAAATAAAGGAAGACAGGAGGCGCAGGGAATCAGGTAGGCATTCCACAATAAAGTGGCTCACTTCGCTTTTTATTTCACGGAACAAGCTGTAGTGCCTTTACTGTACTGCTGATGAATATTCTAGTCAAGTGTTGTGTCCTTTTGGATTGATGGCACAATAATAGATAATATGATTTTGTTGAAGATCCTGCAGTCACCAAACATCCTGACGGTCTATTTCACACTCTCCTAATGATGACACTTAAAAGCAACTATATATACGCAATGATGCAAAGGACCAAACACTACAGCATTGATAGCACAAACTTCAAGCTCCTCCTAACCCATAATGACGGGCCATTATGACTGATTCTATCTTTGCTACCTGATGAAGATTTACAGTTGGTGTCAGGTCCAAACAAGTGTGGCCTGTAAAAGAGAAATAAAATAGGTCCTGCTAATGGAGAAACTTAATATTGTTTAGATTTAGCTTTTTTTAAACATAGCGGTGCTTTACGAAGATACTTATTTAGAAAACCAAGGCTAAATGAATTATATTGACAAGCTTTAAAATCAGTTTTGACAGTTCTATGCTAATATGTATTTAGGATCATATGGATTTTTCGAGGACTTCACAAAAAAAAGATAGGCTTAAGTCTTATAATCTAATTCTAAGATAAAGAGCATCAAGGTTTGATTAAATACTTAATATCACCATAATTGTGAATTATATTTAGTAAATATAAAAAAACAAGGTTATATTTTCACAGAATGGCCATTACATTTTTTAAGATGCTTTTTTGTAGAAAAAGTACATTTCTAAAAATTACTTGAGCTTGGCTTACAAAGGCATATACTGTATCAAAGCATTGTGTGAAATATTCCATTTTAAATAAACAATATTCCCAAAACCCATTAGGACAAGAATAAAATAAATTGTACAATGTGATTATTATTATAATCATATATAAAACCAGACCAAATTTATTTTAAGCTAAACCAGGTTGGGGTTTAAAGGAGAACACCCTACATTTTTCTTGGGCCTCTCCAAAATGAAGATTGAAATAAAATATAATGCTTATTTACAAGATTTCAGAAATGTGTATGATCTGTCCAATTAATTGTCCTATACATGCTTCCATTGTGAATCAGTTAAAAACGTATGATTACTACAAAAAACTCTATTAAAGCCCCGCCAATAAACCGAACATCACAGGCATGAAAGAGACTTGTGCTTTAATGTCATTCATGTAACTTTTCGACTAGATCTTGTCAATTTGACACCAACAATTACCAGCTGTGAAGTTGTCGGGGCCCAGTTCAGCCGCCTCAAACTTTAATCTGCCTTACTTTATTTTATCACTGTGTTAATTAAGAAACTCAGGCTAATCCACTTTTGTCTTGTCTTAATGCAACTCTCTCATTTATTTCCAATCATTCGCTGGTCTGGAAGCTGTCTTGCATTTACTTAAAACCCTGCTAGTGGCATCCCTCGCGATGAGACTCCTGCCCAGAGTATATTAGTGTCTGACCTCTCGGTATCCTCTTGGATGTTAATTACATCCATGCACACCCACGCCGGCTGTCCCTCATACGAAGGTATCGACTCTCCGGTCAGTGGTAAACATCCACCGATCTATGAAACCGGGGTCACCTTCATTTTAGAAGAGTGTTGTAATCTTCTTTCACTCAGGTCTGAGCTGTCTATCAGACCTATGCATTCAGACTGGGAATAACTTCTTTGACTTTAATCTGTCCCGGGGAATTGCACATTGCATTGCCTTGATGGAACTGCTATTTTCGCGTTCAGAAAGATTCACACGCAGGTACACACACACACACTTAGACAAACAAACGGATAGTTGCATAGGCTGTGTGCCTCACAGTAACCGGAGACCGAGTAAACTGAGCTGGAGAAACAAGATTGCCACTCTGAGTCTGTGTCCATGACCTTCTATTTCTTCCGTGCCCTCATCAGCTACAGTACAGAGCCACTGACTGCCGCACAGACGCTCCGAGCAATCTCACAGAGAGAAGGGTGGGAGACGGAAAGCTGACCTTTGATCCGGGACAGAATTCAATTTGGGTAAAAGACCTTGGAGGTATCAGCCTTCAATAGGATCTTTCCAGTGGCGGATATCTAAACAGGCTAGAGTGATGGCTGCCTGTAAGATTTTTTGGCAAGCGGGATATTGTTCAGATGATAGACAAGGGTAGCGACTAGAGCGTGGTACTTCTGCCATGTGCTTAATGCTGTGGTGCTTCGGGAGAATAATACATCAACTGTGGTGAATTTAGAGGCTAATTAGGTTTACCAGAAGAGGCAATGTTTCACAATATCTTTGATCTTGGCTTCCAAGACTAAAACAGCAATTTACGTCTTAAAGTTAATTATATGTTGGAGCGCTACTTATAAAGGCTTTTAAAGTGTGCTTAATCAATGAAAAAGTTCCTGGAGTAACACGCAAGAGTTTCCTAAGTTAAAAACCACAACAGAATAGAATGTTCTTATGGAACGTGTTGTTCTAGTTTTAATTAGAATGAGTTTAAAAGAAAAACTGATATTGGACAGTGACTCCAAATATAGTTAAAGAGTTTCTCATTAGAAAGTTATACCATTTTTTAATTTATTTTTTAAGAGATACGCTAAGTGAGGAATGTCATACTGCAGTGCTGATGTTTTCATGCTCACTCTTATATGACAGAACATCTTCTCTTGTGAAATATTGCAATGTTAATATTAGTGATGTTATAATTGACTCACACCATCATTAAGGCTTAAAGGGACAGTTCAACTCAAAATTAAAGTTCTGTCAATGTTTACTCTCTCTCTTATCATTTCAAACCTGTATGACTTTATTCCAAAGAACAAAAAAGAAGATACTTTTGAATAATATTGATTACTGGCACCCATTAACTTGCACTGGCTTTGTGAGCACATAGACGTGAATAGGTGCCACTGCTTTTTGGTTACCAGCTTTCTTCAAAATGTCTTCTTTTGTGTTATCCGTCAGAAAGAAAATCATACAGGTTCGAAATAACAAACGAGTGAGTAATTGATGACATTTTTTTAATTTGGGGCTTAACTATCACTTTAAGAAGCTCTTTATCAACACCAGATATGTGATTTTCTTTTATCTTTGACATTGAATGATTATGTCAATGTTATTTAATATACTCCTGAATACACAAAGTATACATTTAACCATGCTACATTTTGTCCAGTAATGTTTACTAATATCAATGTAATGTAGTAGAAACAGCAACTACTACTATTGTAATACCGTAATTAGGACTAAATTGGGCCTTTATTTTTTATAAAAGCCTGTAAAGTGTACTTTTCATGACAGTAGTGAACTAGAATTGGTAGAATACTAATTAAGGAAGTATACTTTTTAAAATGTAACCATAGTAAGATTTTGAGAAGTACCTTAAAATTTAACTGAAAATATACTTTCTTAATTTTTTGTTTTAGAACTTTTATTGATAGCATGCTTAAGATTTTTTTTAAAATTGAGCTCATGGAAGACTACAAAACATTTAAAAAGCAAATATGAATAACCTTAAAACACTGTAACTAATCATTGAAAATGGCAGAATGCTAAAAAAAATTATTTTACCAAAAAAAGTTGTTTTAGGAAAAGAAAGAACATGTAATTTCTTAGTGGTATCTAAAACCCTATAGTTTCTGGTCAGCAATCACTGCTATACCAACCCCTTCCATTCTATGAACAGTTTGTGAATTTCCAGGCCTCATCCGCATCCTGAATCATGTGAGTCTGTAGCAGACCCTCCTCCGGTCCTCCCCCACAGGGTGATAGAGCTGAGATGTACCACTCAGTGACGGCACATTTAATCAGCACTCTGAAATGTACGATCGCAAGAGACACAGCTCCACGCCACACGTCTCCGCACAACGCTCTTACAAGTATGGAATAACCATGCGTGATCACACAATCAATCCACCAGCAGCTTTTAAATTAGCATCTCAAACCCTCAGCACATGTTTTGTCACAGACTGCCAAGCAGTAAAATTGATATTAAGAATATTGACTGTCGTGCATGACACTGTATTAATAATGGCTGGGGTGAATAGGTATAAGGAATACTATAACTCTTCTGATTGGGAGGGAGAAAGGCATTATGGAATGGGTGTTCTGAGGCAGGCTGATAGATTGAATTGTGCTGTTCATACCTTGACGGCTTAAAGGCAAAGTAGTAAAGAAATGTATTGTTGGAGAATTCAAATGTGTAGGGACATTGTGTCATCATATATACAGTCAAGTTGTTGAGAAGATATTTTGAGAAATATCTCTTGATTTCTATCCATACAATCGATGTCAATGTAACCAATGATGTTTATCTTGGAATATTCTTTTGAATGTCTCCTTTTGTGTTCTGCAAGACAAAGTTACAGATTAAGAGTAACATTGGGGTGAGTAAGTGATGTAAGAAATTTCCTTTTTGGGAAAACTATCCCTATAATTTAGCAAGATGTCTTTGAGAAATCCAAGGCGTCTCTATGGACTTGAAAAGAGTGAAGTTTTCTTTATGCACAATAACTAACTGTGCATTAAAATACTTCATTTTCTTCATGATACCAGTATAACAATTACAGTCAGCAAGCTTTAGAGATTTTTCCACCACCGTGGTAATTAATAAAGTCAGCCATTAAGGAACTTTCCTCCTTCATCAAAACAGGGGATCCAAGTTGTCTATGAATCTGAAAGCATACAGACCTCAGATGGGTCAGAGATGACGTTAAAGGGAAAGGGAACTATGAAACATTAATATTTTGAAAGAAATGTTTTATTTAAGTACCTCACAGCAGTGCGGCTGCCATGAAAAACATTTACCCATCGGAAATGATATTATGACCCTGGCAGAGGCCGTGCGATGGCTTGTTTATTTTGTTGAGAGTAGTTCCAGGAAGCTATTATGAGAGGTGACTGTGTGTGGCTGTGGTTTACAAAACAAAGCAACGGTCGGGCACCATTTTTTTGCTTCCACATACCGACACGGTCTTGCCTTGTATAATTCTGATCTTAGAACAAATGGAAATAAAACCTACCATGTGGCAAAAATTGCGATATATGCTAATGACGCAGTTAACTATATAAAGGTCTTGACTGTTAACTCAAATCAAGGACAGATAATAATACATGTGGATAATGATCTTAAAATGCTTTTGTTTCAATTAAGAAGGCTCTGGATCCTTCGTTAAACCGCAACCTGTGAACATCTTCGATTTGTCAGGACTCCGGCTGTTCCCGTTTACTCCAATCTCATGGCTCACGCAAAGTGGATTAGAACATCTAAGGAGGTAATCAGACCTCCTAACACAAAATAGAAAGACTAGACGCCTGACGACTCTCAGCCAAGTGTAACCAATAACCATTCCATTTTCAGGGTGCAGCTGAGCTTGAAATGAATACAAATCTCTTTTATTTAAAAAACGAAGCCTATGAATTGCCAGCAGCGCTTCCAGGTGATCTTACTGTATACCAATTAAGCAGCTCTCATTGAATGGCCCGCTTCGGCTCTGATTGATGTCTGACCCTTCGGGACCCTTGAAAATCACTCGTTCAGCATTCTGCCGCTGATCGCCTGGGATTCTGATGAATGTCGACCCAAACAAATGAAAATGTTTATCGTCCTCTTATCAAATTAACCACTCTATTGCACAGTTAATTGTTTATTAAAGGACTTAAGATGGAATCATATAATGAACCTGGGACCGGTCTTAAGCTTTTTTCCAATTAGGGAAAGCATTGACTCATGTCATCAGAATGATGTCAATCAAATGAAACTGAATCTGCCCCTATAAAATTATCTATTAAATTTATATTTGTGTGTGTGTGTGTGTGTGTGTGTGCGTGCGTGCGTGCGTGCGAGTGCGTGCGTGTGTGCGTGTCTGTGTCTGTGTTTGTGTGTGTATATATATACCTATACATACAACTTTATGAAGACCAGATTGAGTTTTAGACCAAAGTGAGAACTATTAGGTTGGTCCACACCCCCAGAGACCCCGAGGGATGTTTGGGGATCAAGACTTGTTTTTAATTAGTGTAAAGTGAGTTTTAAGGTAAGAGTAATGGTCAGGCACTTAGTTCTGATGGTTAAGGGAACAGGCTAGAGATTGGACAGTTGAAAAAATACAGTTCACAGTAAAAAATTATATTATATTAACTTAATATATTTTTTTTAAATCATTTAAGAGAGAAATAGTCTCATAGCTTCACAGTATATATGCATATATGTATGTACACACACAATGTGTATCTTTTGCCATCATTTGAATATCAAAAGATGTATGGACAGTAATGAAATAATAAGAGAGACCACAGCATCCCCTGCTGTTTAAAATGGCTTAGGACCACCTAGGTTAATTTTAGCCTCCTTTTCCCTGAACTAGATCCTTTAAAAGAAAATTGGGGTCAGCAAGGAACATTTAAGGCAGCCCCCAAAATAAAGCAAATGTAATATCTGAATGGGAAGAAATGTAAAGAAAGAACCCTGCAGGCAGAAATAATTAAATGTATCAGAAATAAACACATTGTTTGTCAAATATGCTGCTAAATGCCAAGCGAATACACAGTCACATTTGGGATTATAAACTGACGGCAGTCTGCTGTGAAATGGCAGTATTTCATTTAAGCTGATGCAAAATTTGACATGACAAAAATCTCATTAAAAAGCATGACCTCATCAAAGAGATTATTGCTGTTGTATGTGAAGTGTTTTAATTAAGCTAATTAAGTTAATTAAATTGTTGCAACAGATTGGCATTATGACATGTCTCGATATTCATCAATAAAAGACTTTCAGGAAACAATTTGTTTAATGCAAATAAATGTAAAGAATCTCTTCAGACCACTTCAGAAAATGTAACCAATGCTTGTCAGGCGCACGTGCTGAAGAAAAGTTTCCTGTTTCAGTTTTCAATTCGGCACAAACAGAAAATGCATTTTATAACCAAATTTTAATGTTACACAATATTGAATAATTTATGAAGATTTGAAAATAAACCGGAAGTGCTTCCGGAAAGGCGGGTTTCAAGGCAATATAAATGATTGCAATTGATAATGTTTAGTGGTTTTGATCATTTTACATAAAATTAATACACAATTCGTTAATATAATCAAACAGAATATTAATACTAGAGTTTCCCAGACCTCAGCGCGGAAGTTAACTTCGTCTGTTATTTTGTGATGTCTATAAAACAGCAGATTGTATATCTGACAGGGGCAGACCTTCATGCCAAGTTGACTTTAATGACTTTATAATAGGAATCTTAGTTTTAACCATCACGACAACACTTCTAATCATTTTATTATAGTGATGAATGGTGTAGAAAAGCTTAGATTAATTGAATTTACAGAAACGGTCTTGTTGTGAACGAGGCAGAGGAAAGGGGATGGGAGGGGTGTATTATATTGGCTGAGCTGATTTATGATAGCAGTATTGTTGTTTTCCCTTATCTCTAATTAAACACTTTTGCCAAATTAACTGATTTTGGGTGACAAAGCAGCAACACACGGTTAACAAGACAGGTGGCCTTGTTCTACATCATTCTTTAGAGATCAGGACCAAATATAGTGTCTCAAAATGTCCAAACACCTCCGGAGATCCCAAGTCTCATTAATCTCAGACTTATTGAGGGAATAACATGATTCATGGATACACATTATATAACTAAATTAACACATTGTTTTCTACTCAAAACTGTTTTGTGTGAGTGAGAAAAGAATGTTATAGAACAAAACAAAGGAGGTCCGTTCAATGTTTACATGTACGCTGATGCTTTTATTCAAAGAGATTTACACTGCATTGTGGTATATATTTCTATATTTCAATATATTTCCTACGTACACATTTTGATGGACGGATAAAAATACCAGCATGTGCAAAAGTCAAGCAAAATTGTAAACATTAAAATAAATATCACAGTTCCTTCCTATTTTTTCCTACACTCAAAAATATACGTTTTTTTAGTGAAACCAAATTACGATAAAAAAATAAAATATAAAGGTTTGAAATTATGTTAGTGTACTTTAAAAAAAAACCTGAAAGTAAAAAAGCAGTAAGCACACCTGTTTAACTCGAATAATTCAAAAATATCGGTGTATATTACAAATATATTAATATATTTTCATTGCATAAACTAGAGGCTAGTATAACTGTTTATTTATATAAAAATAATCTTAATGCTTTTGTTTAGGCATGAAGGAACTAATTTGACATCCCATCTGAATCAGCTCATGTTGAACAGTGCTCTCTACAGACAGAACTATGAATGAGAGTCATTAGCATGAGTTGAGAGAACACTTCATTAAGGTGGACCGGCCTCTCTTGCCGTAGGTTGTGTTTGAGTAAAACAGCGTCACCGTGGGCCTCATTGCCCTACTTTGCTGTCCTAAGTTACTTACACCTTTCATTTCACCTTTTACCTGTAAACCTCTCTCTCTCTCTCTCTCTCTCTTATACTCTCACTCTCTCCTCCTTCCTTTCCCCTACTGTATAACATTGATTCGTGTAACGATAGGCAGTGACAGTTTTTGTTGGCATTGTAGACATGACGTCTGCTCTCTCTCTCTCATCCCTTCTGTTGGCTCTGAACCTGTGCTCAGGTATGACTGCTCTCTCTCTCTCTCTCTCTCTCTCTCTCTCTCTCTCTCTCTCTTTCTCTTTCTCTCTCTCTCTCTCTCTCTCTCTCTCTCTCTCTCTCTCTCTCTCTCTCTTATTGAACAATTTGTGTTTTTTTGTGTCTGAATTTCTATTTTATATATTCCATACTTTTATTTAAAATATGCATTAAAACTATTTGATTAAAATTATATATTTAACATTGTAAATGATATTGTGATGATGATTTAATCCTCGCAGGCACTTTAGCTGGCATAGATTTCACACTTCTGTGCAAAATCTGCTGATCTGTGTTTCCCAGCATGCTTTGTGAATGTTCCAAAGAGCATCTTTTGTGCTTTAATAGAAAGCAAAAAATCTGACCTTTTGGACAAAGAAGTTAACATGGTCATAAATTTACTTACATTTGATTAGTTATCTACTGTAGTAATATGGCTTAACCTTAATTAAACAAAATCCTATTTGGCCTTCATTTTATGTTCCTTTATTTATTTATCATTGTTTTAAAATATTTGAAGAGTTTATTTGCATCAATTAATAACTTAAATTTAAATACTATGTTTAATTGTGTTTTGTGTGCTATTTAATTCGTAAAATAAGGAATACTGTTTCTGATCCAAGCCTCCGCTTGTTTAAAAGGAGGATGCTATACAAACCACTGTATATGAGCATAGTTTATTCATATATAAATAAAAACGCTCAAAGAATCCCCTTTAAGCAACACATTAATAATTAAAAAAAAATTAATTTTATAAGAAGGGATTGAATTGAGGAGCTTATTATCACACTATGAGTGATTTTAAATTTTTTTGTTGTTCGCCTTTTTCATCTGGAAGAGCAGTCACACTAGGAAACTGTGGTGTTGGACACCAGGCTTAAAGGGATAGATCAACCAAAAATAACACTTGTACCATAAAATACACATGTTGAGTTTTTTCAAATCTGTGAACATTTCTTTGTTCTGAGAAACACAGAGAAAAATATTTGGAAGAATGCTCTTGAACAAACAGTTCCGGGACCCCACTGACTACCACAGTAGACAAAATACGTAATGATTGTTTTGTTCTGTTGAACACAACGTTAGATATTATGAAGAACAAAAAGTTCTGGGGTAATTTTGAATACATTTTATTTTCCAATGGAGTCTTTGGTTTCAAGCATTCTTTCAATTATCTGTTTTTGCGTTCGACCAAACAAATACAATTTATACATATATAAAACAACCAGAGAATGTGTAATTCAGTCTGCATTCTTGGACTGTCTTAGAGAAAATGAATTATTATTTTGCGTTTCTTTTATGCATGCCTTGCTCGTCATGGACCTAAATGTCAGAAGATTATTGTTAGTGTTTTTCTGACAGCCCATACACACGTACACATGTATTTACATTCATGCATTTGCCAGTCACATGATTCCTTAAATACACAGTACATTACAGAATACATTTGATCAGTGTGTATGTTTCTGAAAATCAACTTTGGAATCATACAAAAACAAGTGGGATGTAAAGCTGACTGTAAAATTTACAATGTGAGAGGAAATTGAAAGATTTAATAACATTTCTGGGGTGTGCCAAGGGGTTGATTGGTCAATTTGTAAAAGTTTTGCATTATTTCACATACTGATACCCTTTCCCCATTCCTAATAATATTACATGTTATTAATTTCCATGAGAATACATTGCAGTTTATATGCTCTGGCAGGATTCTGTCACTGGTTAATCTGGCCTGTAGTGCAGTGCATCTTGGGTTGTTGAATTCACAGGAGTTATTTTTTAACAGTAGGTCGGTCACCTTGTGCATTTCAATTTTATTCTCTGACCACATTAAAGTTCGGCCTTCTGCATTTAGTTCTTGACATTTCAACTTTTACAATTATATTTAAATCATCTTCTCTCAGGAAGCATCAGGATCTAAATGCAACAATTGAGTTTTACAGTAACATTGTTCTTGTCAACCCTTAAAATGTACTGTATTCCAATGTGTAAGCTTTGAATAAATGAGAGTCAATGAAAGTGATGGTAGTGTTGAAATGGAAGCTTAAGGAGCCTTTGCATTCCATCACATGTTGTGATCAGGAGAGGAATCAAGTTAGATGGCTCAATGATTATCAGGAAATACTTAACCAATCAAAGCATGCCTTTATATTACTGCAAAATAAACACATTTGTTGGTTAATGACCAGCATTAGGACCGCTCTGAAAGTCCATAAGACCGCTCTGTACCTGAGCTTCAAGTCACGCATCTGCAAACTTTCCAAGTGCCCATACTTAAAACAAGTTTCATCAGGCTTGTCTCTCTGTTCCAGGAGAGTGGTGCTACCAGAGCCAGTTCTCATGCAATGACACGTGTAAAGGTAACAACACTGTACCTGGACTTTTTACATAGTCATCCACTGATACAAAGTTTATCCTACAGTTGAATAGACAATGTTAGAGAAGTTTGATCAGTTGTTTATTTTTGTGATTCAGAGCCCCATCACTGGCACATGATTTTTCCAAACTGTGAAGGACAGAGCCAGTCACCCATCAACATTGTCACACGCAAGGTACAGTATGATCCAAAACTGACCGGCCTTATGTTCGAGGGTCATGGATACAGTGTCAATATCACTGTGGAAAATCACGGACACTCAGGTGGATAAAATTCAGTTAAATTCAACCATTTTATTTCATCCACTAAATCAGATTTTGCACAATACCAATAACAGTTGTATGTGTGCAGCTCACTTCGCGCTTCCTTCCTCTGTGCGTCTGCGTGGCGGCGGCCTTCCTGCCACATACAAGGCCCTTCAATTTCATCTGCATTGGGGAGAGGAGCAGGAACCGGGCTCAGAGCACTCTTTGGATGGGGAGCGCTATCCCATGGAGGTCTGGAGTGTCACATTTAAATTATATGTTCAATAGGATTAAAGGAAAAACTTAATTTGGAGAAAATTTTTCATGATTCTGTCATCATGCTTTATCATTTCAAACTTGTTTTTCTTCCTCAGAACACAAAAGAAGATATTTTGGAGAATGTTGGTAACTGGCACCCATAAGCTTGAAATGGTTTTCTGACCATGCAATAAAATTGAGTGGCCACCACTGTATTTTGTTTATTAGCGTTCCTAAAAAGTATTGTTTTGTGTTCTGCGGAAGAAAGAGATAAGCTGGTTTTAAATGACAAAAGTAGTCATCTAATGATTTATTGAAAATCACAAAATAAATAGCTTCAACTGTTAGATAAAATCTTTTGAAAGTAACTTTTGAACACAAATAATACAATCCAGATTAATTTAAGTTTATTTAATTAATAAAAGTAATGATTAAAATACAATACATATTTGGGTGAATTATAATAGAAATATTTGAGTTACTCAGATTCGTATGCTTATTAACCCACATTTATGAAATTTAACAATATATTTACTGGTCATCTCAAACTTAAAAGTATAACATTTGTGTATTTTTTGGGTTATTTCTTTCCAAAGCTCCACATCGTTCACATTAAAGAGAGCTACAGCAGCTTGCAGGATGCTCAGAGTGACATGACGGGGGTAGCAGTACTTGCCTTCTTTTTTGAGGTATTGCTACCATCTGTCTTGCTTTTTCTTTGATACTTTAAAAGCAAAAGTGAGCTCGTAAGCAATTAATGGACTGTGAAGATAATAACACTTATGCATGAGGCAGACGCTTTTATCTAAATCAATGCACAGTGCATTCATGCAAGACCCTTCGTTTAAAAAAACTTAAACTTTCCGTTCCCTTCAGGTGTCCTCAGAGCCAAACAAACACTTTGATAGAATTATAAAGGCTTTAGGAAGTGTTCGGTATCAAGGTGAGCCTTACCGTACTTTAAAATACACTGTATTATAGAAAGCATTACACATATATTCAACCTGCATATCTAGATGTATAGGAGTCATTCCAGTTCTGCATCTGTTAAAATTTAACAAATTAAAACTCAAGAGTGACATAGTCACTAAAGAGGAAGTTAGCTTTTGAACTAATGTTGAAGTTTCTGTTCAAATTTGAAACAGGCTTTTCTTTTTTGGTGTCATTTAACTATATTTTCTTTCAACACACTAAATGTCTTTTCATTGTTTTATGATTTATAGGGAACACCAGTGTTGTTTTAGAGTTCAGACTGGCTGACATCATCCCTGCCGCCAGTAATCTAAGTTACTATCGATACTCAGGCTCCTTGACTACACCGGGTTGTGACCAGAATGTTGTGTGGACTGTGTTCCATCAGACTCTACCCATAAGTCAAAAGCAGGTACACCAGATCTAATTCCAAATAACCAGTATCAATATCCAGGAACAGTGAATCTACACCTCAAGTATTCTTTTTCCAGTATTAGAAATTTATCTAGATAAGCTACTGATTTTAATTCACTTTTTAATTCATTTTAGCTGACATTACTGCCTCAACAGCTGTTATTCGGGACAGAAAAACCTATGACTGGAATATTCCGTCCCATTCAGAATCTGAATAGAAGAATAGTGTTCACGTCTTTGAAAAGTCACAGTCTGCGTGTACTGCCAGGTCTAATCACAATGTTTCTGTGCTTCTTTTGTGCTTTTGGACCACAAAGGTGTTTTTGTTAAGTGGGAGAGAACACATTCAGCGAATTTAAACCGTCTCTGATAATAAAGGGAACGTCAAGGAACAAAGGAAAAATGTTCAAGTCGCTACAATACAAATGCTGGAAGGGTGATATGCCACTTTGGCTACTGATGTCAAACTTGAAATCACAATTTAGAATACTTGAGATGTTATATAATAAAAAGTTAAAAATATAGAAATTTATTTTTTACTTAATGTTCTGGGTCTTACTTTAAATAATTCACCTATGTTCATCATTTAAATCTATTTGAAATGTGTGTTTTTATCATTTTTAATCATGTTAAATGTAAATAATAAATAACTTATTAAGTTAAATGAAATAAACCTTCTAGCTTTTAATCAGCACAATTTATGTTTTTTTTATGTTTTACGGTTATGATATGTTTATTTATTTTATAGCAATCTATTTAAATAAAATACTAAAGATATGATTTACCTTACAAATTGAGTTCTTATAAATATGGCTGTGATTTCTTTAAACCTAAAACATGTAATCCTGTAGATTGTCGAAGACTGAAAACTCAAACAGTGTCAATAAAACATAAAATCACTGCACAAACACTTTAAAAAATTTAATTTTATTGACCATGTGTTTTAAGGGATATTTCACCAAAAAAATTAACATTCTGTTATGAATTGACTTAGACTTACATTGCTCTTATCCTGTATAAATGTCTTTGTTGTGATACACACTAAGGGGGATATTTGTAAGAATGTGAGCGTCTGACAATCTGGGGCACCGTTGACGATAAAAATAATGTAACTGTTTGTTTTGCTAAATTGTTCAAAATGTCTTTTGTGTTAGATACAGAATAAAAAAGTCTGAAAATCTCATTATAAAAATTCAAGTTTGATTTTACGTTTTAACTTCACATGATTTGAATCTTTGACCAGGTATTACTCATTAATAATAAAGATATCAATGTTATATTCTCACGGAATGTTTCTTACATTGTGTAGAATGATTTTATTTATAAAAGAGTAAAACAATAAAAAATGACTTGGGCTGGGCTTTCAAACACAGGTTAACATTTGTCACTTTGGTAGTAAATTGTGCCCCAAACATCTTAACTACTTACATATAATTTTTTTGTTTTGTTTAAACTAAGACATTTTTACAGGCTTGAAACACTTTGAGGTTGAGTAATTCATGCCAGAAATTTAATTTGTGGGTGAACTATCCCTACTATTCAACTTGCGTTTCAACTGGTTACTGTTTTTGTGTTTTTAACCAGCTTCTTAAGTATTCAATCTGATCAGTGACGCTACTCTTGGCAGTGCCACCGGGAGCAACGTACTGTTCAACACTGCTGGTATAGTCCCATACTGAACGAATGTCACGATCAAATAAAGAGCTAAAAACAAAGAATATGGGGTTAAACAAATGTAAAAAAAATCATCAAGATGTATCAGATATGTTCTGCGTTTGTTCTTGCTGACCTGGCAGTTTGAAGGTCCTCAACACTGAGTTGATTCAAAGGGATCTTCTTGGACTCTGCAATGTAGACGGCTTTTCCAGCACAGCTGTGGGCTTCTCTGAATGGCATCTATGATGCATGGACGGATAAGGCACTGCTATAAAACTTAGTTATATATATAAATACTGTAGATACTCACTCCCTTTCTGACCAGGTAGTAAGCCAAATCAGTGGCCAGCATGTCTGGACTGAGAGCATCTTCCATTGACTTCCGGTTTACCTAAAAAATTTAAAACAGCAACAGTGTTCTTACACTCAAGATCCATCACTCAGATTACAATAAAACCTAACTGAATTCCTTATAATGCTCAAATGTCAGACATGCAGGCTACTATGTGCGCAAACACGCTTTGGATCTTTTTCAACATTTCACCTGATTACTATTTAACCCTGGTAACAGTTTTGTTCTTGATTGTCATTGTCCATGACAAAACAATATGAACTTGCATTATAAACCTGTCTCTCACCTCTAGAGTTGAAATGACACCTGTCGCCACCTGCAGCACAGCATTTACTGTGTCAAAGGTGTCAAACATGGCCTCTTTGTCCTCCTGTATTCAAAAATCATACTATGAAAGAGTGTTATAAATAATATAAATATTCTGTGTGTGTTATGTCTTGAACCTGTAGGTCTTTATTGTATGTGCTGGGTAAACCTTTAAGAGTCATCAGAAACCCTGCACACTGTGGAGACAAATGCAGAATACCACATTAAAGTGATAGGTGTAAAAATAAAAATATCGTTACCATTTACTCATCATCTTGTGTGACTTTTTCTGCAGAACGCAAAGAAGATATTTTGAAGAATGTCGGTAGTAATGGCAACTATGAATGGACACAAAACCTAGAGTTCGGTTACCATCCTTCTTCGAAATATCTTCTTTTGTTTTCTGCAGAACAAAGTCTGGTTTTAAGGTTTAAGATGTCAACACTATCCATTTGAATTATGGCACTGTTATATTTTCATTATATTATTTCCTTCCCATAATAGAATCATCAAAACCAATACAATAAATACAATGGAATAATATGAGTTCAATTGTTCTCCAGACTCGTTGGGTTTGAAATAAAAATCGAGTCTTACTCTGCCAAACACTCGTCCTGCTTTGCTGCGGATGAGCTCCAGGCTGTCTGCATTCTTCTTCTGAGGCATCAGACTGCTTCCAGTGCTACTCACACAAACAAAAACAACAGCACTGACAGAGCAGACAGCATCCCTAAGCAAACAACAGACAGCCTGTGTACAACAATCTGTCTACAGCAGTGGCCATCTGTGACCCAAGACCTCTGAATCCAGTTTTGTCAACTTATAAACAAAGCATTGCACTCTGTCAGTGTAATAGTGTTAAGGTAATGCCCCCCCCCCCAAAAAAACTACCCTTATTTCTTTTGTGACTTTCTTTCTTCTAGAGAAAACACAGTCATATTGATTGACTATATGGACACAAAACCACTGAGACATCTCTCAAGATATCTTTTTCGTGTGTGTGTGGAATGACATAAGAATGAATAAATTATCATACAGGTTTAAAGTGAACTATCGACTAATAGGGCAGAATTATTTTCCAATAATGACACAGTTGTAAATGTAGAAAAACAATTAATGTTCACATCCAAAAATTTCACAGGTCATAAAGAATAAGAGTATGGAAAGAAAATCCATTTGAATTCACAATTGCATGAGCTAGAACACGCACTTGCAGTTTCATAAAATCACTTACATCAAGAAGCGTTTATAAGCTGTAATGCCTGAAGCTCAGGGACAACAGTAGTTCGATGATGGAAATGTGCTTACGTGACCGGTGCATCAGAACCCAGGAACCATGTAGAACGTAAGAGTAATATTCAAAACCCAAGGGCTTCAAGCTAATGAGCTGTGTCTGCTGTGACATTACAGAGTATTAAGAGTACACGAGAACATTCACACGGGACTTGTTCCTGTTCAGTGGGCAGCAAATGTTTTTTTGCTAATAACTCTTTCCTATTAAAACAGCCTTCCATGAAGTGGGGCTTGACAATATTTTCATTGATTTTATTATATTAATTAGTTATTGTATATTAATTACATTTAATAAAACATTTGTTGTAACATTTAAAGGAATAGTTCACCCAAAAATAAAAAATCTATCATCATTTACTCACATTTGAATTTGTATAAATTTCTTAATTTGGTTAAACACAGAGAAAGATATTCAGAAGAATGCTTCTAATCAAACACTTCTTGGATGTAATTGGTGTTTATTGCTTTTATCTCTCTATCAGAAATAATCTACAGGGACTCCACTCTTTGTGAATTAAAAAAATTAATACTGGGTAACAAAAGTTTAAATGTGAAAAATCTGTTTTGAGTCAGTCCTACCTGTATGCATCGGACAAGGTAATGAAGGAAAACTCCTTGGTATTGTATAGAATAAGATCCTCTGCCATCTTGCTAAGATGAGTGAGACACATCGATCCCCAGAAGAGAAACTCCGCTATTAATTAAACACACAGTGGTGTCTTTAAAAGTTAATTTGACACACGGAGATCATTATCGCGGGAAGAAAAAACACAAACCTACAAAATCTCTCTGTCCAGTAGCATCCAAGCTGTTTATACTGATGCTGTCAAAGTTCAGTTCTGTGGAGTAATAAAAACAGATTATAAAATGTATTAAAGTGACCTTTTATCACCTATACACACATCCCAGCACATGACCTCATATGTCAGTAATTAAAAAAAAAAAAAACAACAAACATTGTTCTTGAACAAAAAATTTAAACTACAAGGAAGCACAATCACAAAATTGAAATAACCTTTACGGAGAAGTTCTCTGTCAATGTCAAAGGGATTCCCCGCAATGGCTCCGCTGCAAGGCAAGAATAAACCAGTTCGTCAAGCTGGTCTGTATTAGTATCTCATAGTTTCATTTGGCAAAACTGACCTTCCTAGAGGCATCACATTGGTACGTTTCCTGATATCCTCCAGAACCTCTACATCCCTGCTCAGCGCCACAGCATGGCTGTAAAATAATAGTAACAAAAAATGATTTTTAAAGCGATAAGAGGGTATCTAGCAACCATGAGGGTGCATGAGGGGTCATACCACATGTTGCCAACTTATATCTGTCAAAAACATTGAGGATGGAATCACCTGAGAATCCAGTGACTCCATCTGATTGGCTGAGCTCTCTGCATGTGAGTATATCCAGGAAACAGGATGTCAATTTCTCTGGTGGTAAATGCAAAATAGTTCATTAGTCACGTCTCTTAAGGTACTTTTTCCAGAATATTGACTCGAAACCTCTGTATATGCTTACACGGCAGCTCGCTCCACCATAGTGTTGATAAGCTGCAAAGTTTGTCCCTTTAGAGTAGATAAAGCATCCCGTAGCCATAGACGCATATCCGTTGCAACCTATCCCACCAATGAGGACAAACGGGAAATAAGTTTCCAAATCTTTTGTATCGGCATTTCTACTCATTAAGTTTCAGTTTAATTTGGTCTGAGAAAAAACTACCTGATCATTTCTGCTCCTGCCTGTGTGAAGCTTTCCGGCTGGATCACCAATAATCTCCTGTAGAACCAAACATAAGTGATTTAACTTTTTATGCTGTTTATTATTAATTACAAAATTAAATGGTATGACATTTTTTTGTAATACTTCTAGCTCAAGTAAAAAACTACTTATTAAATAAAATACAATACTCCCTCTTTGTTTTTTCCCAAATCTATTTAAATTTCTTTTTACAAAGCTAGATATTTAGAAGAATGTAAGCAACTCAGATTTCTATGGCACCATTGACTACCATAGCAGACTTTTTTTTCAAAAGAATATCATGCTTTGAAATATTTAGAAATCAAACTGTTCTTGGTAAACTTTAAAGACCATTGTAAGTTATTTTTTTAATATTCTAGTCACCTATGCCCCAGAGATCTCAAATCTTCACTTTCTTCCAAATACGCTTCATTTCTTTGTTTTACCAAAGAAAGAGATTAATTTGTCTTTTTTAGGTGTACTCTCCCTTAACCGTTGGTAAATCCCAATGTTTAAAGCAAACAACATAACGCCGTCTCATACAAACCTTCAGTCTGCGTTCATTGGCGGTGTGGATGTCCTCGTCTCCATCTTTGATCTTGAACTCGCCTCTGGACCATTCGTCATGAACCTGATCATTCACACATTATCAACTCTGGTGTCATCTTTTACGTGTCATCACAATCACACGATTGTTTGTATTCTGTCTGGAGTGGTTTAAGTACAACGGACGCACTCTTGTGATAGTTTGTTGTGTGTTATTGTGTATGTGGGGGTCCGGGGATTGTTTGTATTCTGTCTGGAGTGGTTTAAGTACAACGGACGCACTCTTGTGATAGTTTGTTGTGTGTTATTGTGTATGTGGGGGTCCGGGGATTGTTTGTACAAGTGATGACACACTGAAGCCTGAGAGTGAATATAACACAATGTGATGGTAAATGTTACACCTCATGTTGGGACTGTGTGAACAGGACACATTGTGTAACCTCACCTTGTCAAGACCTGCAATGATCTGCTCCATCTCGTCCTGGGTGAGCAAACCTGCTTTGTGTAGAGCTTTGACATATGCTTGACTTCCTCTAACATCAGCCTGCCACATGCGCTGGTCATAGGAGATTGAAGCATTAAACTTTTCCATGATTGGGTCAGTGTTCCCCACAAACCGACCACCCCATAATTTCTGTTCCTGTTAAACACAGAATAAGATAGTTCATAACAGTGGTATGGTAAAAAGGTGCAGGCATCAGCTGCTTTTGTTTAGACTGTTAGATAAACAAACAACTGAAATTGACAACTGAGTTACCTCTGAACTTGCCATGGCAACCGTCACAGTCTCGTGCAGTCTACGTCAGATCCGTGCAGGCGCTTAAAATACAAACTTTATTTTGCAAATGTTATTAATTTTGACAGATTTTATCATTAAAGTGTCTTACAGATCCGTATGAATGACAGTAACACACGCACACACTGCAACATTTAAAACGCGTTTCTTCCTCTTTGATTTTTGGGAGGTGTAAGCCACGCCTACTTTATGCAAGTTTACCTCAGCGAACCAATCAGAAGCTTAAGCGGTGTTTCTCATCAGCTGTCAATCATTTTAGAGAGGGCGTCACTCCTATATAAAGAAGCGCAGAAGGACCGCCCCTTAAACACAGGCGGTTATTCAGATTAAACTACAGGTGGCGCTACAGGTGTGACAATGTTATTTTCTTATAATTATTTCTTATTGTATTATTTTATTCTTAGTTTAAATTTCACTTTAAATTTGCATTCAGCTTTTTAAACAATCTTTTTTGATTTTTTTTAGAATTAATATTAATTAATTCATATTTTTAGCCTCAGCTGCTCTTCAGGGCTTAATTTAAAGGCAATCTGGTTAACACTGTTCTTGGTTTTAAGACTTATGAGAAATATAAGGAACGAAAATATAATTAAGAACCAAAAATATATATTTAAAAAACAATCAGTCGTATAAATACAAATCTGTGCTCAGCGGAACTAGAAACTGGGTAGGAACCTTAATCCTGAGTTCTTGTTTCCGCCGGAAGTTGTAGTGAAGGAACCATCAAGGCAACATGGAAGTGTAAGCGAATTTATTTGATTTTTAATGTTGGGAACTAAAACAAATTGCATTAATGTTAGTATGCTATCATGTTCTATAAAACTGTTTTTATAGAGGAATGTGGTGAGGAAATCTGGTTTATAATGCCAACCTTTGGCAGTTATTATACATGTGTTGTCTGTCAATGTCTGTTTTAGTGTTTTACCAACCTTAAATTAATCAATTTTGTTTAAATGTGTTTTCTTGTAGGAGGGATGCTAATGCTGCTATGCTGAGCAATTATGAGGTCAGTGTGCAGTGTTATTCTCTATTGTGATGTTCTTGTAGAGATCAAGATCATTTATACCATATGAGAAATGTTTCTTATAATAATAAAATAACTTGATCTGAAGATGTAAGCCTAAATGTGTGGGATTAGTAAATTAGACAAACATGTAATTTAATTTTTCATGAGACACTGAAAATATATTATATTAAACATACATTTTGTTTGATGGATTTCTTTTGAAATTGAAATAAAAGCCATACGATAGTAAGAGACTCCTTCAAAATAATTTAAAAGCATTTTTAGGTTTGTCCATGCTGTGGGATTTTAATTCACTTGTGTTAAATTAATTAGTTTGTGAGTGTGTGTTTTCTTCTGTTTACCAGGTCTATCAGCTGCTGTCCGATTTGAAAGAGAAAAGAAAGGAAGTTGTTAAAAATAAGCACAGCACTGGGCAACAGAATCTCAACAACATCATGTATGAGGTGTGTGTTTTCGGTTTTAAATAAGAGGTCATGTTTTATCTTTCAATATTGCCGTTTTAACATGTGCTGATATGTGTGTTTTATTAGACACTTAAATACCTCTCCAAGACACCATGTGTTCATCAGAACCCAGGGACGGTGAAAGATTTCCTTACTGCAATGGTACCTCACAAGCTCACCAAGTGAGTACCAACATTTGCAGATGACATGTTATAGGATCTTAGATTTGGACACACTTATGGGTGTGTCAGATATTCGGTGCTATAATATCCTTAATGTTTTTTTAATGATATGGAAAAGCACAGTATGTCACTCACTTTTATTAACAACTCAAAACACCCGCATTCCCTACCCACATATTCACAATGGGCTGTGGTCACATACTTTTTCTTTAAACTTTTTTTACTGTATTAATTTTCATTAAACTGGGTTTAGTATTCTTTGATTTGTTATTTAAGTTAATAAATCTTAAGACCACTTTTTAATTTTTAGTTAATAATAATAATAATAATATGACTAATCAATATTATTAAAGCATGTGTAAAGTAAAGCTCGTAATAAAATGCAAGCCTTGCAAAAACATTTTCTAAAGATGTAATAAAATATTGTTTGATATCGTTAACCGCAAAATCCTAGATTACATTGAGATGATATTTTGCACACTTCTTGACACACGTTTAACACTTAATGCAATAACTTACAAGTCTGTATCAAACTCTGGTTTGCATTTTGTAAAGCAGTGTTGCACTTGACCCTTTTGCAATAAACTTCCAGCAAGTGACACAAGTTGCCGTTTTTTCTTTTCTGTTCCTGTTTAAAGAGCTGAGAAGTTGCAGCTCCTTAACCACAGACCTCAGACTGCTGTTGAAATCCAACTGGTAAGAATCTTGTGTGCTCTCAATTCTCATCGCATGTAGAATACATATAAATAGTATATAATATTTAATAAAAAACATTTATATTTATTTTGTGTGAATATTTTCTCTTGCATGCTTCTTTATTGTCATTGTTAGAAGTTTTATGCAAAATATTCAAGTTTGTAAGAAAAATTAGATGAGAAGTCAAGAATTATATGTCAAATCACACAAAAAAGGAACAAAAACAACATTATTATAATAGATATTAAAGCAGGACTATTCCACTAATAATTTCCCATTCTTAAGCTGATGGTTAAGGGACAGCGCATGGTTTGGTTTATGGGAATTTATCATATTTTCCTCTTACAGATGGTAGAGGAGAGTGAGGAAAGACTGACAGAAGAACAGATTGATGAACTCATACAGAAAGTCACAGATATTCTTCCTGGTGACCCACAGAAAGAAGGCACTGCATCTGCTGACCCTGAGATGGAAGCAGACCAGTAGAATGACCTCTGGAGTAATTTTCTTTTAATTCACACATGGAAGAAAAGGATTTAAGATTTGATGACTGGTTTATTGGAGAAGTTTTTGTTAACTTTTTATTTTAATATGAATGTAGGTCAGGCATTGATGCATTTAGAACTGATATAAGATAAGTTTTGTATCACTAACAAATACTCTGTATATATTTATAAATGATAAAAGAGCCATAGTTAAAAAAACAATCTGGTAAACTTATTATTTTTGTTCATTAAAAAACGAAGGATGAAATGTTTAAAATAATAAATTAAAAAACTTTAAATGCTATTTTGATTGCAGAAAGAATGACATTTATCTTACATTAGATATAAATATTTTGTTTTTTTTTATATACATTTTTTTCAAATTTTTTGGAATGCAGATAACTATCTTTAGTTTTTTTACTAGAAAAGTATAAAGAAATCTGTTACCTCGTTGCTCTTTAAAAGGTACTGGTAGATATGTTAACTTAAAATAAAACCAAACATTAATAACTTTTGTGTGTGTGTAAATAGCACTTCAAACACGTTAATTATTATTAAAACTAATTATTATTATTTTATCAAAATTATTTTAGTTTTTCAAGTTAGTCTTTTTAACTTAACGGATTGTAAATCTTAAAAGTAGTGTGTAAATATAAAATAGTATTTGGATTAGATCACAAAACCCAATATAGATTATGTTTCCCACCTCATATTTTTCAACCATCACCATATATATATATTTATGAGTTAAATGGTTATTTGTAGTATGTGGCAATGGTTTACATCTTTGACTTCATCTATTAAAAAAGGGAGAAAATTCAAAAGTGATGTGTTTATAATTTTGTTTGGTGTATAAAGATATTGCTTTCAGCAGCAGTTAATCATGCCATACCTGACAAGACATATACAGGCTAATATATGATCATGAATGTCCTATGTGTTTCATTAAAAATACAACATTTCTTATTGTATATTGGAGTTCCCATAGAGTCTGTGGGGAAACCAGGATAGACAGTAACACCACAAACAAATTAACCTAAATCCAGTCTGTTCTGAAATACATGCGGCCATCATGAAGATTTCAAGATCAGGGGACATTTATGAAATTTTAACTAGAATAAGATTTATTAAAATTGGGATTTAAATATGTCAAATTGGCAAGTTATAAACATAACACCACAGACACTAATAAAGTGTTACACATGAAATTCACATTTAGCTAACTTAAAGAAAATAAATAATGACGGATGCAATGATCTTTACCCACAGGATGGAGTCCAAGTATATATATATATTTTGATGGACCTTGCGAAAATGTTCTTACGTGTTCAAAAATCGGACATCAGACTCGTCGAATAAGTTGAAACTTTATTGATCAGAATACAGCGCTGGGTTGTCAGTCCACGACTTCCATACTGACCAACAACTCAGTAACAGCATCACACAATATTTATAGTATGTATCGTCGGTCTATCTTCTAGGCCGGAAGGGATCATACCCTGCTTCCAAAAAAGGCAGATCTGGTTCATTTTTCGCTTTCAATTTCTCGTGCATCAGATGACTTCAGTTTCTGTAGAAAAACATATCAAAGAGACAAAAAACACAGCACAGAAGAACATTATCTCCTTTTCTTCTTTTAATTAGGATACAACAGTAACTCTTAGTTTTTCTGGCATTTGGGAGTGTGTTTTACTTCTCGTGCTTAACAACCTCCGCATGAGAGGCCTTGTACTGGCAGATGGGAGTAAGGTCAGATGACTCTTCTCCTGCAGCGGTTCTGTTCCCATCACTTCTCCCTTTCTTGCACATACACTTTTCCTGCCTTGCAAGCATATTGTTAACAAAAGCACATTCCAAAGCAATCCTTTATATGGTTACTTATTCTCAATATACTTTAGTAGAACTTGTAAAAAATATGATTATTTGAATTATTAATAAAACTTCAATCAATAAAACATAAGAGTATAATATTGTATAAGAAAGATGATTAATACATCATTGGTTAATAAAACATAAAATCATAAAGATGATTAATACAAACATTGATTAATAAAACATAAAATCATAAAGATGTGAAATGCAACATAAGATCATTTTCCACAATATATATATATATATTGTTCAAAATATAACCACTTAATTTGTGTGTTAACTGTTGTAGTGTTGCAATTACAATCCATTATATCTCATTGAGGTATATATGAACATGCATATTCTGTTCTAAATGCAATCTCTCAAACTCAATTAAACATGTATGTTAAAACAAAACAATGTAATTGTTAATAGTGCATGATTTGTGTCAATCCTACAGAATACAACATTGTTTTGTTATCTATTTAAAGTTTATTTGAACTGCTGTAAAGTAAAGGGACACAACTTGGCACCACCAATAAAGAATAAACTTTCCCTCTAATGGTCTTCTGTACACCACTGGGTTTAACATCCCAAATAAAGTTTGTATTTCTTTAGATTTCCAAACCCAGATCACTCTGATCTAAATTCTTTTCATTTTTTTATTCGCTAATAGTTCTCACAACATGTTGATTTACTTTTTCTCAACATGTTCTGTAATCTCGGTGTGCGATGCATGATCTCAACTATTCTCCGTGATCATCTGTCATCTATTTAAATATGTGGGACGCCATGTCGTCAAGGCAAACGTACGAGCCAATCAAAACCTTCGGGGCTGTGACGGACGTGCGCTACGACCAATGAGATTTGCGCAGGGCTTTTCAGCGCTAACTGCGGTGTGTAGAGCACGTCTCGTTAGGTTCGTAGTGTGTGCGTGGCACGTGTTTCTCTATCACAGCCTCGTCGTGAAAGTGCATTTTATATCACACTCATGGCTCTGGAGAACAGAGGGAGAAGTTCCACTTTCTTTGTGGTAAGGCATCTTTGCGTATGCCGTCTAATGTCAAATGTATTTATTTAAATGAATGTTTTATAAACATATCGTTTAATTGTAAATAACGCAGTCATTAGAAACGCGGCGTTTTTACAGCGCCGGTCTATTGCAGATATAACGTTGTCTTTATTCATCGTAACACAGAAATATGGTGGTCGAACCCTGCCACACGTTCAGTGTTTCGTGGGTTTATATTAGCACACTAGTGTTGTGTAGATCGCGCGACTTGTTGCGTTTGCAGGAACTGTGACGTAAACGGTTGTAACGGTTGTTAACGGTTTTAACGGTTTTTAACGGATCGAGCGTGCACACCCCGGTACACGTTTAAATGAAACACGCGCGTTTAAATCTGTCACGTGACTGTTTCTCAGGTCGTGATGTTTAAACTCCTCGTCGTGTTGACACACAGCCCTGTCTGTATAACAAGCCCACATTCTTGTTGATCTTCTGTACACAAGTTTCATTTACAGACATTAAGAAGGTGTGATCATGCACAATAGTTTTCTTCTTCCTATACGTGAGAATCATAACCACAGAAGTCGTCCAAAAACAGGATGTGAGTTTAAGTGTGTACAGGTGTTCCCTGCGTACTTGTTTTGCCAAAGAACGAGGGTGTGAAGTGAGAGGTAGGAAGTGGGATTTAACTCTGCAAATGTCATGCAAAAGCAATGAATCTGTAACGTGCTCATGCATACAGATAGAGGAAGTGATCATCATAACACATTACGGATTAAGATTATGATCAAGAGAGCACCAGATGCCCTTTTCATGTGGCCTTTGCTTTTTCTTGTGACATTGTTTGGTTTTCTGCAGAGCCCTTTAAGGGACATGGTGGTGGAAAAATGTGAGGGGCAAGAAAAGAGTACCGGCGGTGTCTCGCACAGGTAACTGCTGTGTCTCGCACAGGTATCGGTTGTGTCTCACACTGGTATCGGTTGTGTCTCACACAGGTATCGGTTGTGTCTCGCACTGGTATCGGTTGTGTCTCACACTGGTATCGGTTGTGTCTCACACTGGTATCGGTTGTGTCTCACACAGGTATCGGTGGTGTCTCGCACTGGTATCGGTGGTGTCTCGCACAGGTATCGGTGGTGTCTCGCACAGGTATCGGTGGTGTCTCGCACAGGTATTGGTGGTGTCTCGCACAGGTATCGGTGGTGTCTCGCACAGGTATCGGTGGTGTCTCGCACAGGTAACTGCTGTGTCTCGCACAGGTAACTGCTGTGTCTCGCACAGGTATCGGTGGTGTCTCGCACAGGTATCGGTGGTGTCTCGCACAGGTATCGGTGGTGTCTCGCACAGGTATCGGTGGTGTCTCGCACAGGTAACTGCTGTGTCTCGCACAGGTAACGGCTGTGTCTCGCACAGGTATCAGTGGTGTCTCACACAGGTATCGGTTGTGTCTCACACAGGTATCGGTTGTGTCTCACACTGGTATCGGTTGTGTCTCACACAGGTATCGGTGGTGTCTCGCACAGGTAACTGCTGTGTCTCGCACAGGTATCGGTTGTGTCTCGCACTGGTATCGGTTGTGTCTCGCACTGGTATCGGTTGTGTCTCGCACTGGTATCGGTTGTGTCTCGCACTGGTATCGGTTGTGTCTCGCACAGGTATCGGTTGTGTCTCGCACAGGTATCGGTGGTGTCTCGCACAGGTAACTGCTGTGTCTCGCACAGGTAACTGCTGTGTCTCGCACAGGTAACTGCTGTGTCTCGCACAGGTAACTGCTGTGTCTCGCACAGGTAACTGCTGTGTCTCGCACAGGTATCGGTTGTGTCTCGCACAGGTATCGGTTGTGTCTCGCACAGGTATCGGTTGTGTCTTGCACAGGTATCGGTTGTGTCTCGCACAGGTATCGGTTGTGTCTCGCACAGGTATCGGTTGTGTCTCGCACAGGTATCGGTTGTGTCTCGCACAGGTACCGGAGGTGTCTCGCACAGGTACCGGCGGTGTCTCGCACAGGTACCGGCGGTGTCTCGCACAGGTACCGGCGGTGTCTCGCACAGGTACCGGCGGTGTCTCGCACAGGTACCGGCGGTGTCTCGCACAGGTACCGGCGGTGTCTCGCACAGGTACCGGCGGTGTCTCGCACAGGTACCGGCGGTGTCTCGCACAGGTACCGGCGGTGTCTCGCACAGGTACCGGCGGTGACATGCACAGGTAACTGCTGTGACTCGCACAGGTAACTGCTGTGACTCGCACGGGTACCAGCGGTTGCTCGCAAAGGCACCGGCGGTGACTCCCACAGGTACGCAGTGTCCCGCAGTGGGGTCCGCGGTCTCTTGCAGTGGAATTCGCAGTCTCTCGCAGAGGCATAAATTTAAAATAAAATGTGTGCATTACTTAAAACTGATCTTTTATGTCCTTAGAGCCATAAAAGGAAAAGCATCCTGACTGAGGTTGTCATAATTCATGAATAACAGTTAAAAACCAAAAAGCGACGCCACCCATTCAATTCTACAGAAGAGGCACAAAATCAAGGCAAGTGAAGAGATGTCAGTTTCCAACATTCTTTAAAATATCCATTGTGTTCTGTTGAAGAAAAACGTCATACAGGTTTGATGATGGCAGGATTGCTGTCTTGAAAAGAACTTTCCAGTCTAAATATGTTTTCTTTTCTTTATTTACAGCCACGATGGTGCCTGCAAAGAGCATCAGGCTTGAATTTCCAAGCCTGGATTTATCAATGCCTCAAGCAAGACCATAAAGGACTGCTGCCTGGAATTTTTCCTCCACCCCTTACTTTTTTTCTTAAACTTCATTTCTGCATACCTTAGGCCTGACCCTTTCTAGAAAGCATTCCATGAGTCTCTCCAGGAATCTTTTTTAGAATCTTCCCCGCTAATGCAATTTCTCGTTACTTTTTTCTTACTTATTTTTATTTGCCTTAAAACTTACTCCATTAACTCCATCAATCATGAAAAAACAAACTTGCAACATTCTTTTCATCTGTGTGATCATCAGTACCATCACTGTATTTTATCTTGCCATTAACACGATAGAATGTCCGAATTCTCGCTCACATGCTGCACACAGCGTGTGGCCATCGAATTATGCTGGTAGAAACCTTACAGACATACCTGAGGAGTACAATGAGGAAACCCCTCTCATTTTTGTCGGCGGGGTCCCTCGTAGCGGCACCACACTAATGCGAGCCATGTTGGATGCCCACCCTCTTGTGCGTTGCGGAGAGGAGACCCGTGTCATCCCTCGACTGTTGGCCATGCAAGCCACCTGGAGTCACTCCACACGTGAGCGGCTCCGGCTGGATGAGGCTGGTGTCACAGATGAGGTCCTGGACTCTGCTGTCCGCGCCTTTCTGTTGGAGATTATAGTAGGACACGGGGAACCAGCCCCAAGGCTCTGCAATAAGGACCCGTTTGCTTTGAAGTCCCTTTCCTACCTCTCCAAACTGTTTCCGAGAGCAAAGTTCATCCTTATGCTTCGAGACGGCAGGGCCACTGTGCACTCTATGATTTCCCGCAAGGTGACCATTACTGGATTTGATTTGACGAGTTACAGGGACTGTTTGGTGAAGTGGAACCGAGCAGTGGAGGTAATGTACGACCAGTGTCTGGCTGCGGCACATGGGAACTGTCTTCCGGTGCACTATGAGCAGCTGGTGCTGTATCCTGAAAGGGTGATGCAGAAGGTTCTTCAGTTCCTGGATCTGCCATGGGACTCTACAGTGTTACATCACGAACAGCTTATTGGGAAAGCAGGTGGAGTTTCGCTGTCAAAGTGAGTGATAATCTCAGATTTGAGATATTTAAAAATGTCAGCTAACACATCATCAAACATCTATCTTACGTATTTTAAATGATCACTATACTATCATTGATTATTTATCGTACTTAAAGGTAGAGGTTCAGAGAAGCAGGCTGGTCCAAATAAACCTGGGCACTGATCCATCTTTTAGAAGAAAACATGTGTGATTTTCAGCATTTTAACTTACTTCTGAGATTGGAAAAGCAAGTGGCATTAAAATGTCAAGTGTTGCTGAACATATCATGCTCACCACTGATTCCTTGTAGGTCCGTCTTTCCAAGCTGAAAACAAAAATAAAAAATGATTTTGTCTTCTCGACATGACATTAACCACATGGAAATGTTACTTTGTTTGTGGGCAAGTACAGTGTTCACCAACGTAAAGCATGGCTGGATACTATGCAAATGTCTTACCTGTTGACGTGCAGCCGTAACAGAAAAATATTTGAATTGCTAGCAACCCACTTAGGAAAAAGTGGGCCGATTCTTTCTTTATTTTTATAGACAATAACGTTATTTTCCATGCATTGTCGGCTTCCCAACTGAGCGGATGGTTTAGTTTCAGATATAGCAACATTGCATGAAATGCCTTTTTAGCAAATCCACCAAAAGAGCACTTTGATTATATAAACTTGAAATTATCTAGTGGATTGGATACATTTTGTAAATAGAATTATTAAAACCTAAAATCTTTCCTCAGAAAAGCTCAGTTTTATTTAAGGAGTAGTTTTTTCACCCATTTTTCTATTAAACTTTATTCACATTTTTTTTTTTTCTCCAAAAACTTTCTTTGATTAGTTTTTTTTCCTTCAAGGTACACACAGCAACCCATATCGACAGAAAAACACAGAATTGTTAACAGTTTGCAGATATATTTAAATGGATAACTGAAATATTTCAAGGTCTTCAGTATTCAGACCCTTTGCTCTGTATATAGTAATGGCACGCTATTGATCCTATAGAGCCATGAGTCTTTTTGGGAAAGATCTAACAAGTTTTTGAGACCTAGATTAGGGGATCCTATGCGATTCATCCGTGCAGATCTTCTCCAATTCTGTCAGGTTGGATGGTAAACGTCAGAAAAATGGATAGCACCTTGGTTAAATATATGAGTGTCACAGTAAACAGACTGAATACTTAGGCCCCTGTGATATTTCAGTTTTTTTTTTACAATTCTGCAAAACGTTAAGAATTCTGTGGTTTTCTGTCCATATGGGGTGCTGTGGGTACATTAATCAGGGTCTAAATACTTTCCATACCCACTGTATATCAGTTTAAAATAGAATAGAAACACACAGTGGGTTTGTTTATGTCTTCCTCTTACACCTAAAGCTTTTCCAAATGAGATTTCCTTATCAGGGCTTTAGCATTCTCTTCCTGTAAAACAAATGTATTGAGGTTACGTTTACTTTGGTCATGCTAGTGCGTGACTACAACATGAATATTCCTTACTGCAATGTTCGTGTTTATTTATTATTTATTCATACATATTTCTGTGTCCTTAATTTTCCTCCAGGGTGGAACTGTCAACTGACCAAGTAGCCAAACCTGTGAATACAGATGCTCTGGCTAACTGGGTGGGCAACATTCCTCCTGATGTGGTGACTGATATGGCCAACCTCGCCCCAATGCTCAGCCGATTGGGTTATGACCCTCTGGGCAACCCTCCGAAATACAGCAAACCTGATCTCTTATTCCTGAATAATACGTAAATGATGAGGTCAAACACCGAACCGAGGGCAAAAAGTCCTGTCTGTGGATTAAAATACTTCAAAGCAATAAAAGAATGCACAACTTAATTTAAGCTACTTGAAATATGAAATTCACTTTATCATTGCGTTCTGTTGAATGGAAAATTCTGAACAGTTGGTGCTTGTGTTTGTCAGTGATAACAAGAGCTAGTGGTAATGATTTATTTTTTTAATCTGTATATTAAACTAGGTTTTTGAAGTTATTTCTATTTTATTGTAAAATGTGTTGGTGTTGCTGAGTTTGTTCCTTGCTTGTGTGTGTTGCTTTTATTTGTGTATGTGTAAATGCAAGTCCTGTTACCATACAGGAAACTGTCTGAGGAGGAAGTTAATAGTTGCACGAATGACCAGTTTTAGTTCTTATCTGTTTTAATGAAATAATCCAATTCATTTGTTATTTTAACCTGTGTTGTGTATTTGATGCATTTATGTTTCATGTTGTAACAAGTAGTTGCAGCTACTTTTTTGTCCGAAAAGGACATTTATTTATTAAATGTTTAAAAGGTTCTAATGTGCTTTTGTGTTTAAATGTGTGGCGTTTGTACTGAAAATGACAGATCATATTAGGACTACAAATTAATGGCTGTTCCGTTTTGCTTGGAATGTTCCTGAACGAAAACATTGACCCCGACGTGATTTGAACACGCAACCTTCTGATCTGGAGTCAGACGCGCTACCGTTGCGCCACGAGGTCCCTGCGCTCAATGGGTGGGATGAGTTATACTAACTTTGCCAAACGTTGTATAATTTGACTTTTGTCAGTGTTTTTATCTTTTTACGTTAAATATATACTGGTATTATATTGTAAAGATAGTTTTAATGTAATCGTTTGTGTATTCCAAAAACACAGTTGCGTGCTTTAATGGGCATTTCTTCGCATAATTGTACGTTATCATACTTTGCTTTAACGCATTAATACGCATTTAAAGTCCAAGCATGTTACTCATAAAAACACATTCATTTAAACTACAGGTTCTTATAAATTAAGGTATGTCACATGCAATAGCTCCCTGGTGGTCTAGTGGTTAGGATTCGGCGCTCTCACCGCCGCGGCCCGGGTTCGATTCCCGGTCAGGGAACTTCCTTTTTCCTTATCAATGGCTCTCTGTTTGTAAGTGACACAGACCATGAGTATATTACAAGCAATGATGTTGGTTTTTTGCAACACTTTTTGATAGAACATTAGTAACCGTTTAAACACTATAGGTAACTTGCATATGATGTCACTGCATATGATGAAATATATTTTATAAATATGTTATTAAACTTTTTCTATTCTTCCTCGGTAACACAAATTTAGATTTTGTTACAGAGTAAATTAATTTCTCAATTCAACTTCACACTGCTATTTTGAATTTTTACACACGATTAATTAATTCAGACAAAAGAAACATTCATGTCATGACAGACAAGTATGTTCTTTTGCATATTACACTAATATAAGTAAATTAGTTGCAATGCAGAAAAAAACACTACTGCTACTAACAGTCATTCATGTTGATTATACACTCTTATACACAACTGTATTAGGCAATAATAAGTTTAATAATGTTGACATGACAAACTTGTGCTGTGTTTTTCCACTTACTCCCCTCCCATTTAAAGTTCCCTTTAAACATTCCCTAAGGGTAAACTGCTCAAACTCCTGTAGGGTTTAGGAAAATAACAGGAATTTATTGCACATAACAACCCCCTCTTTTTTCCCCAAAAGGCACCTTTGCCTCTCTTAAGATCACTGGATGCTGATAGTGATCAAGCACTACAGGCCGAGATGATTATTTCCGGGACAGTGGGGGTTACAGATGGTCTCCTGATTGGTCAGTTTGAATGTAACAGGTTAGATTTTGTCACATGGTCAAGAAATGGCTCAAATGGAAATGTAGAATAGACTCTGTCTCATTTCTCGGTCCAGTGGTCACTACGCTCTTCTCTGGCGGTCCTCTCTTCTGATCTGAATCTCTTTGATCAACACTTTCTCTCTTTTCTATTCTATCTCTCAGGTCACGAACATCATCAAACATTTGAAAACAGGCAAAAAATGAAATGTGGAGAACAGGGGGGATCTTCTCGACTCAGTTGAGCTTCCTATTATATTGTGCAATGAGCATGATGAAGCCGCTGAGGCCTTGGAGCAGTTCCGATGTATAGCTCAATGGTGCTGTATATCAGCATGGCTGTGAGTAGGGTTTGAAAGACACTTGTGCAGTCGAACTGTTGTGTTTTAATGCAATATGACAAAGAACACCATTACACAACTATGTGTGCCATATTCCATTTACACAACAGTTTGACTAAGCAAGTGTATAGAGAAATGATAAACAACATCAGTGTCTTCAAAATCCACCGATATTTCAATTAGCTTCATGACTACGTTCATCTATGCTTAATTCCAGCGCAACAAACCCGTTAAACAAGCTACAGCTACTAATTCTACACCATCACTTTGTTCAAATAAAAACCGTGATGTTGAAAAGTAAATGAGGCGTTAAAGTGCACATCAATCATTGTGTGTTAGTCGTAGGGGAATGATGGGGAAGTCATTGCCTAGTGGTTAGAGAGTTTGAGCCCTAACCCTGGGGTTGTGGGTACAAGTCATGACTTAGGAGTCCTTGAGTAAGGCACTGAACCCCAAACTGCTCCCAGGGCGCCGCAGCATAAGTGTCTACCCACTGCTCCAGGTGTGTGTTCACAGTGTGTGTATGTGTTCACTGCTGTATGTGTGTGTTCACTGCTCCAGGTGTGTGTTCACAATGTGTGTGTTCACAATGTGTGTATGTGTTCACTGCTGTATGTGTGTGTTCACTGCTCCAGGTGTGTGTTCACAATGTGTGTATGTGTTCACTGCTGTATGTGTGTGTTCACTGCTCCAGGTGTGTGTACACAATGTGTGTATGTGTTCACTGCTGTATGTGTGTGTTCACTGCTCCAGGTGTGTGTTCACAATGTGTGTATGTGTTCACTGCTGTGTGTGTGTGTGTTCACTGCTCCAGGTGTGTGTTCACAGTGTGTGTATGTGTTCACTGCTGTATGTGTGTGTTCACTGCTCCAGGTGTGTGTACACAATGTGTGTATGTGTTCACTGCTGTATGTGTGTGTTCACTGTTCCAGATGTGTGTACACAATGTGTGTATGTGTTCACTGCTGTATGTGTGTGTTCACTGCTCCTGGTGTGTGTACACAATGTGTGTATGTGTTCACTGCTGTGTGTGTGTGTGTTCACTGCTCCAGGTGTGTGTTCACAATGTGTGTATGTGTTCACTGCTGTGTGTGTGTGTGTTCACTGCTCCAGGTGTGTGTTCACAATGTGTGTATGTGTTCACTGCTGTGTGTGTGTGTGTGTGTGTGTGTGTGTGTGTGTGTGTGTGTGTGTGTGTGTGTGTGTGTGTGTGTGTGTGTGTGTGTGTGTGTGTGTGTGTGTGTGTGTGTGTTCACTGCTCCAGGTGTGTGTTCACAATGTGTGTATGTGTTCACTGCTGTGTGTGTGTGTTCACTGCTCCTAGTGTGTGTTCACAATGTGTGTATGTGTTCACTGCTGTATGTGTGTGTTCACTGCTCCAGGTGTGTGTACGCAATGTGTGTATGTGTTCACTGCTGTATGTGTGTGTTCACTGCTCCTGGTGTGTGTTCACAATGTGTGTATGTGTTCACTGCTGTATGTGTGTGTTCACTGCTCCAGGTGTGTGTACACAATGTGTGTATGTGTTCACTGCTGTATGTGTGTGTTCACTGCTCCAGGTGTGTGTACACAATGTGTGTATGTGTTTACTGCTGTATGTGTGTGTTCACTGCTCCAGGTGTGTGTACGCAATGTGTGTATGTGTTCACTGCTGTGTGTGTGTGTGTTCACTGCTCCAGGTGTGTGTTCACAATGTGTGTATGTGTTCACTGCTGTATGTGTGTGTTCACTGCTCCAGATGTGTGTACACAATGTGTGTATGTGTTCACTGCTGTATGTGTATGTTCACTGCTCCAGATGTGTGTACACAATGTGTGTATGCGTTCACTGCTGTATGTGTGTGTTCACTGCTCCAGGTGTGTGTACACAATGTGTGTATGTGTTCACTGCTGTATGTGTGTGTTCACTGCTCCAGGTGTGTGTTCACTGTATGTATGTGTTCACTGCTGTATATGTGTGTTCACTGCTCCAGGTGTGGGTTCACAATGTGTGTATGTGTTCATTGCTGTATGTGTGTATTCACTGCTCCAGGTGTGTGTTCACAATGTGTTTATGTGTTCACTGCTGTATGTGTGTGTTCACTGCTCTAGGTGTGTGTTCACAATGTGTGTATGTGTTCACTGCTATATGTGTGTGTTCACTGCTCCAGGTGTGTGTTCACAATGTGTGTATGTGTTCACTGCTGTATGTGTGTGTTCACTGCTCCAGGTGTGTGTTCACAATGTGTGTATGTGTTCACTGCTGTATGTGTGTGTTCACTGCTCCAGATGTGTGTACACAATGTGTGTATGTGTTCACTGCTGTATGTGTGTGTTCACTGCTCCAGATGTGTGTACACAATGTGTGTATGCATTCACTGCTGTATGTGTGTGTTCACTGCTCCAGGTGTGTGTACACAATGTGTGTATGTGTTCACTGCTGTATGTGTGTGTTCACTGCTCCAGATGTGTGTACACAATGTGTGTATGGGTTCACTGCTGTATGTGTGTGTTCACTGCTCCAGGTGTATGTACACAATATGTGCATGTGTTCACTGCTGTATGTGTGTGTTCACTGCTGTATGTGTGTGTTCACTACTCAAGGTGTGTGTTCACTGTGTGTATGTGTTCACTGGTGTGTGTGTGTGTGTGTGTGTGTGTGTGTGTGTGTGTGTGTGTGTGTGTGTGTGTGTGTGTGTGTGTGTGTGTGTGTCTGTGTGTGTGTGTGTGTGTGTGTGTGTGTGTGTGTGTGTGTGTGTGTGTGTGTGTGTGTGTGTGTGTGTGTGTGTGTGTGTTCACTGCTCCAGGTGTGTGTATGTGTTCACTGCTGTGTGTGTGTGTGTGTTCACTGCTGTGTATGTGTTCACTGCTGTGTGTGTGTGTTCACTGCTGTATGTGTGTTCACTGCTGTATGTGTGTTCACTGCTGTATGTGTGTTCACTGCTCCAGCTGTGTGTTCACAGTGTGTGTATGTGTTCACTGCTGTGTGTGTGTTCACTGCTCCAGCTGTGTGTTCACAGTTTGTGTATGTGTTCACTGCTGTGTGTGTGTGTGTTTTCACTGCAGTGTGTGTGTTGTGTGTCCTGGTGTGTGTTTAGAGTGTGTGTTTGTGTTCACAGATTGTACTTTAGATGGGTTAAATGCAGAGCACAATTTCTGAGTGTGAGTCACCATCCTTGCCTGTACATCACTTCACGATGGATATGCGTATGAATTAAAGACAGACACAGTAAAACATCTCTCAGAAAATAATTTCACACTTCAGAAATACTTAGATCATGTAGGTGGGTTAGTATGCATATGGGGAGACTTCGCATGCGTGTTACTGCACAAATGAACCAATCACACACCGGAAGACTTGTTATCCAGAGTCACATTAAGAATTCGTTTAAATGAATCAATCTCCAGCTCATAGCGTTCTGTCATCGTGTAACTGCACAAGTCAATAAATTATCACTGTGGAGCACATTTGCACCAACACGTGGGCCGTGACACTAACAAAAATATATGCAAACACACTTTTGCCTTCATCTATTTGTGTGTGTAGAAAGATATCTGGAGGACGAGATAGTTCTTCATAATATAAGAGTCCAATCCAACAAATGTGTTGATTTTGTGTTAACCCCTTTAATTAAAGTCTAATCCCCAACAACACGTGTTCTCCTCTGTTTATATACACCATGCCCACCTGCTGAATATCAAACAACCAATAGACATTCAGGGTAAAGTTATTGGGCAGAGAAAGAGAGGCGGTCATAGACAAAGCACATTTCATCCTCTATTTAAATATCACTTCAGTGTGGTGTGTTTCACACTAGATAACTGGGATCAGGAAGACCTCTCACAGTGTACTCACTGACATAATAATAATAATAATAATAATAATAATAATTATAATAAACACTGCATTTTCATCTTCAGAGAGTTCACAAGGTGAGTTAATGCACATTATTGCAATGGTCTTTTGTTTTCTGGGGTCTGTAATGTCATAAATTACATAAAACTTTGTTTTTTAATCCTGACATTAATACTTTATTGCCATATAGATTACATATGCTTGAACTGTAGATTATTGACATAACATGTGAAGTTGGTTTTTACAAATAACATTTCAAGTGTTTTGTTGTATTTATATGTACTTTTCTTTATTTGTTCTTTTTTTAATGCACATTAAACTTAAATACCTTAAGATTGGTCGCCCCATTCACAGAATTTCATCGGAGGACTTTTTGTAAGATTGAATGCTGTTGTTTGTTTTGGAGATTGATGCACATAGTATTTACAATTCAAATTTGAAATGCTATTTTGTCTGCTCCGTATGCAAACATTTGCCGGTGTTATAAAAGAAGGCATCCAAAAGGTCACATACATAACCCAATGCCAAAACACATCACCATGTTAAATTAATAATGGACTAATTTGTGTAAAAATAAAACAGCGAAACAAAAATACTTATATCAGAAGTGTTAATTGTACATTGTTGATTTACAAAAAGTTATCCATGTTTTTATGTCTGATTTATAGTCAAGCGCACTTTATGTTTCCTGACAGATTTATGGATTCATAAATCTGTCAACAAGAATGATGACTTACATGCACGTTTACAAACAGGTTTCAAACGTCTTTATCTGTTATTAATCATTTTGACATCATTTATATAACCATTTTAATGCTTGCAAATTTATTCAATATAACAACTTATATACGCACATTGCATCAGTGTCATGTACCAAGAATTGCATGTGCATTAGGCAATTCTCTGTAATTTCTTTCCTCAGATCCTCTGTCAGTTGGGATCAGTCCGGTCTTTAGTCATTTTCAGGTTTCTACAGTGATGTATGATTGAGTTCAAGTCAAGCACTGGCTGGACCTCTCAAGGACACGGACATAGTTGTCCATAAGCAGGGCCATACAGAATTCCATGGATTAGTTTATATGTGTTTACATTGTTCTTTATTTGGAGTAAAAGTCAATTAAATTAAACTTTTTAAACAACCCAACGGTTAGTTTTGTTCTAATCGTCTCAATTGTCCTTTGAAAAATGGTTCTGTTGGAGCAGTGGCTTGTTTCCTCCAAATATGATGCTTGCAATAAGTTCAAAATTTGAAATGGATTTCAATATTTCTTTTGAATATTCTTTTATTTTTATATACATCGGTATTATTTTCAGATATCATCCTTACTTATGATACCAATAATAATTACAATAATAAACATGGCATGCAAACATAAATGTGCAAACATGGAGACATCATAACTGATATAACCACAAATCCACCGAAACAAACCCAATTGACATATCAGAGCTATAAAGTATCTTGTCTGCAAATCAATTTACATTTCTAAAAAGGAATTGTCAAACCTGACTGACCATTCTGTCAAAAGTCATAAATAACTGTTAATAAATCAACATAGTTTTGACACATTGTGTTTTTGTCTCTTGCATGTTATGTATATTTTGTCAAGCAATGGATAATGAAGCTATTTTTACAAATTATACAATAAACCTATCCCAACTTTAATAAAGCATTCCATTGACTGGCTTCTTTGGAGGTAAATGTGACTTTACATTCACTCAGGGCTTGGTTTAAACCTGCATTAAGATTCTTTTGCTTCTCTTTTAAAACGCTAAGGAACATCATTATGAGCCAAACAGAAGAATTTCATGTGACAATTCGAACCTCCACATCACCTCTCTCAGGCACATACGGCAGCGTTTGGATATCTTTGATTGGTACTCTTTGTGAGAGCCCGCCCGTCAAAGTGAACCCAGAACAACATCGTCTCTTGCCGGGCTCTGTAAGATACTTACCTTTTCTAACAGCTGTTAAGATGTACTCCGAGTAAAGTTTATGAAATGAACACAAACTTATTCCACTGACTGTTTCTTGGTAGTCTTTGAATAAAAGTGTCTGCTAAATGTTATAAACATGTAGTTCATCAGGATAGTTCACTTAAAATCTGTTTCATTTAGTCATCCTTTTGTTCTTGTTCATTTCAAACCAGAATTACTTTTTTTCTGTACAGAACACAAAAAATATATTTGGAAGAATGTTGGTAGCAAAAAAATGGCTATGCCTATTCACTTTAATTTTACTGACGAAAAACCAATGAAAGTCTACAGGCTTTTGGTGAACTATTCCTTAAAATCAATGAACAGAACACAACTTAAATTTTAAGAGTCATGATAAGAACAGAATTTCATTACATGAATCCAACCAAAATAACTTTATTGTAAACAGGCCTATACCATTGTCATCACGCCTACAAATGAAGTTGGCGAAGTGGTTCTTCTTAAAGTGCGTCTCGAGGTTCAGCCTGGTTTTCCTGACCTGAATTGGCACTGTCAGGATGTTGAGGTTAGGCGGTCTTCTGATGATCCAAATGTGGATGTTTTTCCTTGTCATAAATGGATTCAGAGCACAGACGGGTACGTTGAGCTACGTAACGACAAAGGTAAGTTGTTTGGAAGAAATTTCTAATGTTCAGTCACATCAGTCATGTTAATCACATCCTCATGCTTGAATAATTTCCTATAACATCCTTAGTGTGTTTGAAAAAACGGGAGACTTTGGAAATCCTATCAGCTCACAGGGAGAAGACTCTTAGGAATAAACAGCTGAAAATCAGGTACCAGTTTGTAAATTACTTTATTTATTTATTTATTTTATTTTTTAAGGTTTCTCACAGGTAATAAGAAGTTTGTATGTAGGTTTGCCACATATATTGAAGGTGTCCTTCGATGTGTAGACATGCCCAGTTCTTCAGATTTAGGCCCCAACCTGACTTACATCCGTCAAAGGTATGGTTTACTATTACCAACATTCTTTATATATCATTTATAGCTGAATTTGACGATTATATACTGCCTTTGATTTTTTTCAGTCCAGAAAACAATGTGCACTATCTTAAAGGTTTTGTTGAGCGAGGAACATCTTGGAATAGTCTACAAGAACTTGAGACATTCTTCCTGTTCAATGGAAGAGAGAACAAAGTTGCAGGTATGATTAGATAACAACTGTATCTACTGCATATTTTGTCTTTATATCTTTTTAGTTATTTAAGATTCTTGTGATTTCACTTGTAGAATACATTAAGGCCCATTGGAAAGAGGATGCATTTTTTGGATATCAGTGCCTGAATGGCTCCAATCCACTGTGTGTCAAACAGATCCACAGTTTGCCTCCCAACCTGGCTGTTACTTCAAAGATGCTAAGATATTTTCTACCAGAGGGGTCTTCACTAAAGTGTGAGATGGAGGTGTGTATGTGTGCATGTGTGACACATGACACATTTGTATTTTAAAAAGGCTGTAATTGCTATTTTGTTTAATCTGAATATCCAACAGAAAGGATATATTTATCTTCTGGATTATGAAATTCTGGATCAGTTGCCTGCCAATATAGTCAATGGAAAGCAAACGTACTTGACAGCTCCCTTATGTCTTTTGCATTACAACCAAAACAGAGGTCTGAAGCCAATTGCCATACAGGTGGGTTTATAGTTTGCCCTCTATTATAGTGTCAAACTTGTACTTTTGCAAAATGTACAAAAATACAATTGGTAAACTACACCCTTCATACATTTAAAAAGACATAGTTATGTATATTAAATTGAATTTCTGCACAAAGATCCTTTGTGACATCCCACATTGCATCTAAAAAGACTTTTCTTATTTCAGCTTCAACAGATGCCTGATCCAAAGAACCCTGTTTTCTTGCCTTCCGATTCTGCTGCAGATTGGTTGTTAGCAAAGATTTGGGTGCATAATTCAGATTTTATGGTCCACCAGTTGGTTTCCCATCTCTTGCGGACTCATCTTGTAGGAGAGGTTTGTTGTATCGCCACACTCAGACAGCTGCCGGAGATTCATCCACTGTACCAGGTACCCTCAAACCATCAAACAAACAAAAAACTATTCTTCATAAATCAGTTTTGCAACATTAACCTGGATAGCTGTTATTCACATTTGTTATTAATTGATGTATTTTTCAGCTCTTAATGCCACATATTCAAGGCACACTTCAGATCAACATTCAAGCAAGAGCAACTCTTTTGGCCGAAAATGGAGTTTTTGACAAGGTTCCTCTTACATATAAGTAAATCCATTTATGTGTTGGAGTTAGTTGACAATTTTAGACTGGTTTCTTCTCTGTGTAGTCTATGTCTTGCGGTCTGGAGGCAGCAAAGCTGCTGCTTGCTCGAGGAACTCAACAACTGCGTTATAGCTCAATGTGTGTGCCAGACGACCTGAGATACCGTGGACTGGATACACTCCCAATCTGCTATTACGCACAAGATGCTCTCAGGGTGTGGGATGCTCTACATAGGTACGTGTATTATAAGACGTTCTTGCATGTTTAATAGGAAGCGTTGGAAGTAAATACACAATTTATGTGTGCCATATAGGTTTGTTGAGGGATGGAGTAGTTTGTATTACTCTGATGATGAGGACGTCCAGCAGGACTGTGAGCTTCAGAACTGGATCAGTGACATCTTCATGGAAGGATTCTTTGGTCTGGCTCATACAGGTTAATACCTTAAATGAAAACATACAATCACTCTAAAACAAAGTGTCAAAAACAAACTTCCAATGCCATGTGGTAGCAGGATTATAAAACAGCGATGCTATGAAAGAACCATTTATGGTTCCCCAAGAAAAAGTCAGGCGAAAGTTCATAAAAGAACAACTTCTTTTTTACATTTTTTTTAACTTTTCATTGCTTTGCTTTCATGTCATCTTCTCCAGGAATTCCACAGTCGTTTCAAACGACTGCTGAAATGTGCAAGTTTGTCACTATGATAATGTTCTCCTGCTCAGCGCTTCACTCGGCTGTGAACTTCTCCCAGGCATGTTTAGAGTTCCTTCCCTTTTCTAACCACTTTACTTAAGTAATGTATAGAAAATCAAACAAAAATAACTATTAGCGTATATCTTATTCCGATTCTCTTCTCATGGATATCCACGTTAAGCTGGATTACAACCTTTGGATACCAAACAGTCCGGCAGCTCTGATGCGCCCTCCTCCTCAGACCAAAGGCCTTATATCTGAGGATGAGCTTCTGTCCTTCCTTCCGGGAGTGAATTCCTCTTGTCACGTCATTAGTATCTTGAGTCTGCTGTCACAACGTGCCATTGACTATGTAAGTGTATTTATTCGTCAGCACAGGTGATAGTGGTGTCTTGTGAAGGTATGGTGCTCACCAAGCTTGTCCTTTCTCTCTAGGTGCCCCTGTGCCAGTATAAGGACTGGTACTTCTGCAGTGGCATCCCCCTCAGACTTGTGGAGAAAGTACAGAGGGAGCTAAAAAAGATATCAAAAGATATCGCCAAAAGAAACAAACAGCTGGAGCTACCGTACACGTATCTGTCACCAGTTTACATAGAAAACAGTTTGGCCATCTGAGACCAACAATATAAGCTCTGTTTTTATATTTACAAGCAGTATCATTAAAGGGTTCATTGTTCATGAAAACATCACAAAATAACATAAGCATGTGTAGTGTTTAGTTTTACACTGTATCAATTCAAAACAGTTTTAAATGTGGTTATAGTATGTATGAATGACCTATTATGTACACAACAAATTCAGTTTCAAATGCATTTATATAAAAACAAGAAATAAATAAATAAATGTATAAATAAATGGCTGATTCTGTTTTTCACTGGTTTGCAAGAGTATGCTTATAGGTGAATTATTAAAAACAGAACTTTGAAACGAATTGATGAATGAAATAAAGAATGCACGCGCCCTCTAGTGTACAATCAGTGCTAGTGTAGAGCACACGTCATATAGTGTACAAAATTAGCCAATTGTCGCATACTTTAATTTTTTTTAAATATTATTTTTTTAGCAATATACTTTTTCCGACATCTCCTTAAGGTTTCACATACATAACATTGTTTTTCTGTAAAAGAAAATCTATAACTATTTTGTTTAAATTTTTTCTTGCTGTCTAAACTGTATATATAAAGCATTATATATTCAAATCATTTAAAACGTATTTACATTTTAGCTTTACACTAAAAAAGTGTTTTCCAATGACGAAAATACATTAGTGTTGTTACCCGTTCCCATTCACCTCTGATGAAGTGTGCTTGTGCTGAAGTATGCATACTAATAAGACCGTGGGCTGTGCCGTGTGCTGCCGCCAGTGGCGCTAGTGCACACTTCACCTTGACGTCAACTGTTCGCACAACGACACTTGCTGAGACCCAGGCCGACATCTGTTCAAGGCAAGCTGATGATTTGTGTCTGATAGGCCTTAAATATTTGTTATTTCGACGGATTTCGAACTTAAACCTAATCTGTTGTATTTTAATTGGTTATGATGCCACTTTGCACGTGCACACAACATGTTAGGGTCTAATTGATTTAATTGAAAGGTTAGCATGTTCATGTTGTAGGGCCATGAGTCTGTGACGCAACACTATTAAAACAAGTGTTATGTCATTTTATTCAATATTATTTGATTAATCTTCACATTTTAAAACTCTATGTTTGCACAATATTGTTAAGACCTGTGGAGTCATTTAAAAAAAACAAGCAATGTTCCATCTGAAATAATGTAAAATATCACTGGAGAGTATGTAGCCATACATCTGACAGACATCTATTGATTATATTTATATCTGACAGACATCTATTGATTATATTTATATCTGACACACATCTATTGATTATATTTATATCTGACAGACATCTATTGATTATATTTATATCTGACACACATCTATTGATTATATTTATATCTGACAGACATCTATTGATTATATTTATATCTGACAGACATCTATTGATTATATTTATATCTGACAGACATCTATTGATTATATTTATATCTGACACACATCTATTGATTATATTTATATCTGACACACATCTATTGATTATATTTATATCTGACAGACATCTATTGATTATATTTATATCTGACAGACATCTATTGATTATATTTATATCTGACAGACATCTATTGATTATATTTATATCTGACAGACATCTATTGATTATATTTATATCTGACAGACATCTATTGATTATATTTATATCTGACAGACATCTATTGATTATATTTATATCTGACAGACATCTATTGATTATATTTATATCTGACACACATCTATTGATTATATTTATATCTGACACACATCTATTGATTATATTTATATCTGACAGACATCTATTGATCATATTTATATCTGACACACATCTATTGATCATATTTATATCTGACAGACATCTATTGATTATATTTATATCTGACAGACATCTATTGATCATATTTATATCTGACACACATCTATTGATCATATTTATATCTGACAGACATCTATTGATTATATTTATATCTGACAGACATCTATTGATTATATTTATATCTGACAGACATCTGTTGATTATATTTATATCTGACACACATCTATTGATTATATTTATATCTGACAGCCATCTATTGATCATATGTATATCTGACAGACATCTATTGATTATATTTATATCTGACAGCCATCTATTGATCATATTTATATCTGACAGACATCTTTTGATTATATTTATATCTGACACACATCTGTTGATTATATTTATATCTGACAGACATCTTTTGATTATATTTATATCTGACAGACATCTGTTGATTATATTTATATCTGACAGACATCTTTTGATTATATTTATATCTGACACACATCTGTTGATTATATTTATATCTGACACACATCTGTTGATTATATTTATATCTGACAGACATCTGTTGATTATATTTATATCTGACAGACATCTATTGATTATATTTATATCTGACACACATCTATTGATTATATTTATATCTGACAGACATCTGTTGATTATATTTATATCTGACAGACATCTGTTGATTATATTTATATCTGACAGACATCTATTGATTATATTTATATCTGACACACATCTATTGATTATATTTATATCTGACAGACATCTGTTGATTATATTTATATCTGACAGACATCTTTTGATCATATTTATATTTATATCTGACAGACATCTATTGATTATATTTATATCTGACACATCTGTTGATTATATTTATATCTGACACACATCTATTGATCATATTTATATCTGACAGACATCTTTTGATTATATTTATATCTGACAGACATCTATTGATTATATTTATATCTGACAGACATCTATTGATCATATTTATATCTGACACACATCTATTGATTATATTTATATCTGACACATCTATTGATTATATTTATATCTGACAGACATCTGTTGATTATATTTATATCTGACAGACATCTATTGATCATATTTATATCTGACACACATCTATTGATTATATTTATATCTGACACACATCTATTGATTATATTTATATCTGACAGACATCTATTGATTATATTTATATCTGACAGACATCTATTGATCATATTTATATCTGACAGACATCTATTGATTATATTTATATCTGACAGACATCTATTGATTATATTTATATCTGACAGACATCTATTGATCATATTTATATCTGACACACATCTATTGATTATATTTATATCTGACAGACATCTATTGATTATATTTATATCTGACAGACATCTATTGATTATATTTATATCTGACAGACATCCATTGATTATATTTATATCTGACACACATCTATTGATTATATTTATATCTGACACACATCTATTGATTATATTTATATCTGACACACATCTATTGATTATATTTATATCTGACAGACATCTATTGATTATATTTATATCTGACACACATCTATTGATTATTGAGACTGAGAACCAGGCCTTCTCATCCAACAGGGACAGCCTTCCCAGAAGAGTTATAGCTGCTAAGGGTAGACCGACATCATATTGAACCCTATGTATGAGAAATAGGATGTCACTTGAGTTCATATGAGAGTAAAAGCAGGTGAACAGATACTTTTGCCAATATATTGTGTACATAAATTTATATATATAATACAGATTGGGAAGTCATTTTAGGGCAGTTTACAGGAATATAGGTTTATTATTCAAATGATCGAGCTATGAACATGATATACTGGTGTGTGTTAAACTCTATTACATAGTGCAATGGATATTGTACTCATGTTGTTTGTACTTTCATTTTACTCTACTCTAAAGCTAAATTGGTTTTATTTTGCGCAGGTATACCAAAAGATTAGACCTTCCACAATGTTTTGTGTTAAGTGCAGGATCATCTTGGATCCTTCCTCTTGTTTGACTGATCTACAAAAGGTATGCGTTTACTTTCTTTAGCATTGATAACAAAAAGGCATGAATTGGTACTGAGAAATGTACTGTTTTTGCATGGATCATTATTTTGAGTTGGTTCACAAAATTAGACCGATTCAAACATTTTTTTCTAATATGGAATGATGTTGTGATAAATGACTTGATGCTACCTTGTCGGAGCCTGAGGCATGTTCTGCAAATGTCTAGTTTTATTGAAGCAAGATTTTATACTATGGTTAATTGTGCATGCAGATTATATTTTGAGTTGTTAAGGTCGATCAAGAAGATTTTAATGAATCATTTGGGCCCATATTGGTCTGTTATATATTGGTGATCCTGCAAAAAGATCACCAAATGAAACTTTGACAACAAACAGCATTAGTTTAATTCAGTGAAATAACTTCATGCATACCAAGATCTACGTGTATTAGGGATGCACCAAATATTCGGCCACCGAGAGACTTTTGTTCACCAAAACAACCCTGCCAAAACATGTTGTGATGAAGCAAACAGCAACCGCTTTCTGCAAACTTCCAGATTGCTATGTGCAATCATGTACCATGGAAAGTTTACACTTTTCAAAAAGAGATATTTTTTAGATTGTAGGACAGAAAAAAGTTCTTGAGTTCATTTGACTTCCCTTTTCATTCTTACCATTGTTAGACAATTGGTAGTCAATTGACAGAATTTCCTTTTAGGCTAACCTTTCCTTTAAATATTGTTATATTTCATAATATTATTAATAAATATGCCACGGTGTTATAATGCAAAACCTATTTACATATCTAAGCTCCAGCGTTAAAATAACTTTATAGTAACTGACACGAGGATAGATGCTCCTGTGTTATAAAGATTCCTCAAAGTTTAATGACACATCATTTGTAGTTTTAAAAATAATGCGGATACTACAGTCATGTTCTGGTCACCTCAAGTGCATTTCACTCGCAATTGATGTCAGCTTTTCAGATGATGGAATCAAACCCATACAGCTATAAGTGAGCTTAGTCTTATCAAGGCTAAAGTGCTTGCAATGCTAATAGACATTTTAACTATCTCAAAGTTTTCTATTTAACTGACATTATAAAGGTAAAAGCATTCTGTTTTTACACTGGATGGTATGACAGCTGGTAGCATAACAAATTCACAAACAAAAGTGTTATTCTACTGTTGACTTTTTTTTAAGCTGAAGGCACAAAATATTCATCATCTCTGCTCTGACTGATCAACAGCTTTCAGTACATCATAGAGCTTTCTAAAACACAGAAGTTATCGTGAACTGTCCAGTCGTGACAATGTTACTACAATGTTATAACTATTTTGTTACTTTTTCTACTGAGTTTTGTCACAGGGTCAACGGTCTGTCTTCCTGCATGCGAGCCATGATGCATCAGGCCATTCCTCGTTAGTATAGTGGTAAGTATCCCCGCCTGTCACGCGGGAGACCGGGGTTCGATTCCCCGACGGGGAGGTGTATAATCTTTTGCTGACCCCTTTGATGGTATATTTTTGAAAAAGTGAAAAACAGCACTAGTAGAGATCATCTTAGCTTTATTCGAGATGGGATTATGTTTTTCCTATAGTAAACCATTTTAGTGTCTAAACACATCCGAGTACAGAGCACAAAAATTTTGTTTTTATATAATAATTATGCCATTTTCTTTTTCTCTTTAAACAGTTACCTCCATACCAATGCTCGCAGCATTCATTCACACATTCTACTCAGGACCGGTGCCAGAAAGTCTTTTATTTTACAGGTAAGTTGGCTTTGACGAACATAATATAGTGTGTTATATTAAAATATATCATGTAAAATCAAGAGTTTCTCCCTAACGAACAGGCAATTTCAGAAAATTTGATGTCGCAGATGCCTTTTGTTGTTGTTTTTGTTGAGTAATTTCCTCCCAGAAGATAAGGAACTCCTCGTTAGTATAGTGGTAAGTATCCCCGCCTGTCACGCGGGAGACCGGGGTTCGATTCCCCGACGGGGAGGCTGCAATCTTTTCTTCTGACAAATCTTTTTACTTTTTCTGCAGATATAATAGGGCTTTGTTCTGTTTTTACCAAAAAAGGTTTTACAAAATATAGATATAAACAATTTGACCCAAAATATTGAGTACTTCTCTTTAAATGCAATGTCAGGAGCTTGTCATGTTTGAAGTTTTAACATATTGCTCCTAAACTGCCATCTAGAAATAAAGAGGCTTTTATTTATGTTTCTCTAAATTTGTGGTTGAATATTCTTGTTGGATAGGATTTTAAGACAATAGACTGAAACTAGGAGACACCATTTGTCCTTAAATGTGATCTTAAAAGTGTACCACCATTTGTGATGGCGATGTAACTGTCTTTTGCAGCCATCTCATATTTGAAAGTTTTATAAATAGAATATAATAATGATCAGATTTTATGTAAGTTTGTTTTTCTTTGCCATTTGATGACCATAATTTATACTTCAGCTTTGAATGGTACTAAATGGTACTGAATTAACACAAAGTGAAACAAAAAAGTGTTGTCACTCTGTTTATATCGTATCTTCTCACACTCTCTGTATCTCTACACAGGAAGAACACAGGAAGAACATTTGTGATTGTGAACTAGTTGAATGTTAAATAGTTGTTATGGTTTTGTAATGTCAGATAGGTCTGTGTACATTATATACAAAAGCAACAAAACTTGACAAGAATACAGCACAAAAGGTCTGTTAAAAAAATCTGTGTTTCCTTTGCAGAGGATTCAGCATCCACCTATAAAAAGGCCACACTTGTGATCCACGTATAAAGCGTTGGTGTTCCAATGACTTGTCATACCCAGTGTGTTGAAGTACAGAAGTAAGTCCAAACACAGAACAGCAGTGTGCCTTCTTTCTTTAACATAGACCATATTTTACAATACAAAACAACTGTGGTAATTAAATGTTTTCAGATATCAAATATATTTGGAGAATTAAAATAGTAATAGTGACAGAATTAGAAAGGGAATAAATGGAAAATAATTAACAAAGGGAAGATTTGAGTAGAATTATTATTAGAATTATTTTAGTAGACGTATTTTACAAAACACAAAGACAAAATAAAACATACATTTGACAGTTGTTCATTGTGCATAGATCGGAATAGTTTATATAAGTTGAATTAGTTAACTCATGCAGCAGTAATTTGCAGGGGAAACATTTAGAAGTAGTCAAGTTAACAGACACCAGAAGGATGTTGTAAATCTTGGTGTTTTAAAATATGGAAAAAGTTACATTTTAGTTTTATTTTATTAAAAATATTTAACTTTTTGAAATTACACACTTATCTGCTATATGCTACAAGTTGCATATCAACATTTCTCTGCATCATAAACAATAAATATGTTACAACCTTAGTACAATTTCAAGCATTAGTAGTCAAATTAATGGAAGTGTTTTAAAGCAAGTCTGTTCTTGAAGCTTTACTGGTCCATGTTGCGTTAGCTGCATTAAGGGTTCAACCCTAAATTTGAATAAATATATATTTTCAATGCAGTGTAAGTCGATTCGAAGTGTCTGTTAAATATGTAAATGTAAAAAGGAATTTCATAAGAAAGGTAAGGCAGCATCTAACTTATCCATTTCAATGTTATAGTGGGTAATACATGCCTGAAAAAAGTGCTTATTTAAAGGGCTTGGAAAATATATCGAGGTTTGTGGTGAAAATGATGTGGAATATAAGAAAGCAAAATTAAAGTTTGTGTGTTTAGATAACTTTAAAATTCACAATTTTACAGGAAGAACATGCACTTAAGTTGTAGTTTTCCGTTATATACTTTTTTTTCATTCAACTAGGGCTGTTACAGATATGACTTGACATGGTCTGATTACGATAATAAAGCAGTGTCTGTTAAGGTCACTTTATAGTCATAATTTTAGTTTACCATTTCAAAAGATATTTTTCTTCTTTGAATGAATTATTTTTAAGGTTAAAGGTTTAGTTTAAATAAAACAAAACGGTTAATAAATGAAAAATATTACAACATCAGGTTTCATTGTGTTCATAAAGTTTTTTATATCTCTGAAACGATTTGAATATTACATTACATTACAACATTTACAACAGACTAAATCTTTAAAGCTGTGAGTGTGTTAAATGTATTATAAGTGTGTAGGCTTAGTGACAATTTACAAATAATTAAATTAAACAAGCATAATAGTCATAATAATTGTCCAATTTTTTTATAGTTAATTAATTGCCAACCACATTTCATAACTGTGACGGCCCTATTATCAAGTTTGTAATTACAACTGAACGTAAGTTTACCTTAGCTTTATTTTATATAGTGCAATTTAAGTAAAACATGCAATGACGTTATTTATAAACTGGGCTCAATAGGTTGATTACAGAGTGTGCTATAGAGTATAAGCAATTCACAGTGAATTTACTGAATGCATACAGATCTTCAGGCCTCAAAATAGAGATTTTTCTAAAATACATTTCCAGCATTATTAAGTTGGCGTGTGTGTTTGGTTATGTTGGCAATGATTTTGTAAATAATGTAACAATATTGTAAGAACTGTTTTCGTTGTTGTATTTGCATACATTGAAAACCTTAAAGCATGACAGCTTTAGTCATTAAGTTTTGTTTGCTACAGTTTTATAAAAAGACAATCTCTCCTCAAATACTTTAGTCAGCCTGTACAATGTGTATTTTTAATTCAGATTGTTTTCACAGCAGTGTATACAAGTCATTTTAGTGGTTTTGTCTTATTTTATAGGAAGAGATATTATAAGCAGGTGTCTTTTTTCGATAACAAATGTTTTATCTGTTAGTCAACAGCAAGCAGTGTGATTTTACCATAGAGGAACAAGAATACTGCACACCCAACTTCCTGCGATAACTGGATATTCATGCTCATTGGAGAAGTTGGTCAGAAAAATGTTATGGTAGATTACACCTGCTGTCTGTTAGAAATTTTCATTTCAATAAGCATAAGCTAGTGGTTTATTTTGAATCGTGATGAAAACTTTCTTGGTATCATCCTACAGTTTCGCTCTAGATTAAGTGCTACGGGTGTATTGACCCCTGGCCTTGCTCGTAAACTAGATGTGATACTTGTCGCAGTTGTCAAATGAATCATGCACTTTACTTTTAAATTCTGAAAGTGAACAAAATCTATTTGCTCTTAGATTAAGTCTTTGACATGCTTGATCCATGTGTGCAGTTCAGTGTCATGAGCCCAGGGAGAGTGACCCTACCAGACATGTAAATGTCTCGGTCAGACCCCTGATTCATCCTCTTTACCAGGTTCTTCTCATATAGTAATGGATGGTAGGCACCCAGGGTGCAGGCAGCATCGCTGAAGTGCTGGTAATAGTGGCAGAGTTCGGTTTTTCGACGAGAAGGCAGGAACTCGTACACGTGTACCACTTCACACAGGGACATCATTAAAGCTGTGCCTGTGGAGACAAGGGAGTGAAATTTCACACCAAGGAAAAAGTTATTAATATGTTTTTGTAAAGGATGTCATTAGACGAACATTCAAAACTTGGAATATACTAAAACCATAAGAGAAATAGATTTTATGTCATTACGATCTTTAATGTGGCGTTGTCATGTCTTCGCATGAGTGGCTGTTTTTTTTTTTTTTTTCGGTGTGTCATTGAATCAATAAAAGTTTGTGTTTACCTGATATATGTCTTTGTACTATCAGACAAAAGTTTTGACACTTCAGTGAAATCATTATAAAAAGTTCTGATCTGAAGGTGTATGCCTAAATATCAAAGAAAAATTTAAGAAACATTTCATGGTACAGCCCCGGCGCTGTGGTGGGGCATTTGAGGTCCGTGCCCCCATCAGTGGTCATTGATGCGCCTCCTAAAGGCCATGGTGTGGCCTTAAAAAAATCCATTATAGTTATTATTTTAATATTAACCGTTCAAACTCTAACTTAAATTAAATCAAATAAAAAGAATGGGGATAATGCATAATTTTGTTCGTTCATGGCATGTTACTAGGCCTCATCATGGTGAATGCTTATTGGTCGCCAATTAAACTTGTTACATTTGATTTGCAGCATGCAAAATCCATTTCAAGTTGAAGAACAGTTTGTCTGTCTATATTATATACAGTTGTTAGCAGCTAATTTTAACAATTTCTAAAAAAAAATTTATTTACAAATTGGTTTAGACCTCCCCAGCCTCGTCAATCAGCAGCCATAATACTTAGTAATGGCAGAATATACATTTATTTTGGTCCTTTATTTATTTTGTTGAGTCCTTTAGAGAATTTAAAGTCCTTGAAACCCCAAGTAAAAAACAGTGTTTAATGAAAATATTTTATCTTTTGAAGCGCACATACTACGCAGATCAAAAACTAAAACATTTTGTAGAATATTGTCCTCTGATTTAACTGGTCCATACGCAGACATTTGTGTTATGTCCAACTCGTTTTATGAAGAAAAAAGCAGAAACATCTATACGAAATATATATTGCCAGTTTTTCAAAGCTCCAAACTTATTCAGTGTTTTTTGGTTGTTGTAATTTTTTAATTATTCAAGAATAGAAAATATATAGCAATTTATTTTATGCTTATTTTATGATTTTATTTAGTCTATATTATATTTATATTGTTATTTTATCTATAAGATAATTGGAGCTAACTGATGTATCCGGTCAGCAAAACAGCGCTGTCTTGTGTTCCTCTTTTAGATAAACACTCAATCTATCCCAAACTAAATATTTTTTTTTCCATATGGATCTTTCAGATTTAGGTCTGTATTTCCATGCTTGTATGTTATTGCCAATGTGTCAAAAAGTGCTTGCAATGCTACCCTCCAGCGGATCTGCTCTGTCGCCGACTCAATCATGGTGCAATCTTAAAAAGCTGCTTAAAAGGTGATTGCCCCAAAGATGATCAAATATAATTCTTTACTTCAGTAAGCTATAACTTAATTCACATAGTTCCATTTAAAAAAAAATTTTTGTGAAAATGTGAATGCCTTAATGTCCAGAAACTTGTGGAACGTTGTGTAAGCTCTGCCTAAAGGAAAGCTCTTTTATAATAGCATAGACATATTTAAAACAATACAGTCCCACTCGTGTGTCTGTGTGACCAGTTAAACAAGAAATTATTGCCATATAAAAGATCTTAATGACATCATATCTTTCAATAATTTGTATATTTTATACAATAACTAAACTTTACCTAACAGGCCGGATGAGGGCGGGTTCTTTTGTATAGGCTCGCCCATGTTGTCTTGTATTCTCTGCCAAAGCTGCCACTCCATTCGTGGGTGCAGAATATAAAATGGCTGTTGAGGGTGTAAGCGTCGATATCGCTGGTACTGTTTAAATATCGGGTAGTCGGTCTTGTTGTACCACTGCAACATAAAACGAGAAGTTAAAGTACAAACATATTGGAATTTTCCTCAGTATCTGACAAAGAGGTTAATGAATTCTTTATGTATTGTATATTGGCCTACAACGTACTACTCTAAAAGCAGATCATTTTTTGGGTTAAGAAAATAACATAAAAAAGCTTTACTCCCCGTCGGGGAATTGAACCCCGGTCTCCCACGTGACAGGCGGGGATACTGACCACTATACTAACGAGGAGTGGCTTAGTGGTCACATGGTCTGCTCGGTACAAATACTACACTGAAGAAATGGCATGCATGCTGGCACTGGATTTTAGAGTATGATGTGGTGTTTTTACTTGTTTACAAAAATATCTCAAAACATGGTTTAATTTGGGGTTGGGACCAGGGTTAATACCATAAGTACATAGTGCTTTCATTCAAAGGACTTAAGCTACATTAGATTGCTAAAAATGTTAGCATGCTTCGTGCCATTATGTATTGTATAGGTAATAGAAATCATAGGGTTAGTACTTGACTGCTTGACGAATGCTTAAAAATGGAGTACCAGTGAACTCATACCTCACGCAGATCAGAAGAGTAAGGGGCAGGATCCCAGCTTACTAAAATACCCGCACTGTACAGAGAACTTGCTAGGAAATGATGATCTTCTGATGCCATTACCTGTGCCATATTAAACAAATGTCTTGAGTTAATAAGCTTTCATTTTTGCCGGACATTCAAACTTGGCCTGTAAGTGAAATAAAGGAAATACCTGAGAATTGATCAAACGAACTGTGGTTTTAGAGCCCACGTCTTTTTCAAAGCCTGTTGTCGGAGCAGCATTGAACCGTATCACTGCATCATGCGCATCTGAAATCCAAACATATTTCATAAGTTATAATCAACATACTTATAATTAATCAAGCTTTTGAAGTTCTTTTAAAATATTAACATACAGAGATGTTAGTGTTGTAAAAAATACCCTCAGCTTACAATGTGATTTGAGACTGGGTTGAAATGTCATAACATTTCGAAATAAAACTGAAATTCAAACAGCAGATTTAAGTCTTTTTTTATCTTCTGTATGTAAATGAATTACAAACATGTTACATTAAATGCACAACATGTTCCATAAAACATGAGTTGCATACTCTTCAATAAAGTTCTATTCTTTGTTTACCTAGGTAATACACTTTCAACATTTGTATAAATAAGAAATGTAAAATGCCAATGTAAAACATGTAATTTTGTTTTTATTGTGTGTTACACAAATTAATGGGACAACAAGGTTTAGTTAAACGTAATACAAAAGGTGGTTGTGCAACACAAAAACATGTGTTTTAAGAGTGTATCAGAATTCATTTGAAAACAAAAAAAATTCTTTTTTGTATGAAGACAACTATACGTCATTGTATTGTTACAATCCTAATAGAGGGATAGAAAGATGATGCAAAAAAAAGGGAATTTGTGAAAAGCATTTACCAATTTCTTTTCCCAATCCAGATTTTTTAAGAGAACCCGCAGAGGATACCACAGCACAGGTTTTGAACGGTCCAATATCAGTGGTCAGTTGGCGTGGAGGTAACTGAGAGGCCCATGAAAACCCAGCAAATGGTTCCATGTCTTGTGTTAAAGTTGTTATTTGTACCCCCTCTTTGATCTGACAAAGAAGTTCGGGTCCGCTGAGTTTAGACCGATGTGCTGCACTCTTAGCTCTGGGGTACTGAACTCCATATTTGTTCATTGCCTAAAATAGAAAACATACGATGAGCATAACAATGAAATTAGCAAATAGGATGTTTGGACGCAAGTCAGAGTGAGTTCAAGAGAGATCACATCCGTCACCATAAGTTCTCAGCATGATTTTTCCACTTTTTGTATGCAGTAGAGATTTATTCCTGGAGGATTATAGGAAGCTAACTGAGTTGGCTTCATGCCTTGCCGTGCAGTTGCTGCAATGCTTACGACGGTCACAGTCATGTAAAGATATTTAGAGAAGCTGATGTCTTTCAGTTTCCCTCACCTGATAGTTCTGTACCACCTTCCTCAGTCTTTTTCCCAGCATGGTGCTTGACATCTCATCATTCCAGACCTCTCCAAGTACCCCATTAGGCCCGAAAAAAACTTCGTCTCCACTCACAGCACCCATATTTCCTTTTCGTCTGCTTCCGAAAATAATCTCCACAGCACGCCTTAATGGTTGAGACAGAAGCCAGTAAAAAAGCCCACGTTCTCTTCTTTTGCCCCTTAGGTTGCTTTGTTTATTACTGTTGTCCATAGAGTTGTTGGAAGAGGACAGGATAGGAATTGGCTTTTGAGGGTCTCCGGGAATGACGCCTGGGAGCTTTTGAGGGTCTGTGTAAATGGGCTTCGATCCTGCTCGCAGTACCTTTAATAAACCAATGGCATTTTCAGTTTTGCAATATTTTTATGCGTATTTTTATGTAAATTATGATACTTTGTTTATTTCCTCTTCTGGTGAATGTTTCATTTCCATTTTTCTTTGCAACACTACACACAGTGTCAAACCACAACATTTAATGTTCGTATGTAAGAGACAAGGCTAGTTTTTTCCTTTTTTGAAATTTTTTTTATTACAGCAACACTGCAACTCAAGTTATTTATAGTACATCTGTTTCTATGCAACTAATTCCTTTTCCTTCCCCAAACTTTTAGTTTGAAATGCAACATACAGTAGTCTCAGGCACATAAGTACTTCCGTTAGTTCCTATTTTGACAGCTCTAATCTATGCAAATGATAACCTTCTAAATATTATATTTGCAGTCTCCATGCACTTGCAGTGTATTACATGAACAGAATACAGTATTCTTCTCATTGTACCTTGACGATAGAATGTGCCCTCGGTTGAGCTCGAGTTCTGGCCTTTACCCCAAAAATGGCATCCGTGACAGGTATGCTGTTTTCCGCACAAAAGGTGTATAGGACAGCCATAGTCATACAGAACAGTGCCATGCACAGGGCCCCCCGCCGGGCACGACGCCTCAGCCGCCAAAGTAGGCTAACACGATCCATAGCGGCTCCGGGGATCTAGATAATGAATCACAGACCAAATAAGGAAATTAAAGAAGTAGGGTGGGGTCAAAAGGCATGTTGTAACGTATGCAATAAGAGTTAGATATTGTGCTTTTATACCTGCTATGCTATCTTACTTGTAGTGAGGAAACCGATAAGATTTGTGAGCTTTAGGTCGGCTTGGATGGTATCCCATCGTTGAAGACAGAATAAAATCAATGACTAGCATCCTGACATTGACTGTTATAAGGGCAAACTGGAAAGCTGAGGCGAAGACATCCTCAGTTGACCTTTTGGGTTTGTAACCAATATTGGTCCGGTGTTGGAGGCCGAAGTGTTGTTTTGGGAGAATGGCTGACTTTAAGAACACATTGCAGTTAAGAGAGTAAATGCAACAGAGGCGTAAGTCATTAAGAGCCATTGCTGTTTGAATTGGGAATTTTGAATTCAAATAGTAAATTCAGTTCAGTCTGAAAGGAACTGTTAGGATAGCACCCGCTCATCTTCATGAAGCCCATCTCCAGAGAACTACGATTCCCAGTATCCCTCGCACTGATTACACACACAACAGATATTATCCATCCGAGCTATTTAATCCCAGAGTTAGCATGGCTCTGTACCAACTCTTGTTTTTTCTCTGGCTAACATATCTGAGAGGTCTTGGAATATTACCTGGATTATACGTTATAGATCCCATCCTATGAGCCCATGAACCCTACGTTACAGGGACAGGTCAGATGGAGATTAAATGCATCTTCATAAATGCACGGAACTGCAGGATTAAATTTGCCATCTGCTAGCATTTAAAAGGAACGCATCTGCATGTAGAACTAAACTGTATGAAGTTGTTTGTGGAGTTACCAGAGTAATGTTCTAGTAGAAAATAATATTTGTACTCTGAATGTTACGGCACATAAGCAATTTCACAAAGCATTGCTAAAACCACCACAAGTGACTTTATAGGAGTCATAAATGCATAAAAACCAAGGTAATGCCATGCAAATATTCAATAAGATATCATTTTAATAGTATCTCTACATTTAAATGTTTAATATTGTTCTGAAGCTGTTTTAAATCCACATGCATACATTTCATTTTCTACGTTTTTTAAAAGAATACAACATGAATACCTGTTCTTACGGTTCCGTGAAATGAACAAAAAGTATTGTTTGAATTTATTTTGATGCTTTGCAAATCATTTACATGACCCTGATTTGCTTGTTTTGGAAAACCTTATTCAGAGAAAACGAGTTAAAGTTTAATTCGACCTATTCATTCACATCGATATCAATTCTTTAACATGATCTTACTCAGTCATTATTAAAGATATCAATGTTATATCATCTCAGAATGTTCCTTACATTATGTAGAATGAGTTTGTGAAATCACAAAAAATGAGTCACAAATTTCTTTATAACAGTCAACAATAAACAGTAAACAGTATGCGTGTAAAATGAAATAGAGATGAGGCTTAAAGTCAGAAGGGCACAAAAGGAAAAAGAAATGAGGGTCTTTTAAAGCTTGTGGTTGTTAGAAGCAAACACGAACAGGATGCTTTTGGAATGATAAAATCTCTTTGAAGGTTGGATTGCTCAGAGACTGGCATAGATCTCGACTTTGCAAGTAAATGCTTGATGATACAATACTGCACCAAACATTACTCTTGTATAATAGTCTGAGGACAACCTGAGCTTTAAAATGCGTACTCATGTCCTCTGTTACCATCTCAGAGATTCAACCATACAATAATGTGTTAAATAAATGTCCAGTTTAAATCAGATTCACAAAGGCCGGGTTAATAAGACAAGACTGGAATTTTAATTATGAACTGAGTGTTGGGAATACAAAACATCCTTGTTGGATGGGATGGAAGTGATGGTGTTACATAAAAGCAGGATTTTCATGTTGATGAAAATGAAATAAAATGTCCATGCAGAGAGATGCAATGAAGAGATCATGGATGAGGCAGTGTGATATACATCTCTTACCTTATATCCCATTTTCTTCTGCTGTTGTTCTGTCTGATGGATGGATCAGTTTACTCCGGTGGTCAGTTTTGACATTCTCATCTTCCAGAGAGACTGTTTTACAGACAAAGAACACCTATATTTAAAATGAATCAGCGACAATGGGACATTCACCGAGATGATCTACGACATGAAATAAGTGTGAGCTGATGTGAAGCGCATTGATAAACCGCCATGTTTAAATGCAGCACTATAATCACAGAGATGCGTTGGGTCTGATGGTTCAATCCGACCTATAGTTTAACAGATCTGTCTGTCTGTCTGATCTGTCTGTCTGCAGCTTCATTAATTCTGAGCTTCTGTGTTGCGACTGCCACCCGTCGTTCTTGTTAAGCACGTGTTAATAAATCAAGAAAACATGAATTAATGCAGCAAACCTTTGATATCACGCATTTCATTCCGATCGTTCTGCTGCTCTGTCACGATAGAACGTTTGCTTGCTTTTGCAACGCAACATACGACATCTTTGGAACATTTTGTCCAATTGCGATGTGATGACATTAAATTGTAATGTTTTAAAGGTTATGCGGCAGTGTCGGGTTTTGTTTTTCTGTGCATTGCTCTGGAATCTCAACTCGTATGTTTCGCTGATACTCGCAGAGGTTCCATAGTGTAGTGGTTATCACGTCTGCTTTACACGCAGAAGGTCCTGGGTTCGAGCCCCAGTGGAACCAAGTGTTTTTGATTTTTTTTAAGCTAAACATAGTTTTCAAATCACTTAAAATGTTGTTATGGGCCCATATGCATATACTACGAACGAAGAGGAAGATAGTTTGAGATCTAGTAGCTTTGGGCGACTTTTATAACACCAAAAAAACAGGAAAAATCAAAATTGTGTCAACCACCACTTTAATGTAATGCTTGGCTTTTTTTTCTCAGAGGTTTTTCCTATAAATAACAGCACCCAGTCCTCACACTTATCCCTAAATGACAAATAATTTGTAGTATTCAAGTGCATATCAAAGACACTTAAATAAACAACTGGAAAAGTTATGTTTTAACGCTCAGATATCAACTGCTCCGTCCAATATAGCAGTTAAAGAATAATAATACAAAATATCGAGGAGAAAAGTGGAGATGCCGGGGATTGAACCCGGGACCTCATACATGCGAAGCATGCGCTCTACCACTGAGCTACATCCCCACGTGACGTAATCTACCGGCAGACTATTGGTCAAGTATTCATCGTTGTGATTGGACTCAAGGTCACATCTGCCGATAATTAGCTTTTATGTGACTTATCGATTATTATAAATGCAAATATTTGAATTGTTATAGTTATCCTTCGGTCATACGCCGGACGCCTAGCATCGAGTTTACACATTCGCAGTCAGGAGTGAATTTTCCATTGTGTATTTAACAACTCAAGCTGCAAAAGTGATAGTTTACTTTCTGCTTTCAGTGTTAAATGATAAAATGAACTACATCTTCGGAAACTGTTTTAGTAACCAAAGCAACACGCGTTTGGCTGCCGACACCTGGTGGCCGTTGACTGTTGACACAAACAACAACAACGCAAAATAACAAACGTTCAAGACGGCGTTGTCTACGGTCGCAGTTAGCGGGTCGGGTCAACTGAGAGCTTTTAATTAAGCTTAATTTGATAAATTCAATTGATTTATACTGCTTTGATGCGAAAGAAAGGTGGGCTGCGATGGCCGAGTGGTTAAGGCGTTGGACTTGAAATCCAATGGGGTCTCCCCGCGCAGGTTCGAACCCTGCTCGCAGCGGAAGGTAATGTTTTATTTTTCTATTTTTAGAAATAGCAATCGATATATATATATATATATATATATATATATATATATATATATATATATATTTATGAAAAAACAATATTATTATTTTTTATTTAAATAAATAGCTGGTGTTCTTATGCTCCTCTATGAGCCAAGTTACATTATATCTCCAGCAGGCTGTGCTAAAGTGATTCCAGGTTGTTCATGACATCACTTCTAGATCTGATTGTATGCTTTTGTATTGTTTCATGTTGATATGTTATGTTTATGTTCTCGTTTTTAGGAACTTTTGGAAACTTCATAATCCCCGAACCTTAATGCAGTTTTCTTTATGCAAAATCTTTTCCTTCCTTCCATCCATCCCCATCATCCTAATTGATTAACATCAAGATGAATATGGTTAGGATCCTTTCAATGCAGTCACTGAATTGGGAAAGGGTTCTATTGTATGGGTTTTGTGCAGTGATGGCTTGCATTTTCATCCAACAGAACGCCCGAGGCTCTCTAGAGAGAATGGTATTAAAAAAATATTGCATTGGAACACTCCCTCAACCCTCCTCTCTGTCCTCATCACCAGCCTCTCCTCTACTCTTAACATGTGTGGAGTTGAGCACTGAAGTGAGAAGGGCTGACATAGGTGGTTTGGAAACCCAAAACTGTCACACATACGCATATAGTAAGAAGAAGGGGCAGAGAATGAGTGAGGAAGCCAGAGAGTTATTGTGAGATAGTAAAACACACAAGCACTGTGAGTCAGACAGAAGGACAATAGAAGAGTGTGAGAGAGAACGAGACATTGTTTGGAACAGTGGCAGATTTACAGGTAAAAGAGCAAAAGAAGCACAATGCTGAGGAGGAAGAGAAGCGTGTCCTTCGGTGGATTTGGATGGTACGTTGCTCATGTGGAACAGCATCAGCTGTCAGTGGTGTGTGGAATGCTCCATGCTTGTTAGGGTTTATTTATGGTTGACAGCATGCTATTTATTTTTGTATTAGATTTGCATTTATCTACTGTGTGACCCCTTTGCTTCTTTTTTATAATGTGCTAGTATATTGATTTTTAGTTTAGATGTGTGGCAGATGACGTGGGGAGTATTGGAATCGTTGAAGTGCTCTTGGTGTTCCTCTTGTCATTTTAAACCTGTATGACTTTCTTATGCAAAACACAAAAGTAGACACAACCAACAAACTGCTGATGCGCAAGTCAATAGGTACTGCCTTATCTTTTTTCTACCAACATTCTTCATAATATCTGCTTTTGTGTTCTGCAGTAAACCATGACTGTGTTTTCATTTTTGAGTGTTACATCACTTATTTGCATTTGCATCTCTTATTTATCTCCTCCGTTCCTTAATTGTATATCTCACGCTTTTTCAACAGCACTCACAGTTTACTCAGAAAACCGAGTACTGTCCTAACTTATCTTTCTTTAAACATGCTAATGATAATAAAACAGATTTCATGACTTCAGATGTAAAAGTATATTGTATAGAAGTTTCCTCCAGTTACAGTCATTTATGCCAAAGCTCTGGACCCTGAAAGCCAAACCATTCTAATTCAGTTGTTCCAGAGATTAGAGCTGACAGATATTCTATACGATGATGCTGAATTTTATCTATAATGTTAAAAGATTTAAAAAAGGTTACAGCTCCATCTGAGTGCACATTAACCCCATTCCACTCTGTTATAGTGCTTGAGTGCTCTGCGCTTTACATTTCCCTTCTCAATTCCCTTGATCTAACAGTTGAACAGGTCGATTATGGGTTTGTGATTTTGTTCAGCAGGTGTGTAGCGATATGTATGCTTATCATTGAATGCTTATGAATATATTTTGGTTGGGTATGTTTCCAAAAACAGGAAAACGTTGAAAAGAGAGGTGATGGGCATAAGTAGTCAGATGAAGTAATCATTTATTTATGATGTGGCTGAAAAAGTTTCAGCTGTCTACAGGAGGTTCTACAGCTTTCAGCACTTTCTTGTTTGTCTTGTCTCGCTTGGTCTTCCTGCTTTCCTCTTTTTGCTGCCATTTGGCTATTATTGTGATTTGTTATATTAATTGGAATGAGATGACAGCATGCCAAAGTTGCCCAGAAATTGCACTTTGTTGTCAGGAATGGGTTTTTGCTCGGACTTGTATTTAGGTTGAGGCTTAGAATAAGGTTGCTGGTTGGGTAAAATAGTATTAACACGAAAACATTACGAATATGACTTTCTTGTTTCTTTAGAAGAATAAAAAGATACTTTGAAGAATGTTGGGAACCAAGAAACGTCTCCATTAACATTTATGTTTTTACACAAAACCACTTAAACATTTTTAAATGTTTTACAGAAGAAGGAACCATATACAGCATGCAAACATGAGAGTGAATAAATGATGACTTGCTATTTTGGGTATTTATGGTTAGTAATAACCTATATACCGTAGTTAGTCTGAGGATTTGAAGTTTAGGATTTGTTTTAGGTTTACCAGAAAGTCTAGGCTTAGGGGACAGCTTATTCGAAAATTGTCATTTTCAACCTCTATCAATGGTTGCCATGCAACACAAAAGAAAATCTCATGAAGAATGACATAAATGTTTGAAACCAATCACTCCTGGGGAGCAAAGGTTTTCTTTTACCAATATTCTTCAAAATCTCTTCTTTTGTGTTCTGCAGAGGAAGAACAAGAGGTTGGATAAATGGGAACAAAGTTTTCATTTTGGGGTGACTTGTCACTATTACTGTGGGGAAATTTCACATGTGCACATATACACACACACATGCACACACCCTTCCTCTCTCACAGTACCCACATCCCCACCACACCCAAACGCTATCACACCATGCGGCTTTTAGTGACACTTCTGTAGTCACCTCGCACACACACACACACACACACAGATGTTGACTTGATATTGAGTAATTGCCTCACAACTACCCCCCATGAAAGGAAACTGTGTGTGTGAAACAAAAATGTGTTTTATATCAAAAACATGTTCAATAAAAATAAATGGTCACACCCTTACCCACAATCGGCCCTGTTATGTTCTATAAGCATGTGTGTGGGGTATGTTTTGAAGTAGAGCGTCAGTGCTGGTGACCTTTCCTGCATGTCAGCATTAATTGGGTATTAAACTCGGCAAGCTGTACCAACAACAAAATCACACCGTGATGATACATGACAAAAATGTTCGGTTTAATCCTTTCTATTTCTCATGGACTGCCAGGTCAGCTGACAGATGTAGAGATGCAAATTACAGCCATCAAGTTTTGTTCCTTGATCTTAAATGCTTTCTTGTCTTTTCTCTTCAAACGCAGGGTTGACAAGTCTACCATTAGTGCCCTTCGAGCTCGGTGAGTACTGTCTCTCTCTCCATCTCCCCTCCCTCTGCCGCAAAACCTGACACTTTATGCTTCCTTTCTCTGTGTTTTATGAAAAGTGGTAAAATGGCAGATTGATTTGAATGATAACTGCAGAAATGGTTGTGTAAGCTTTATCTGTATTTGTCCTCAAATGGTTAGTTCCTGTGAGAAAAAGGCATCTTTTGTGGTTAATATACAGTTTTTAGTCACTATAAGTGGTCATCTTTTTGTTCAATAAGACATAATTATGGGTAGACTGGAATATTATAAGTTTATTTTGTGTGTGTGTAAATATTCTGTGTATTTGTATGATTTATTTCATTTTGTTTTCATTTTCATTTAGTAGATAAGCTGTTAATGTAAAAGCGTCTGTGAACTGACAGTCCTGATTATCTTCTGTGTTCTGAGTTTAGAACTTTGGGATTAATTTGATATAGACCTCTTTGCACATTGTAAACATTGGTCCAAAGGCAGTTCCAGTTTTATGTATAATTAAATGTTAAAGGTTGTACATTTTTAGTTGATTTTATTTTGTTCAAACACTTCTGTGATGTTTAAAATCTGAAACAAGAAAAAAGCGTGGAACCAACCAATGTCAACATCCTCCAAAGTGTTCTATGAAGAAGCTGGTGTTTATATGTGGGGTATCCAATTTCTTAAAACTTTTGTTGGTATTTAAAATCATCAACAAAACACACTGCTTCACAAAAGAAACATGTACCTGCTAAGCACTCGTTTTTCTTATAGCCCCCGTCTCTCTTCCTGTCTTATACTGCCAAGTGGCTACAAATTTGTTACGCTACTCAGGCCAACTCAGTTTTCTAAAGGATTTTCCAAAATCAGGCACTCCACCTTTTAATTTTAAAAATGGAATCGACAGCAGACTAAGAGGTGGAGAGGAAGAGTTATTGTACTGTAAATTCAAGCTGTCAAACTAACAACATCAAAGAAGAATAGCCGTTAAGGTCTGAAGGATAATATAAATATTATAAGGGCATATACCTTAATTAAAAAGAACGCATAGTTAAATAGTTTATTATAAACACTGCATTATTTTGTAAAAATAAGAATTGTAATTTGCAAATTGAATTTCTGGTAACTTTAATATTCATTACAACAGGGCTGTTCTACAAACTACATGATATATCAATAACCGGTTATAGAAAATTTTTGAACTTACAGAACTAAATTATTCCTGTACTTGGTTAAAAGAAATGAGTTTAACTCAAAAAGAAACCTCAAATACAAAGAATGATAGTACACAAAAAAAATATAATACGGAAAAGTTAGATATAATACAGTATATTTGTATAAACAATTATGAATATAAACGAATATAATATAAGAAATAAAATATAAAGTAAAATTATAATTTTTAGAAAAATAAATACAACAATTACTAACTTTACAAACAACAGTTTAAAAATGTTGGCTTACTTTCTGCGCATTTTTTTCATAAATAAATGCAAAATCATTGGTAGTCAATCACAATCTATTCTAATAAATAGAGGATACACATTTCAGTATAACATGAAACTGTATAATGCCACAATGTCAAACCAAATAAACCATTTATAAAGTGAGATAGGTTAATGAATATGTCATTTCAGAATATTGCACAGATTATTAACATGCTGCCAGCATTCAAAACCAGACAAAAGGCAATTGTCTTATCTATTTCACGTCTTTGTATTATTTTAAAACACCAGATTTTCATCATATTCAGATGGGACTGCTTGCTCATAACTCAGTTTCTCTTGCCATAATGCTGTAGATTCAATGCCACAGAGATCCGTACAACCCTTGTAATCTTTACTGCTTTGCCAAATTCATCCTCCACCTACTTATCCATCTGCTCATTAAATGTTACGCTTATTCATAGGCGCATGGGCAACTCCAGCATTATTATTTCCTAGAATGAAAACACACACGGACACGCAGTACTTTTATGCACTGTGATGAAGTGGATGGGTAAATGTATGTTGAGAGCATCAGAGTGTCTTTTCTGTGAATCACTGCATAACCCTGAATGGGGTCGTGACAACAGATCATACAGATGGAAATGATCTTGTGTTTACTGCTTCTGCCCGATATTGGCTGATTCATGGTTTGCTTTGAGGTGTATTAATGAAAGAGGATGCTCATTAATATTTTTATTGTGGCTGTGAGTGTTTGAGTGCCCCCGAGAAGGGCGAAGAGCACATATCTATTTTTAGAAATCCCGCAGGCAAGGTGAAAACCAGGGACCCTTGTCTGTAGACCGTATCATGCACTCTGTACTATTGTGTAAGTTATGGTAACTTAAATTTCTTAAATGAGTTAATTAAATAACACCATTTATTTTTAGAATTAATTATAATGTTATATATAGAATTAAAGGTGAAATTAATACAAATAAAATGACAAAAGCAAGACTTTATTAGCCAGTTACCGTCATTCTTCAAAATCTCTCTCTCTCTCTTGTGTTCTCTGGAAGAAAATCCTAAAGGTTTGAAATGACAAGATGGTGATAAAATGGTGATACAATAATCAAAAGTTTATCCCTAATATTTAACATATTAATTTATAATTTTAATTTATTATTATATAATAAAACTGATATATATATATATATATATATATATATATATATATATATATATATATGATGAACAGAGGACTTTATGCACTATATACTTTATAATAAAAACTAATAATTTCTTAAAAATTAATATGATATTTCTGTATTTAAACATGTAAACACGTTGTAGGGATTTTTTCTTTGTCATGCATTGTCATGAAAATATGCATAGTTACAAAAACAGTTCTTTGAGATTCAGTTACAATGTTGCTGTGCACAGTTCACTAAGATGCTGCATCACGTTAGCAGTCAGATGGAAAGGTAACAGGTGGGATCTCCCCATCAGACCAGTCACCCACTGTTAAGTCCTGCTTGGAAGGGTATGGACGAATGAAAATGTGAGCGTTTATTTACGCATCAGAGCTGCACTTACATAACACAGACCATGTGTTAACTCGCTTGTGTTTACATGCACATGCATCACACCAAGTATAACAGTAAACGTTATACTTCCAAATGAAAAATGAGTAAAAAGACAAGCTTGCGCAGTGGTAATCATTTAATGGCTGTATGCATATTTGCTTTTATTCGTAGTGACTGGACAAATTAATTGTAACACATGTGGCATCATGTTGAGGTCACATGCAGAGATCCAGAATTATAAATGTTGCTCTTCCCACCAGGTCTTTCAGGGAGGATTAGGTGGATGTATTACTTTTTGTGTTAACATGCCCATCAGTCATGTTATGTAAATACACACGCGTGCAAATGTATTCGACACATGAATTAACTTCAGCCTGTGTGGTGTTTCTTGTGTGCCTGTGAGTTTTCATGATAGTTTATCTCATGATTTATTGATTTGTCTAAAATATTGAAGTATAAAAAATGTCAGACATATGATTTATTCATAAGCTTACAGTTATTTTGTCTTATGTCTTATATCAGTCCATTTATTGTGTTTGCATAATCAGCAGGGCTACTAGGTAGTCTGTGAGGATTTCAGCCCCCACCTTACAATCTCTCTCTCTCTCTCTCTCTCTCTCTCTCTCTCTCTCTCTCTCTCTCTCTCTCTCTCTCTCTCTCTCTCTCTCTCTCTCTCTCTCTCTCTCTCTCTCTCTCTCTCTCTCTCTCTCTCTCTCTCTCTCTCTCTCTCTCTCTCTCTCTCTCTAATGATAAAGTGAAATGCATTGTACTTGGTACTTGTGGAGCATCCAAACCCTGAGAGTGTTGTTGTGCCATCAGAAGGGTGTCAGCTTTAGTCTCTTTCTGACCATAAATTTAATTGTGAAGTAACTGATCTAAACGCCACCTGCAGTGCATGAAAAATGCCTCGTAGACTTTGGTGAGTTCAGCTTCTCTTTAAACGTAATTTTATGATGGATTTGGGTCATTTATGAATATAAAAACATAAAAGTATATGTTTTTAATTTGTTGTTGCATGGTCTTTAAATTCTTAGGCTGGTTGGCATGCATAAAACTGTGTATGTCTTAGTGCAGAAGGTTCATGCTGTTCAATAAATGCACTGTGTTTTGCATTGGCGAGACAAACAGGACTTTCATCTCCATATACTCAAACTGTGTTTGTTCGATATAACATATATCAGAACAAAGAACCGGGGCTGATATTTTAGAGTTTGGTCCATCTTCCATGGCAAAAGAGGATTACGCACACATTACATAAGCCGACAGGATGTCTTGGCACTTTTATCTGAGGGTAGTTAGTTAGTGGCTCACTGTTGATGTTTTGTGTCTCTCATCGGTGTCATTCAGTTTCCAGTGATAGATGAATAATCTGTTACTCAGGGAAAAGCTGTCACGCTCTGAATTTCTCTGCACTACCAAACCAGCTTTCCCATCCTTCGGTTTCTAAATCGGTATATTTGGATTTTTTTTCCTTCTTCATTTTCTTTTTAAAATGCATTATTAAAATATCGTTGTAAGAGGTTGTTCACATCAAAATAAAACTGTTGTCATTTATTTACTCCTGTGTCGCTCAAATCATGTACATGTCTCATTTTTCTGTGGAACACTAAAGAAGATGTTTTGTAAAGTATCTTAGTGGTTTTGTCCCTACAATGAAAGTCAGTGGCATCTGACCCTGTGTAGTTTACAACATTCTTCATAATATCCTCTCCTGCGATACACTTCACTACACTTATCCTGATTTGAAGGAGGCTAATATAAAGTACACACGGATAAAGTCTGAGCTCCTCGAGCTGAGCTCATCTTCCCTGTTATTCCCCTTCATTTATCTTTTGAGTGTTGAGGACAGTCAGAGCTTCTTCCACATCATTGCTCTTTCACTGTCTTCCTCTCGCTGTCCTTCCATCTCTCCATCATTCACTACACGAGCTGGCCAAGAGCGACATTCTCCTCTGATGAAAAATAAATGAACTACTCTGATATTCTTTCATAGAGAAGAAAATAGTAACACAACCGCACTGCTTAAACATGAGACTTGAATGATATTTCATGGGAATAAAATAATTGAGAGTAGGATGACATTTAGTGCATATTTCGCTTTTTATTTACCTTTAAAGTCTTTTTGATGTATATTACAGTTTTTGATTGTCTTATTAATCATGGCAGGCAGGTAGGCTAAATACATGAGTGATTGAAATCTGTATTGGAAAGTGGAACAGCTGTAATGAAAGCTCCTGTTGGGAAATCTAATTGTCATGTTGTGAAATTGTCTTATAAATCGAGGAAAGCAATTAGACTGAACCCAAACCTCATCCCCGCTGAAAAGATAATTGGTCACCAACAGAGGTTTTGTTTGAAATGGTTGTCCCCACAAGATTTTTAACCAGCTTAAGAGTTGCCTGTCAGGTCGATTAGCTTCACAATGAGCTGTTGATAACACAACAACACCCAGTTTGTAGGCCAGCATTGACATTCTCACTTGTCTGACCTGGTCTTTTCAAGCAAGAACTGTACAAGTATCATGTAGTTCGTCACTTTCTTGTTATTTCAAGAGAGGCCTTTGTCGTATTAAATATAGAAATCTATAATATATCACTAATCTACTGTATTTTTATCAGAGTTGAATGTTTTGTTATAATTATTTTCTAATATATTACAATAATTTTGCATGCAATTTTCAGGGAGCCAGTTGCTAACCATATTTCCTGATCTGATTCAAGAATGATATTCCCCTGATACATAAAATAGAACTGCAGATTTTTCAGTTTGTCATGTTTCCCAAAAGAAAAGACACATATTAAACAAACAGTAATTATATACATATATATATATATATATATATATATATATATATATATATATATATATGTATATTGACACGTACAGACGCATTAAGACACTAACCCAAAGAGCAATATGGAAAAATGATTTTTAACATTCCTATTATAATGGCCATCTTAATACAAACTATAAGATATTTTCAACTTCTGAACAACCATTTACTTACCCCGTTTGCATTTTTACTCGCATGAGTTTTTTTTCTCCTACAGAACACAAAAGAAGATATTTTGAAGAATGTTGGTAAAGCATTTATTTGCATTGGTTTTGTGTCTATAAAAAAGAAGTCAATGGGCGTCACTGCTGTTCGGTAACTAACCTTCTTCGAAATATCTTCCTATGTGTTCTGTAGAAGGTATGATAGTTACATTTTCATTTTGATCGAAGAGAATTGCCTTCTTTATCCATGAACTCTATTCACTTTACATATTTTATACATTTCAGCATCATTAGTTCAAAAATAGAGAATACGTCTTTAACTTCAGCACCCCAGTGAATCTCAAAACTAGACTATTTTACAGATTTACTCAATTTAGCGTTTGAATTTATGTAATACATTTTTCCATGCACATATTAAAGTATACCCACTAGAGGGCCATGCATCCCCATTTTATTAGGCATTACATCCGAGACAACTGGAACTGTATATATGATTTGAAAAAGAAAAGGAATAGAATGTTTTCACTGTTCTGATTGTCTAGACACTGACTTAAGTTGTCCTGAGCTTCATAAGAAAAGGTTCGGCTCCATACGAACAGACTTTACCTCTCTGTGAATGTCACTGAACCATTGAAATCAAATGTCCTGGTAATCAGACGGCATATTGTTCATTCCTGACAGAGGGATGTGCAGTGGCGCATCCAGCCCCACACACACCGTCAAAGACAGACATCAGAAGTAAATGAACAGCATTTCAATTAGACCCCATTGTGCGACGTCCAGTAAATATCAGCGGGCATTGTTGCACATAATTCCCTTTTCAGTCTATTCCCTTCCTACTCTTCCGCCTTTACAGGTTGTTTTTCTTCTTTTACTTCTTAACCCCTTTGTATAGTATGTTGTTGTTGTAATTTTGATGTGTCTAACTTTGAAATCAACCTTAATGTCTAAAAACAAAATTAGATTATCCACCTCCTGTCTTCAGGAGTAATGCAGACTGATTTGTTTCACTTGTTTAAATTTTTAGATAGAAGAAACAGTTGTAATTCTTCTATGTGTGGTGAAGATTAAAGCAGAAAGGTGTGTAACAGAGCAGTCAGGGACATTTTCTGTTCAATAGAAAGGTATAGAGTGCTAAAAGGTCAGTAAGAGAGTTAACATAGAAGAGGTTTGCTGGAACACCACGTACTGAATGGATGGGACTCACCGATGTGATGAAACGCCATTTATTAACACCACTTTAAAGAGCAAAAGTGTCACAGAAGTCACACTCGAAGTGATTCACACACCAGAAAAGGTACTTTTGAGGACAATTTATGTTTGGCTTGTTGACATTGGCCATGAAAATCCCATTATAACTTATTTTAAATATAACACATATGGCCAAAAAGCACCAAATGTGGCCCTGTCTGTCAAAACCCAGCTAAAGTTTTCTTTAATGGGCTTTACTTTATTATACATAAATTATTCTACACAATGTGAAGAATATTCTGTGAGAATATAACTTTGATGTCTTTAATATTTACCAGGTGAGACCATGTCAAACGTTAAAATCAAAGTGAAATTTCAATTTGCTAACACACAATTTCTGAAACCTTGCTCCATTTTCTGAAAACAACAAATACAAAACCACATCTTCAAGCCCTATTAACAAAACCTCTGTCTCCTCATGCAAAAAGAAACTTTCATCTCAAAACAGTTTGTAATCATACTGCTCTCAATTCATTAACAAAGGGATCAAATGATGTACACTTTAAAGCAGTCAGTAAACAAAACACAAAAATAAATAAAATAAAACTGTCATAGTACTGTACCCTCCAGCACACATTCCTGTCCTTTGTCTTTGTGATATTCTAATTCTTGTTCTCTGTTGATATAAACCTAGACAAAATTCTTTTCGATACTTTGTAAGCCGCTTGGATAAAAGCGTCTACTAAATGCCTAAATGTAAATGTTACAATCATTGGTTTTGTAATATCATTTGAAAAAAGTGAAGTCTGTTTTCAGTAGTTGTGCTTAATCCATGACATTGTGCTCTCAAATGTTATTTGCTTGAATTGTGCAGAATGCATTTAGAGTTTTGCTGAAAGTCTAAGTGAGATCTGTAAATTGTGTTTTACCATATGAAATGGTGTAAGGTATTGACAACAGACAATTAGTAATTGAGTACAAGCAACTGAAAACTGTTTTAGCAATTGAGAAAAACTGTGATAGGTCAAATCAAACTTTAATGCTTGTTTTCTCAGAATTTGAATGTGAACTGTAGCATGGTGTTCATAAGCAGGGTCGCAAATTATTATGCAATTAAATGTTTATATTTTATACCTTTTATTCGGGTGGAAAGACATGGGTCACACTACTTGGCTATACACAATAAAACATAAAACATGACAACATAATAAAATGTTTTTTAAAAATGGTAATCTCATATGATAAGAAATCTCTTCAAAAATGTCATCTGTGTGCAATGGTCCAGTTGTGAAATCCCGTGACGTCCAGTGATAAGTACTCTGGCTGACTAGGGACAAAGATGTCTTCTTTGCTTCTCTGATATTTACAAAACGTGTTTTGTAGAGCAACTCATTCTAAGAAAATAAAAACATAACTGTTCATTTTGTGAGGGCTTCATAAACTTCCTAAGATCTATCTTTAATATTATAAAGCATTTTTGACAATAAATATCACACATTGCACCTTTAAGAGCGACATTGTGTTACATTGGTTTGCCTAAAATAAAATAAAATAATAAAATAAAAATAGAAATAAAAATAATATTTCTAGTCATAGTTATCATTACAACATAATAATAATAATAATCATTATTCTCCTGTTTTGATCTTATCCCGGTCTGCTACTAAAATGCATTAAACCATACCCACAAGTATTTAATGGTGTGATGTGAAATGTGATGTGTGCTCTGTGGTACTCAGGTGGCTTTGGCTGGCAAGCTGATAAATTGAATGTGTTTTTGTACATGGTGTCATATCAGAGGTCACACCCGAAGAAAAGACAACATAGAGAGAGACATTTGGGTCAGGTCTATATCTAAAACCTTGGTGTCTGAGCTAGAACAACATGTTCTGGGGTTTCTATGAAAGAAGGCGTTCGAATCGAGGAGGAACGAGAATGAAGTAAACTAGAAAGCAATGCCAGCCTTTTCAGATTCCCTGCTGAGAAGAGAAGGGCAAACGGAAACCTGTAGATTTCTACCCACCAGTGTGTGTGTGTGTGTGTGTGTGTGTGTGTGTGTGTGTGTGTGTGTGTGTGTGTGTGTGTGTGTGTGTGTGTGTGTTTAGGATCAAATGCTCTTGTATCTGATGCACTGTCCGCAGGGTCTGATGTGTGATTGCATATGCCCCCCACAGGTGTGTATTGGGAATTAAAGCAGCAGGGGGCCAGCGTGTGTTAGGCCGGCACCAGTGGTCTTGAATACTAAGTATGCTGCTCTGATCATGTATCCTTCTGCCGGTCTGCTGTCAGTTATTACAGCTCTTCTTCATCTTGAAGGAATGGTTGCAGCAGACTCAGAACCTTTTATGGACACCTTGTGCAGATTTCGTTGTGGGCACACTGTGGGCTTAAATAGGTTTCTAATGTTGTACTTTTTGTCATCCAGAACTTTTAATGCGGTGCACAATGGATGTTTAGAAAGCTTTTTCAATTATATTAAAATTTGTTTTGAAAACTCAAAAATATATAAGTCCCATGCAAAATTGTTTAATAAATATGTTTTTAATTATATTTGAGACAGTGTATATCATATCTTAGTCTCTGCATATGCATCAACCTAATATTTTGTTCCAGTATTTTTGCAGTAATAATACAATCATTTGGTTATTATAATAACTGTATGACATTTGAATGATTTTAATGTATTGTTTGCAGCTACACCCCAGATACATCCCTTGATGACCTTTACAGAGCTCTAGTTTTAAGGAAACTCATTTGATATAGCAGAAAAAGTACATTTACAAAATGGATTTTGCATATCAATTATTTGCACATTACTGAAGGGCTGCATTTTTTTATTTAACTTGCATTATTTTTGTTTTTATCTTAATGAAGACTAAAATTAACTAAAATCAATGTTAAAAAATGATCTTAATTGTTTTTATTCACTGAACACAAAATATGTTGTTTGACCATCAAAGTTGTTTTTAATTTTGTAGAAATTATTTTTCCTGCCTTGAAATTACACCTCCTGTTTGTGAAGTATACACAGAAATATGCATATGTAAATAAGCCCCGCCCCATTTAATCATGCAGCAGTTCCACATGCTGTCAAAACTGAGAGTGAAACTGAGAGCTTGCACAGCTGTGTAGAGATCATTTCAGCCTCAATATATATGCCATTCTTACATGTGACTGGCACTTCTGATCCACTGGGTCAAATGAGTTGATGTCATTGCCAACATGGTTCTGACATTAATAATAGGCCGTTTTCAAACTACATTTTTAGAAACCGTCTTTGGTAAACTTCTGTTTTATAGAGCAAATATTCAGCAAAATTAGCCTTTTCTCTCATTGACCATTAAATAAAAGAGAAATAGAACATTACAGCCACTATTTTCATGCACTATTTTAACACAGCGATATAACAGCATTATGATTGGTGTCCTGATGTCTCTTATATTGTAAAATTGTCACATTTATGATTTGATCACGTGACGATATCATCTCCACCCCCACTCACAATCCCTGCTCTCACACATCCCCACTTCAGCGTCTGTCACCTTCCACAAGACAGCGTGTTACTCCTGTGACTACTGCTCCTATAACACCAGCTATGATGCTGACTTATGTATCCCAGAGCACATTATCTTGTTTTTCCTGAAAAACATCATTGTTTCTGTCTTGTCAGTCTGTGCTCAAATTACAGTCTCACAGACAAGAAGAATCCTTTAGGTTTGCTGGTTGTTATTTGAAAAGCAATTTTTGTCATTTTGTGCTTATGGCATTGTATCGTGTAGTGTGTATTGTATACACCTTTTGTACTGGTGTGTCATTAATGTGTTGTCATGACACACAGCTCCTGATGAATCTGTACGGCTCATCAAAGAAAAACGCACCGGCACTATTGCTGTGCTTACGGTGATAATTGCCTTCGGCAAGAAAATCCCTGAAGCATTTAATGCTGTTGATGTTTTGGAAGCGGTACATTCATATGCACGCTCTCTCACTCTCTCATTTAGAAGCGGATTTGCACAGCAGGTAAAATTAAATGACGAAAATGGCCTTGTAATTGCACGAAGTATAACTGCAGCCCTTGAAATTCTCCTTTGGACTTATTACCAGCAGGCAGAGGAGTCAATTAAGACAACACATTTGATGCAGATTTTATTTTTGACAATACTTCAACTGTTGTTAAGTTAATTATGAGACCGATTTGAGTAAGAATGAATATCTGGCCCAGTATGCAAGGAATCATGAACAGTCAGTGTGTCATTATTGCAAAATGTATATATGAAGAGTTCAGATGCAAACCTCTAAAAGCCATCTTGGTCCAAGATTTTGATGTTATGTAAATGCTTGCCACAAAAAGTTTTAATTACGTCAGGAGTGACATAAAGTCATCCAAATTCTATGTAGAAAGAATGAGAAAATACAAAGATGCTTGAACGTTGTGAAAAGCAGGTTTAATCAACCAAAATAATTAATTTTTCTAACTTTGTATCAATGAGTAATTAATTGGTAAGTCTTTATTTTACTGTGGAGAGGAAATACTCATTTATCTAGGGCCACGACTTTATAAAAATTATAGCTCAGAAGATTTTCAATAAAAAAATACGATAAAATTAGTATTTCGGGTTTTGGTATTCATATTAATAACATGCCAGAATGGCAATATTTCTATACTGCCTGCTTATATAGGAGAAATGGCTTTTGTTTCTTTATCATAAAGAGACAAAAAATAGAGAAAAGCAGCACAGGTGAGCAGGCATCCTATTGGAGATGAAGCTGTCAAAGTGAAATACCATTTTAGGGGGGGTAGACCAGAGAGTGTGAGAGAGAGAGAGAGAGAGAGAGAGAGAGAGAGAGAGAGAGAGAGAGAGAGAGAGAGAGAGAGACAGATGCACACACACACAGTCTGTGCTGTGAGGACAGCAGCTCATCTCTGGAGAGCAAGAGATAGTGACAATGCACATTCAGACGAATGCTGCTGTGATGTGACTGGATGAAGTCTTGAGTTTTAGCCATGTCTGAGTTCAGGTCCAGAGTACGCTGTCGGCGAGCGGGTGTCCGTGCTGCTGCAGCTCTTATTGGACTCCTGCATCGCTCACGCAAGCGTTGTGAGAGACGGAGATTGACGGAGACCGATGGGCAGTGGTGGGTCATGCATGTCTGTATGTGGTGTGTGTGCAATTGGGAGTCAGAACAGTTTATGTGCATTTTTGAGTTCATCCTCAGCTTACCAGAGTGACACTGCAGTTCTCAGATCAGTTTTGGAGATTCAGACACAAAGTTTTTAAGTGGAGATGGAAACTTAATGGGACTGTTTTGGAGAACTTGCTCTTAATGCAGGCCTATAAATCTTATATTGTAAACCTTCTTTATGTACATGTGGTTTATGGTTTTAAGGGACCTTTTGAGTATATTAGAAATGGCATTTTAAATCCTTTATAATTTTATAATTAATAGTAGGAAGCTATAGTGTTCTTTAATATTAAGGGGCATGAAATGAATGTGTAGACTGTGCTGTATTGTTTTTCAGCCGACATGATTTATTCTCATAAACACACAAACCTGACTTATTTTTATTGTTTGAACCATTACATTCTTATTAAATCTTGACAAATCTCATTTTTGTAATGCACAATATTCCAACAGACGTTAACATCACTCAATAGAATCCTTCATTATTAAAGTGTGTATTAAAACAAATATAATTTCTATTAAAACTATCAAATCCATTCCATTTTTCTGTTGTTTGTGGGCATGGTTCTATTATTTTTCTTTCAGCATGTAATACATTTATAGTGGATACATGTCAACTTTAATATCTCATTTATATTCAAAATCTTAATCCTTAATAGTCAGCTTGTATTCTTTTTTAGTATTCAAGCAAATTCTTAATTGTTGTGTTTATGACAACCAATACTAATATGTCAGTATTGAATAGTAGTTCCGAAACAGTCCCCTGGAGTTTCCATTTAGAACATTTTATTGTATGAAAGTAGTTTAACACTGAATGTCATTTTCAATGATTGCTGTTTTCAAGTCCGAATCAACAACAAACATGTGATTTACCAGACTAGTGCACCACAAACATCTATAATTTCCCAGAATCTCCTTTTATAATGCGATTTTTGTGTTGGCTAAACTGACAGTAAGCTGTTCACATCTTCACAGAGAGAGATTTGCTGATATATAGGTGTGAAGATAATTTTCTCGGCCATGATGTGTTTATTTATCTTCTCGGTTCTTTATATTGTCAGTCTTTGTGGTTTTTGGATGCAAACTAAAGTCTGAGTCAAAGTTTTACTCATCTTTTGTATAAATGGCATGCAGATTTGTAATATCTTTTTGCTGTTTGTGCACGTGAGAGATGTTGTTTGCTTTTTCCAGCATAATGAGCGATATGTCACTCTCTGATATGAGTATATTGATGCATTAATGGAATCTATTAACGGGCAACATGAAGAATTGGATGCATATTTTTAGATCCTACTCTCTCTCAGTCTCTTTATCCATGTCCCACTTATAAAGAGGAAGGTGAAAGCGAAAGAAAATTAATTTCAAGCATGAGCCTCGAGATCCTCTACCTGTCAGGCTGCTGTCCAGAGAGCTCATTTAAAGAACAAATTGCCCATCCTTTGCCTATTTTTTATTGATGATCTTGAAATGGTATGAGGGTCAAATGGGAGATGAACATTTCAGAGGAGTAAAATGAGTCCCAGACTATAAAAAAGATTTCAAGATTGAGCCTGTGTGAAATCTTTATGTGATCCTTTCTGCTGTACAAAGAACTTTGTAGGCTAATTTGTTTTACTTTGTATAAGTTTAATATTTATTTCGAGAAATTTTGAGAAATGTTTTGTAACAGTACAACTGACAGTCAATGTGGGACAATATTTGCTTATGAACGGTTTTCATCTTCTTTTGTGTTCTGCGGAGAAAAGAAAGGTTTGAAATGACAAATGGATGAATGAATGAATGATAAAAACATTGAAGATATTAAAACAACTGAACACTATTGGTATTGAAATTAATCTTGAAAGCATGAAATGATTGTTGATATATCACAATATTACAGGAAACAGGAGTGTCTGACCATCTCCAGTGTGCCCCTGGCAGACTGCCCTCCCTCTCCTCCAAGAACTGCCCCTCCCACCATGAAGGTAAGCATCATGTCTGGCTCTCGGTTCCTTGTTATGAATCAGCAATGAAAGGAAATTATCCTCAAATAGCTAACAGCTGCAAAATGCAATGGAAGGCAAGGAGCCAAACCTCAGGACAAGATATCATAAATTGTTTATTCTTCAACAAGAAACTCATGACTTATTTTGTTCACAGAGATGAGGCTGTCTGTCTAGTTTCTCTGCTGCAAAAAACCCTCTGTAATCTGTAAGCGTGGATATGTCCTGCTTACTCAGTAGACCATGAATTCAGCTGTGCAATAGGTAGTTTACATGCTCCTCGTAGGACTGAGGAAATCCCAAAAGGGAAGCAAAAACTTTGGGAAAACAGTTTTAAGAATAGTTTTTTAAAGAAAAAATAAGCTAGGTGTTATTGATTAAAAAAATGATGTTGCAAATGAGCAAATTTCAGACGATTGATCTACTATTGCTATAAACAATACTACTCAGGTATATTTTATACGATTTTGTTTTTAAGATAAACATGAACATAAAGGCCTGTCAGTCTGTCATAGACATATCATTCACAGCTAACAGATTGTGATGTTTTCACAAGAATGAATGTTCATTGTTGTTCAGCATCATAGCATGTTGTTCAACTATGATGTTTGTGTTGTTAATCTAAATTATAATCAGTTTGTTTCTTTTTCAACAGTCTACTCAATTCTTTGACAGTCTGGACAAAATGGAGGTAAGAACTTACATTAAATTTACTTTTAGGCATTTAGCAGACGCTTTTATCCAAAGAGACTTACAAATAGTCGAGGAGACCTATAAAGAACTAAAAAAAACATGGTGCTTTCTTTACTCACGGGATTATTAGTTTATTATGCCGCATATGAGAATAAAACATAACGCAAATGTTACACTTTAGTTGGAACTTGCACGCACAACTTACTTGATGTGAATATCTAACATAAATGGCAAACAACCCACCCTTTTTTTTCAACTGTATCACTTCATTCAAATTCTCACCTATTTGCATATTTCCATTGACAGAAATAATTACATTTGCCTGTAAAGCAACTACTAGTAAACCGCATTTACTCTATTAACACCACACCTCAGGTTTTAACCCTGCAACCTTTGACCTTTCGACCCTGACCTCTTAGCAGGTTTCTGAGGTGGAGGAATTAAGGTCAAGCCCGCAAAGACTGAAGGTCAGAATGCATGGAAAACAAGAGATTGTTTGTCGTCTGTGCATTACTCGTCCTTGTGAATTATGTTATAAACATTACAGTGTATGTGTAAAATAGAGGATGTAAGCCAAAAAGCTCTTGTTCTTATAAGCTTTCACTCTAAATCTACTCTGGGAAAACAATTCATGTGGCTTAGTAAATATTACAAAAAAAACACTTATATTAACTTAATAAAATGTATTAAAAACATTTAATAGTGAAAATATAAAAATAGTTTAATAATAATCCAATAGAACATAACTCTAAAATGTACAAGTTTTTAAAGTTTAAGTAATGAGAACAAAAATTTATATAACAAGTATTATTTGTAATATCAACTAATATTTTATAAACTAATAGTCAATCAGATTACCTTATTTTCTATCTACATATATACACAATTTTAACACTATATTTAATTCATTTCAAAGCCTTAAAGTGTACTCATTATTTTGGATGTACATTGTTTGACGTAAAAAAAAGTGTTGTGGACATAAAAATTCTGCATGTGGATAATTATTTCTTCTTTAATTAAAAGAGTTGGAATATATATAAAATAAATAAGAAACTACATTCATGGATGGAAACTCTTTCAAAACAGTTTAAAAACATTATTGCTTGAGAGATTAACAAGAAATACTTCAAAGAAGCCAAAATATGGGATTTAAAATATATTTCAAAACAGTACAAGTTAAACAGTAATAAAATAAAATGATTGTCCTAAATATTGATTGATAAAACTCAAGTATTATCAAATGCTTATCAAAATTAGAAAAGAACCCTTAAAAACAATAATAACCTTCAATGCTTGTGTGGCTCCTTCTAAGTGAACTGCATGTTATTTGTCAAATAATGTGTATGCATGAGCTATAGATGTATGCCACATAACAAGCTTGCTCGCATGTCACCAGGGTCTTCTGAAAGTGCTAGGAATATGTCCATTCAGATCATTATCTCATAAATCATTATTTTTGTCCTCTCCAGGATGACTACATTCCATATCCACGGATAGAGGAGGTATAGCAGAAAGATTCATTTCATTCCTGTAAAATGTAGCTTTATCTATTTATCCCTCTTTATGATACACTTTTAAAAGCACATTATCTAGATGTCTCCTTCTAATGGTCTGGTTGCTCTGTTGAAGATTTTACAGCGGGGTGAGCCTTACCCGCAGATCATAATGCCTCAGTTTGGAGGTTACTGGATAGAAGATCTAGAAATCCCTTCCTCTATTCCACACTGGGAGAACGGTTATTGTGATGATGAAGATGGAGGAAGAGGGAATTCAGAGGAGTTTGGATATAGATTGGAGAGTAACTTTGCCATTCGTGCATACCGCAAGCACTTTCTTGGAAGGGTGAGAACTCATTATATCTGGGTCAAAGAAAAAACACAAAATGATAATGATATAAAATGATAAAATACTAAAGGTTAATAAGCTTTATTAATTTCTATTATCTACTCAATCTATTGCTGAAGTAATTCATTACTGAATCACAAGAACCATAATTTTTCAGTTTCGTTTCTTTTTTTTTTAAACACATTAGTACTTATGAGAATATTTATAAGATACTATACAAATTTTTTTTTTAACAGAAGTTTGATACAAGAATCATTGAAGAACCATTCAATTCACTTTTTTAAAACAGAAAGGTTCTTTGGATGTTTTTTATAGAACCATAGAGCCCAAAATAGTTATTCTGTGTCATCATCAAACACCTTTCTATATTATGTAGTGAAAGTTCAATACTGTATATATAGATTGCTAATAATTGATTCGTTTCTACATCATATAGAAAACAGATGCTGATGTGTAAACTGACCACTGTCTGTAATACTTGCGCTTGCAAACATCGAAGTGCTAACAAATCCTCAGTCCCACATCAATACGATACTATTTTGCACACAAAAGCTTTCGGCAAATATCTTTCTTTGAACATTCAAATTGAAAAGCTTGCAGGACGTCTTTATTGTCACATCTATTATAATAAGCAGTCAGTGCTCTTTATGTTTGCAATGGATTTATTCCAAATTGAAATGTTTCTACTTATCTGTCGGTCTCAGGAACATCTGAACTTCTACTGCACAGCCAGTAACCATGGCAACCTGGTTCTGTCCCTTAGACACGAGGAGGTGAAGGAGCAGGAGTACCTGCACATCATCCTCAGGTAATAATAGTCCTTTCAATCCTTATGTGTAATTACATGATTGGCACATTTTGAAAGGTCTGATTGTGTTTTGCTGTCAAATTCTGTCTCATTTAGGACTCCATCGAAGACAATCTATGACAGGATATCTTTAGCGGGCTTAACTGAGCTTCCCAGTGTCCCTCAGTTAGCCAAGGTAATGACTGTGCCTGACAGAGATCTTTCTTAAGATTTCACTATTTCAACTAAAACATGCTCCATGCTATTATGTCCTATTCACTTTCCAAACTTAAAATTGTATGTTATTATACCTAGAGTACCTGAGCCAGAGAGGGTCATGCTATTTCCTTAAGGTTTCGCTTTTAAATAACAATTACGCCTATTAGATGGGCAGAAACTTGGCCTTGTCTAGCTAGCGATGACCTTCCTTTTTATGCCATCCATCAGGTGGATATAAATGTTGTATACAATGAGCTGGGAATAATAAGTCCACAACTATTTCAATCTTACCTTAACAATTTGTGTCGAAAATTTTTGTTATTTATACAAAGAAGTTGGAGTTACTGGTATATTATATGGATCAGGTACAAAACCAACAGCTGTGTGTGTATTTCAGTGTCAGAATGGCGTGTTGACACAGAGCTCTTAATGGTGCATCAACAACTATCTGTTTGGGGTTAGAAAGAGTAGAAATTATTCAAGCAAAGCTAAATTCTTGTTTTGGCATATTCATTAAAGTTGTAAATTGACAAATTAAGTTAAAATTGTTATGTTATTTACTCATCCTCGTGTAGTTTTAAACATTGACTTCCATAAAACATAAAAGAAAATATTTTGAAAAATGTAAGGAACTGGCACCCATTAACTTGTTGTTGTTTTGTGTCAATACAATAGAAGTGAATGGGTGCCACTGTGGTTTAGTTTCCAAATAAAAAAACAAATATTAAAATAAAAATAACAACAACAAAAAATGTTCTTTTAAAAAGTTACTATAAAAACGTTTGTTTTTTTGTGGAGGAAAGAAAGTCATAAAGGTTTGAAATGTCAAGAGGGTGAGTAAATGATGACACTGTTTTCATTTCGGATAGCACTGTCATGTTATTGTCCTTTTGAAAACCTTGTATTTTAATACTAGTGAGTTTATTTGTATTCAAAAATTTTGAAGTGTAAAGGGGTTGTTAAATTTGACAACACAGCGTTTAATAATCTATAAAATGCTGTATTTTATCCAGGACGAAAAAACTGTAAATTTTTCAAGATTTCAGAAGGATAATAATGTTAACCTGAGCATGTTACTGACTTATTCCATGTGTTTGTTGTGATGTAACCTCACTACAGCTGCTGTGTGAAGATATTATGTGCCTACGATTTAGTCCAGTCCTTTACCCGAAGGTGAGTTTAAAATGAGTATTGTTGTGCTGTTTTTACCAAAACAATTTTAGAAATATATATTAAAATTATCACGTTTGATGGTTGTGAACTCCAATAATTTTTGCTTTTAATAATCACATGGTGCCTAATTTTTTGTTATTGAGGATGATTTTGCATATTACATTTATACACTATTGCTTTGTGGCCAAGATACACATTAGCTTTTATGGTTCATAAGGAAGCATTTGTGTGTCTTAGTCTCTAGTGAGATTGTTTAAGAGATTAAATTGACATTGCATGGGAGGGGTTGTTTTTTGAGCAACTGAAGTTGTGTTGATGCTGTAGTTGAGATTTATATCTTATATATTAATCTGAAAACTGTTTTTGCAGGGTTCTCAGTTAATAGTGAATTATGATGAGCATGAGTTAAACAACACTTATAAGTTCGGTGTCATCTACCAGAAGTTCGGCCAGGTGAGCAAATGTTCTTGTTCTGCATGTAACCACGGTGAATATCGGTTCATGTTGAATCCAGTCACAGTCTGCGCCTTTCAAGGACACTTTAATAGATGCTTGCTTATCAAACTGATCTTTATCACAAAAGAAATAAATCAATACGTTGCAGCTCACGTGCCGTACCAGAGGTATTTTATCTCTTCCTTCTTGTTATCTCTCTTTACACTCCCTGCTGTTTTCTTCATCATCTGCAGCTCTTTAATGTCTTTGCTTTTCAGAAAACACTTAACCCTGGGCTTTTTAAACACAGATTTAAGACCACTTTTAACCTGTGGCTAAGCACAAGTGTGCACAACTTAACCTTAAATTACAACGACAGTGTTCTAGAGATACAGCAGGGCTGGGATAGAACGGAAATGTGTTAAGCAACACATATCTAATCATTAATGGTGATTACCTCTTAAAAATGTATTTGCTTACAGACACAAATGAAAATGTACAAGAGTGACTTATTAAGACACTTGGGTTGTATCTGGTTTTGACTGAAGAGATATGCACCTACGTGTCAAGAGATGAATAAGCAGTTATCATTATGTATTTATGTCATGGGATGTATTCCCAAATAAGGGTCAAACAAAAGAACCTAGGGCTTTTTTTATAGAATGTATTAAATTATATTCAAAACACGCTTTGGATTGACCCTAATTTAAAGGGATAGTTCACTAAAACTTGTAAATTATTGCCCCTCATGTCACTCTGAACCTGTATGACTTTTTTCCATCTGTAAACACAAGAAAAGATATTGGTAACCATACAACATTGACCTTCTCCATTAATAGAAAACAACAGAGACATTCGTATTATTTTGTGTGGCATAGAAGAAAAAGTCATTCGTTTTCATGACATACAGGGAATAAATAATGACAGAAACTGTGAAATAACACATCTGTAATACGTTCTAACCTGCACAGACCTCAGAAGAGGAGTTATTTGGGAACAGTGAGGAGACACCAGCCTTCATTGAGTTCCTGCGAGTACTGGGGGACTGTGTAGAGCTGCAGGAGTTTAAAGGGTAAAAACTCTAAAGATATGCTGAATATAAAGGATCTTGTTGCTCGGTATGCAATAGCCTTATTTTTCGCCCAAACTGCAGGTTTCGAGGTGGTTTGGATGTGTCCAATGGTCAGACCGGGTCACAGTCCGTGTACACTGTGTTTAGAGGGCAGGAACTCATGTTTCACATCTCTACTAAACTGCCCTATACAGAAGGAGACACACAACAGGTACTTATGCTTAAATTAAAGTGATAGTCTCCCATAGGGAAAATGGATGTTTTTGGAGACGACTCTCAACTATTGGGATAAATGCTTACGTGTGATGAATGTTTCTTTTCACAAAGCTCCAAAGAAAAAGGCACATTGGAAATGACATTGTGGCTGCTGTTTTTCAAGAAGAGTCCACACCTTTCGTCCCTGACATGATTGCCTCCAATTTCCTCCATGCCTTCATCATTGTGCAGGTGGAGAATCCTGGAACAGATGACACAACTTACAAGGTCTGCCCCTCAATATTTTTATATATTTGCAGAGTTAAAAGAAATATGTTGTTTAAATTCTATCGTCTTGTTACATTTTGATTATATGGTACAGGTATCTGTCACGGCACGGGAAGATGTGCCGCCTTTCGGCCCTCCTCTCCCCAATCCACCTGTCTTTAAAAAGGTAAACAAATGCCTTTGAGATTTAGGATTTGGACCCAAACAACATATTTATAATTCTTAATAACATTTCTCAAATAAATGTATTTTGCTTCCAGGGTGGTTTAATATTTTTTCCGGAAATGCTGAATAAGAAATTGATTGTTCACAGTGTATTGTATTTTGTTTGGAGGTTTGATGGAAGGTCAAATTTTGAGCTGTGCTTACATCATCTTTTTTATTTGCCGTGTCATTGTCTTTTCTCGTAGGGTCCGGAATTCAGAGAGTTTCTGCTGACAAAGTTGATCAATGCAGAGCTGGCGTGCTACAGATCATACCGATTTGCAAAACTCGAGGTATGAAGTCAATGGGCCTTACAATATTACTGCCTGTAATACAGTAATATTACAGGCTTGTGGATATGAATCAAAAAGCATGAGAACCTTTTGCTTTGCTTAAAGTTCCAAATGAGCAAATAGTGCTTTTGTTGAAATAAACGTGGCCTGAACAGTTTTTTTTCTTGGGTTGTACATTAGAACCCCTTAGTTGGTCCCACTCATAGAGAGCCTGGAGTGACCCTGTGTGTTTGTATAATATTTTGTGTGAAAGGAAAGAACACGGACTGAACTGCTAGATAACCTTCATAATGAGCTACACAAGCACACACAGACGATGCTGGGACAACCTCTCAGTGCAGATGAAGAGAGGATGGAGAACGGAGGGCATGGAGGAATACTGGAGTCCATTAAGGTTCAAATTCACACAGCATAGATTTATTCAGATATGTGTCTTCATGATGTCCTCACGATTTGCTCTGTATTTTACCCAGCGAGCAATGCGTGTGCGCAGTCACTCAATGGAGACAATGGTAGGCTCTCAGAAATATGGCCGTTACACTGCAGCAGGAGGTGGTGTGCCCACCAGCCTGAGCGGGGTCACCCTGACCCACAGTAACACTGAAGTTGCTAAGAATTTGGTGAGTATCTTACTACTGACTATTAATGTTAATATTATTTATGTTTACACTTCACATGGCATTTGACTTATTTAATAATATTATTATTATGTAGTCTCCAGTGACATCGAGTGCTAAATCTCCGCTTAAGAGCCCAGTGAAGAGACGGTCAGGGCTTTTTCCACGATTGCACACCAGCATGGATGGACAAGGGGAGCGCCACACACGCGGGTCTGACAAATATTTCAAAACATTTTATTTTTGTACAGTTATTTAGATTGTGACCCTGCCTGTGAAAACCAAGTTTAAGTCGGAAAATCTAATTTTGAGATAATTGGCATATAAGTTTAATTTAAGCCATTAATTTCACTATGATTTCCATCCTTGACAGGACTGTTCTTGACTTTATGTAGAAAGACTTTATGCAGAAAACTATATATATCATACAAAAGAATTTTAGCTGGCTTTTCATAGGCAGGTTCGCATTTGTAAAACTATTAACACTTAATACAAATAATCATTATAATTCAGTTTTTCAGATAAATTAATTCCATATTTCATTTTTGTATGTGGCAATTTTAGTGTCCTTTGTGAACAGCGAAGTCTAGATGGTGGTCATCTTTCACAGGAAGTGAGGTCAGAGATGTTGTCCAATCCAAGCTCTCCAGAGATCATAAGCAATGAGAGGTACATTACCAGCTTTGCAAACTGACACTGATTGAATGCAAACTCTTAATAGCTACTTTCTCTTTTTAAGGTCTTCTCTTAAGCTGAAGGAAGGCATTGGAAGGCCATATATCTCTCGTTCATCCTCCAGCACCAGCAGCTTCAGCAGTGCTGCAGGAGACCCTGAGCCGCAGGAGGAGAAAGAACCTGTAAGATAATTGTGCTTTTGTATTTTATTGCATAGAAACACAATTTTTTATTTAAAAATAGGCATCTCGTTGGTCATTTTAGAACAGCCTTCTGATATCTCCCAGCCTCTCACCTGTATTTGGCTCTCTGAGCACTGAAGGTCAGAGTGGAACTCCTGTAATCATGTGCCGCAGTCCAACAGGTATTTCAAATGTTTTCTCAGGGCAAAGTTCGTATTTAGAATTTATAACTTGATGAGTACTTTTTTGAATTTCTCTCAAATAAAGAATTCAGGAATAAAACGTCACCCAGATCCAATCTGAAGTTCCGCTTTGACAGGTTGAGCCAATCGGCTGCTGTAAGACATTTATTTCCCTTCTCATATTTCTATTCTCAGTTTTTTTCTGTGTATGTTTTAGTATTTCTTCTAGGGATCTGTTACCAAAGGATACATTTGAACTTTTATTTCACAGGGACATTAACAAAGTAAATATCAAAGAAGACAAAAAGAAGGCATTGAAAAGGTGAAGAATCAAAGAGGGATACATCACACAAACCTGTGCTCCCAATCCAATCATCACACATGAAAGCACATGAGCACAAGCTCACAGGTTGCATCACTCCTCCATGCTTAGAGCTTCAGTAAATATTCAGCTGGTACTGACTTGACCCATATTGATCTTGCACATTTTGTAAGTCTTTCGCTGTAAGAAAAAAAAGTCTAGTATGGTTCCATTTGCACAGATGTTTTCTGGATGATAATAACAAAAAAACACATTAATCTGAAACAATATATTAAGCATCTTTACATTCCATAGTATTTCACAGACTTACAGTATTAATGCACAAACTGGCCATACTATTATAAAACTGACCACATCAGAGATTTGTTACACACTTTTATTTACAAATGAATATAAAATGCACTGAAAAATAAAATATAAGCACATTCCCTTTCTCTTTAACAAACATGTTAAATCTTTAAAAAAACAGTCCTAAAGTTAGACATTGATTGAGATTATTCAGCCGCTAGGCTGTCTGTTGTTCTTATGAATTAAATTATTTTAAAAGCCTAAAGTATTGAACTCCTGTTGCACTGGGTAATTTTGTGAATTATGTGTGTAAATATTAGAACATCACCTCTTATTTGTATATATGTATTGTGTATAGGACGAAACTGTTGGAAGAATAAACTCGGATAATTTCTATTGTCACAAAAAGCCTAAATATGTCAACATTCTGTTCTGCATTCAAAGTATTTCAGTCTGAATTGCTTAATCAAATTAGTTGTTTTTATTTATTTTTATTGTAACTGCTATATGTGATAAAGTTTATGTATGACGATGTTGATTTTCATAAATAAAATATTGTATTTTACATTGAAGTTGCTTAAATGATCTCCTTCAAGATGTTTCCCAGAAGTGTTAAAATCCCGCAGGTATTATTTTGATAAACATTTGTTATATTTTAATGACAACAAATATATGTCCTTTTTTACATATTTTATTTTAAATACCACAAAAAATATACAGTCTGTCATGTCTAAAAAAATATATGTATGACAATGTCGATTTGTGAAATAAAAGACTGTATTTTACATTTATTTATTTTTATTTAACGCCTCCACCCTGTCTACACATGCATTAAAACTCCTTAAACATTTTTTTATTAAAAAAAATATATTTTTTATATTTCTACAATAAAATAAATGTAGTTTTACATTATTATTTTATATAAAAGATTTTATTTTAAACACCACAATAAACTTTATTTAAAAAAAACTTTATATGCAATCCAAGCAACTCCAACAGGCGCTGCGCAGACTGAACAAATCTGACGTCAAAATATCCCTAGAGCGTTGCTTTTGAGACACTCTCGCGATGTTTTGATGTAATACGCTACTTGAGTCTGCGCAGCGTCACGTGCAGTCGGACACGCCCACCGGGTCTCGCATCCCAGCCCCCTGCGCTAATGAAATGCTAGCAGAGTTAGCGCGAGTTTCCATTCACTTCGTCGGTCGGATCAGCCGTTAGCAGCCAGCGATCATGGCGGAGGTGCGCAGCCTGCGGGTGTCCGTGAAGTCCGAAAGCGCGTCTGAACGGTCCGAGTCGGATTCGGAATCAGATTCGGATCGGGACGCCCGTGAAGCAGAGCCCATGGAGGTGGAGGAAGGCGAGCTGGAATCCATCCCTGTGCGTCGCAGTTTAAAAGAACTGTTGCCGGTGAGTTAGCCAGCAGGCCTTCAATCCGCGGCCTCGCGTAGACACTGTAACCGACGTTTGGCTAACCAGATGCGGCATTGAGTTCAGGGAAGGGTCGCTACTGTTAGATTGTTAACTGAAATGAGAGTAGTTTGCGTGGATAAGTTTGCCTGGGGTTATGTTGTATTATAAACAGTGCCTCAGGTACATTTGCTTTGTTAAATAAAATAAGAATGTGATGTTTAAGAGCTTTTGTGGCCCACGTTTCATAGTGCCCACACTTTAATCTGGGGCTGTGTTATTTGGGCAAAGTGTCATGCATGATTCTGATCAAAATGGCAGTGCAAAGGTGTGTTATAATGACAAACATGCATCTGTGTCTGCTGTCCACATGTCAGTACCTGTTGTGTCTTCCACAGGACACCAGCAGACGATATGAAAACAGGGCTGGGACTTTTATCACTGGGATTGATGTCACATCTAAGGTAAGTCTGGTAGTCTGCTGAGCTGTTACATTGGAACAGTATGGAAGTGAACCTGTTGTTCATGCCATGTAGGAGGCCATCGAGAAGAAAGAGAAGCGAGCCAGGAGGTTTCATTTCCAAGCTGAGGAAAATCCCACGTGGAAGAACTTTGCTCTGGACAGGGAGTTGGTGAAGAAATGTAAGACAGCTGTTGAGGAATGTAACTCTTGATTTTCTAGTACTTGTGTCTTTTGTTGTTTCTACAGTCAAATGTTCATAATTCTGTTTTGTCGATTGTCATAAACTGTTTAAATCGATGCAGACTCGTCCCATCCTCTCTTGGTGACTCACTTTTTTTTTTACACTTTCTCTCCAGCTATCGCCAATGTGCGTTTGGAAGCCCTACACCTCATCGGGGTGGACGACATGAGTACTCAGGACATTTTCGGCTACTTTAAAGAGTATCCGCCTGCCCACATCGAATGGATAGATGACACTTCCTGTACGTTCACCCTCACAACAGTGTTGTGATCGCATCTGTCATCATAAAACATGATTCGTGTATACTAATCTGGGCTGTGTTTTTAAGAACCTGTGGTGCTTCTAGTCAAATTGTTCTGTTTCTAGGCAACGTGGTGTGGCTGGACGACATCTCTTCAGCCAGAGCTCTTATTAACATGAGTCGAATGCCCGACAAAGGAGAGGTCACGGACGCAGACGGCTCCAAATCCTCTGAACTGCCAGTCCAACCGCAGAAAGGTCTCGTCTTGATTGTCCTGTTATTTTTTTATGCTCTGTATTCGTTCAGCAATACAATATTAATTTATTGTGCAGAAGGGCGGAACGGGGGATCGGATGACGAAGAGGATGGACAGGTCGCTGATGATGATGATGAGGTGGTGAAAGGAGACAAGAACAAAGGCAGTGATGGCAGTGAGGGTAAAGCTAGTGACATTGAGGAGGAAACAATTAAGAAGACATTGAAAACCTCAGAGGTACATGGAATGACCACAACACTTGTTAGTGATAGTTATGAAACTTTTAGTAATGACATTTTTCATCTTTTGATCTCAGACAGATCTGTTGTCCCAGAAAGAGCAAGAATCCATTCTTCGGAATGATTTTAGGCCAACGATTAACCCTTTCAAAGGCAACAAACTTCTCTTGAGGTTTGCCACACATGGTAAGAAAACAAGGATGAATGTTTGGTAATTAGATACCCAGTGTACTTGATATCAGTGTTTAGTGTTTCAGTAAATTTAAAAAGTTGCATTTGAGTTGGATTTGGCACATTGTGACCCTTGGATGTTCTGCCACTGACAGAAGACAAAAAAGAGCTGGGTGCAGCTAGGAGAAGTCGGTATTACATGAAATATGGAAATCCAAACTATGGCGGCATGAAAGGCATCTTGAGTAACTCTTGGTAAGAACTTGAGTTTGTTAGCTATAATTCTCAAATGTTTTTTGGGATATGAACTGGTCACATAAATATCAAATTCATATTGTGTGCAGGAAACGGAGATATCACACGAGGAGGATCCAGCGTGACGTTCTGAAGACCAAAAAGCCTCTCATTGGAGACAGCATGGGACACACTCCACCCTACACACATCGACACTCAGGTATGAAAAGCTCTAAAAGGGATAATTTACCCAACAATAAAAAAAATTATGTCACTAACTCATTGCCTTTTCAAACCTGTTTTACTTCATTTTTGTTAAACTCAGAAGAAGATATTTAGAAGAATGTTGGTTACGGAATCGAGACTTTAACCTTTTCCGTTAATTTTTTTCATATCTATACAATTGGGTACTACCACTATTCAGTTACCAACATTCTTCATATATTCCTTTATGTTCTACGGAAGAAAGTCATACAGATTTAAATGAATAATTGATGTCAGACTTTTCTTTTCTGCGTAAACTGGTGAAGTTGTGTGCATCCTATATTATTTAGCTCACTGACATTTATCTGTATCTTAGCTGACCTGGTTAATCTACCAGAGGAGCCAATAGAGGAAGAGGAAGAAGAGGAGGAGGATGGAGACGAAGACATGGATGCTGATGATAGAGTTGTGGAGTACAAAGATCGTGGGGAAAGAGAACGGGGTCCACGGTTGGCAGAAGGTGGTGTGCGTAGTCGCTTAGGAGGTCTATCACCTGCATCTTCAGATTCAGATGAAATGGATTATGATCTGGAACTGAAGATGATATCAACCCCCTCGCCTAAGAAGAGCATGAAGATGACCATGTATGCCGATGAGGTAGAAACCAATCTCCGCAGTCTTCGGTGAGTAATAGTTATATTTAAATTAGTTTTGCATTAAAATATCGTTGTTATGCTTCTTGAAACCTTGTATGTCTCAGTTCGCTGTTTTAAAGGTAATGGAAATATTGAATTTTTAAAGGATTCTATTTTGTGTTGAAAAAGTTTTAAAAAAATTTAAAACGTATAGATAGACATATGGAGTACTGATAATTCAATTGACTGAATGTAATTTTCTGGGATTTTTGAGGAACTACTAAAGAATGTATTTCTTTCCTAGAAACTCCATACGTAATGACACAAATAGCAGTGTTAAGAGTCGCATTGGTGGTGGTGGGAGTGGTGGTGGGAGTGGCGGCAGTGGAGGCAGCAAATCTCCAACTGAAAAAGTGACAGATGTGAGGCAATTACTGGAGGAAAAGAGACAGGGACTCACTCAGCCGAGGCCCCGGCCCCCATCAGTTTCTACCGGAAAGACCGGTGAGACAGCCAGCTTGAACTTTTTTTATCTTTATTGTCTCTTAACACAGCCGCAAGTGTGGTTAAAGCATCTTTTTATCATTTTCTTCACAGATGTGAGACAGAGATTAGGGAAGAGGGCACACTCTCCAGAAAGATGTCGCTCTGTCTCTCCTGTTGTTTCCAGAAAAGCAGTCTCTCGCAAAGAGCCGTTGACTGATGTACGCAGCAGGTTGGGTGTGGCTAAACATGAGGGGCGTAGTCTGTACCCCGAGTCTTCAAAAGAGAAGAAAACAGGTACACCAAGTTACTACACATTTGTCGTGGAAGCTGGAATCACTTTTCTTTGATGCTAAAACTGTTTGTTTTCCAGGGGGCTTGTGGAGCCGCCTCGGCCCATCTCACAAGGAAAGTGATGACGATCACAAGGTTTCTTCTCTGGCATCTTCATCGAGAGCAACACGGCGAAAAGATGATGTAGATTCGGATGGAGCCGATGAGGAGAATGATGGAGAGGATGACTCTCAGCTGCAAAAAATGTGGGGAGCAATGATTAAGCAAAAGGAACAGCAGTCCAACAAGATGAAGAAGAGCAGGCTGGACAACCTTCCCTCGCTCCAGATCGAGATCAGTCGAGACAGCAGCGACGGCTCGGACAGTGACTCCTAAGGGACTCGTATTGTTGTTGGAAAAGGTGTGGGTGATGGAGGAATGACATTTAAAAGAAAGCAGTGCAAGACTGGGCTCAGAGACCATCACCTGTTTAATAAAAACATTCCCACACTCAAAACGGTTGCCCTTCAACAGACTTTGCAGATGTATTTTTCTTTTCTCCCTAAGATGTGTGAACTTTGCTTTTGGGAAAGAGGATTTTTCAGGATGAATGAAACATTGTGCAGATTTGTCTCCCGTTTCAAGGAAGGAGCACCGATGTGCCCTCATGTATTTCCTTTTTCCTTTAGAAAAAATTGATCGGGTGTTGTATCTGACATGTCATGAAGGCCTGTTTTAAATATAGGGTGAAGCACCATGTGGGCAAAACTGTGCCATGGCTTGATGTAACAGATGAATGAGCAAGGAATGCGATTGAATGTCTATTAGCAATACTGTTTTTTCAATACTGTTAATAAGGAAATGAATAATCGGCATTCCTGTTACACATGACTGTTTTATCACTGTGGGGTTCATGCGAAAAATGTAAAGTGTGTGACTTTTATTTTGGTGCAAGCTATATTATGGAGATATGGATCACTGCTATATTGTACAGTCCTGTACAACAATATAAAGATCAATGTCCTTCAATGAACAGTCTTAATCTCTCAATACATCTGGTTAAACGTGAAACTGAGGAAAGGGGATTGTGTGAAAAATAAAACTGTTTTTTAAAGCGTTAGAAAATTAACTGTGACATCAACGCACCAAGACTTTTATTTTGAAATCCGCAACAAACGGGAACCGGAAGTCTTCTCCCTAACAACCAACTGCCACAATTCCGCACACACAGCGGTGCTAAAGCGTTTGTTTACGCTAACCAACATTTCTCTAATGGTGTTTGAAGGTATCGTACGTCACTTTGTTGAGGATTTGTTGCTGACGTCATCGAACACTAACTGTTACTCATGGTGCATAACCTTGTAGTCTACAAACTTTACATCACTGGGAAATATCAGCCATGTAGTTAAAGGCGCTGGCATGACGTCACTGCATCCTGAGTGTCCCTCATACCGTGAGATTGTAGTTGTTGACACGTGTGCAGGTGGACTCAGATCAGGGAAGATGCAACAGGTTCCTTATGGATCAGTGGATCGGGACAAGCCTCTCATCAGAATACCTTTCACTGTTTTATCAGTGATCACAGTGTGTTTGCCTCTGCTGGGCTTCATCATCTGTGTCCTGCTGTCACTTCTCTATGATTATAATGCTGCTACAAACACACACTGTAAAGTGAGTAATGGCACTCTCATGTTGTGTAACAGTGTCATTCAAGCATTGATGTGCCATTACTTTGGCATTCCAGGATCCCCTTAAACATGTGTAAACTACATTGAGACCCAACATTCCTTTTCTCTAAAAGTAGTTCATATTTTCCCTTAATAAAAAAGGAATCATATTTAAGCTGCAATACTTAACTATCAATGGTATAGGATCAATGCTTGAGCTGAACAAGACCAGAATTAAGATTTTAAAAACTTTCCACGACCCACTTCATGCCGCCCATGATCTCTCAATGCTGTGTTTCTATTTGACAGGTTACCAACTACCTCCCATCCATCAGTGCGGCCATCAGTCTGACACCGGAGCGGTACATCTGGCGCTTCTGCATCGGCCTGCATTCAGCCCCTCGGTTTCTGATGGCAGCATCTTACCTGAGCTTTTACCGCCGAAGATTTACCAAGAGACTCACAGAGCATCTTATCAGTGTCTTAACTTTCCTCTTAGCTCTCAGCGAAAACACAGGCCTGCTTCTGCTCACCTACGTCTCCTCTACTGAGACTTACAGTAAGTGTCTTGGAATGTCTATTTATATGAATCAGAGCACTCACACATCTGGCAGACTTCTTTTTGATATCCGAGACGTCTGCTGTCAGAAAAGATGTCTGTAAGAGGTTTATTTCAAATGCATTCTTCTAAGATGTTTAGCCGATGGTTTTACATGACAGATGTTTTCCAGATCTTTGGCTGACATGTAAAAGACGTACATGTGCTTTCAATCAAAAGACGATAGGAAAATGCAATACGTTTCTGCACTGTGTATATAGAATGCTAAATAACATCACTATATGATGTTCAATATTAACAGTCATTAACTGAGTTAATAACAATAATGAGTAGATTTTAGAATTTAATCCTAAGCATTTGGTTAATGTGTCAGTGGAGATCTCAACGAATTCATCTTATTTCTATCTTAAATTAAATAAAATAAACATGATCAAAAGCTGACAGTATGTTACACATTGTGTAGAATAAACTAATTTATTGTATCTCAGCTTCATATAAAAAAATAGAAAATTAAATCTATCATTTATTCATACTTGCACAAAGGATAATTCCTACCTTTTCAACATACAGAACGGAATAGTCTTTGCACTTGTGCGATTATAAATATAAAATATATACTAATTTACCCTTGAGACTCGCTGGAAGATGAAAAACTGATTTTAATTTATGTAATTCATTAAACATCATTAAAATATTAATTTAAATCCTAAAACGTATTTATACCAATATTTATTTTCTGATTTGAATTTTGAATAATGTTAAAAAAATATAAATAAATATAATAATAAATAAAAACCCAAAAATGCATTTACTAACCCCAACATTCCTTTATTTTTAGTGTGTTATGATGTTTGTATGTTCTCTGCAGATGTCCATAAGAGTGGCTTTATCATGTTTATTGGCAGCTCCTTGTTCCACATGTTGTGTACCTGTAGATTGTGGTCCGCCATTGCGAAGTATTCCCTCAGTGATGAGGTAATCATCTCCTTTAATTCTGTATTGTTATTTTCTGTATAACAAACACATCAGCAGGGGGCATTCTACACTAATCTCAGTTAACACTTTACTCTGGTCCTGCATTATTGTGGTTTAAGGAAGCTCCATCATGTTGAATAAATTATGTAAAATATCGTCTAATGATAACAAGAAAAGGATGTTTGCTGTATATTGGTACCCTTGTGATAATATAGAGTAACCTATATTAGCCATTTTTATATTTAGTAGGCCCATTAAATTATTCTAATCATTTTTTTTTACATTCTAAACAGTATCTAATCTTGACACCATGAGTTAGCTGAAATAAATGGTTTTGTTTCTGCTGGTGGCTGAGAAACATGTTTGTTGAAGTGTAAGAGACCGCAGTTTATCGTTATATTTGTAGCGCTGTGAAAGTGCAACAGGGTTTGTACATGTTTCTGTATATCAGGGGAAGTGGTTGAGATAGATTGTGCTTTCACAGATCCTCATGCCACCTTCTTGCACCACATCTTGTTGCAGAAAGATAATTGATGTCTTTCATTTTACCTCCATTATTTCTTCACTGCATTCACTCAAACCGCCTGTGACATCAGGAGATGAAGTCATACCGCATCAAGTTCCGCCTCTTTCTCTTCAACGGCGGCTCCTGTCTGTTGGCATTCTACTTCTTCAGACGCCACAACACTTACTGTGAAGCAGGAAGTGAGTGCAACATCTTGGCTTTTCTCTGTCATTTACCCCACCCATGTTTTACTCAGCATTTGTTCCTTTTTTACCAGCATGAATCTGACACATTTGCAAGGTGTTGAGACTAAAGTCTTCACTTGTGGTGAAGAAAATATTCTACCCAAAATCAAAAGGATTTCAATATTTATTCACCCTCATGTCATTTCAAATTTGAATGACTTAAAAAGACAAAAAAGATATTCTGAAGAATTTTTGTAATCAAATCATAGTGGCTTCTAATAACAACCATTTTATGGACACAAAAACATTTCCAAAAATGTCTTCTATTGTGTTCCACAAAAGAAATAAGGTCATACAGTTTGGAACGACAGTAAAGGTGAATTAATAGAATTGTTGTTTTATGGGTGAACTCTCTCTTTATGAATATAATATTTACATTTTATCAAGATAGAATTTTGAAGAACATCTTGCAGTTTTAAAATCATGGAGGTCTTCCAGTGTTGCCAGATTGGAAATGCCCAAGCATGATATATGAACCTCAAAGTGATCACATTTGGAAGAAAATGATCGTTCAAGAGTCAAACATACAGAATACAGCTAGATAAACAACTTTTTGACATAACCTGCAAATTGCCACAATAGAAAAATAACTAGGTGTAATATGGAGCTATAAACTCGGATTCACCAAAAGCCTGCTTATAAAATCAGAGTTATTGCAATTACAATGTAAATTGTCTGCTTTTGAAACTATCAAACATTGTGGTACATCTGGCAACACTGAAGTAAACCTTTTTCTGGGGATGTCAGACCCTACCACCTGTCTTCAGAAGACAGATCCGTTATACTTTTATCAAATATTTTACTTCGGGATCTTGATGTTTTACGCGTTTCACTTTCTTCTCTTACATCTCTATAACAGTTTATACACTCTTTGCTTTCTGTGAATATCTGGTTGTGCTCTCCAACATGGCCTTCCACATGACTGCGTACTGGGATTTCGGAGGTAAAGAGCTGATTGTTGCTACACCTCCAGAGGGGAAACGCTTTTGACTTGGATTTCAACGCTAACATCATATCTCTTAAACTTGAGGCACTGATATCGACTGTTAAGATGAAGAGGATTTGGGTCCAAGACTGAAGCATAAGCATACGCGTTGGACACTGTTTACAAACGGTGTGTGTAATCAATATTTATTACAGGTGTTTGATAAGATCATCAATAATTTACTGAATTTCAAATGATTATTTCCATTTCTGTTAAATATTTACCAATTGTTTGTTGAATGGTTGTGATGTAAAAAGGAAGAGGCTGTAATCTGTTCTCAGTGTAATGCAGTTGATGTTCACAGTAACTAACAGTAAGAAACTGCTCGTCAGCCTTTATACATTATTCAAGCTGACTGTTAATTCTACTAAGAGTAAATTCACACCAGACATATCTTCTCTTTCTCTGTCATTGTTGGTGAAAATTGTGTGAAAGTTTTTTTCCACTTTCATTGAACAGCATGTGAAGTGTAACTTTATTGGCTAAAGAGCATAGGTGAAGTCATACCTATTTATGGTTAAACTGTGTTTATTATCGGCCTCAGTAAATGTAAATATGTGATAGTTGCTATTTTTGTACACAGAAAGTGACATGTGACTTGTGTTTTACAGATTCAGAATTTTAAACTAAAGTTTTATTTGACCAGTTCTGCATGATATTGAGCACAAGTATCAAACCTCATGTTTTTTATGTTGGTGTCAAATAAATATTTTGATTTAATTTACCATGATTCATCTCTTACATGTTTAATTTACATACTTTTTCAAAAATATTAAAATTTTGTTACATTTTACCAAACCTTTAAACAAGTCCTTTATTAAACTATAAACAATATTCTATGGGCGTACACTCACAAAACCTCAGATTTCTCCCTATTTTGGATTAAAATATATTACATTCATTACATTATAATTTATTAAAGAAATTGAATTTTCGACACACTTATATTTTTAACACAAATTCTTGAAAGACAAAATTGAAGATTTTTTTATCTTTATTAAAAAGTCAAGACTAAAAGAACCATTAAAAACAAAGAGCCTGTTGGTTTGAGTGTTGGACTTCGAGATCACTGGTTTGATACTCGTTAATAATTCCATTTGAATTTTCACGTACCCATTTATAGAGTATAGACCATTATTCATTTAAAAATCATGTTATGGACGTGACAATTCACTTACCTTACAAAAAAATCTTCATAAATATTTTTAAAGGGACATGCCATGGGTATTAAAACCACCAATAAATTTTGACGTCTGACCTATAAGTATGGTAAAAAAAAAAGTTAATCTAAAAAATCAAAAAGGTAGCCATTTGCATCAAATTTCCCAATTCAAAGACTATCTTCACATCAAAAAGCGGAGTAATGTTTCCGCTTACTCTTATCCCAACCAACCCTGAGTAAAAACTGTGTGTGAGCTCGGGCAAACAAATGAATGGAGCTAAAGAGACAAAAGAGTCACTGTTAGCACTCAAAAACCAGGAGGTCATTTCACTGTAAAATGAGAGTAAGTGAACATAAGTGAGAGATACTAATACTGGTAAACATTACAGCTCCGGGAATAAAAAGCACAGAAGTAATCAGATATGAAAAGCGAGAGGGTGGAGATAAGCAGGAAGAGTTCAAACTGAGCTGCGTGATGATGCCAAAATAAGAATGTTTTGTTTATATAATCAGAAATGAAAACAGATAAAGGAAGCTTGCATGCTGAAGAGCTTAAGGAAATCCCTTCTGCTGTGTTCCTGTTGGACTGTTTTGTCAAACCATAAAATCTGTCAAATAGAGAAGAAACACATGCATTGACTCACTAAAGGTATTTGTAGAATGCAGACATGTCACTAAAGAGCCCTTAAAAATATGTTTAAAGTATAACTTGCCTGAACAGCTCTCTAGTGTGATGACTATACGGCACAAAAGCGTCAGGAATTTATGTGAAAGAGAGAAAGTAAGGCCCACTGAACAGAAAACTGCAGACATCAAGGCCTGTTTTACTTTCACATCTCCCTCATGTGCTGCTATCAAAGTAAGATAAGGATTTAATCAAGCTGACTAATGCATTTAAATATAATACACAAGCTTCCTCTTTCAGACTGTAATATATGGATGCATAAGCGGGAATAAAATAAATTTAGAATAGCTTCCTTTGTATCTTCCTTAAAACAAATGTTAATATTTCTTTCTTTGCAGTGTATGAAAGAGCACCAAAGGAGTCTTAGAGTATCACAATGATCCTGTATGTGAATTATAAGACTGCTTGGAGTTGATATAAAAAATTCCAAACACACATAAAAAATGATTTGTAGAAATTGGCATCAAATAAAATGTAAAAGGGTGTTGTAACAATAGTTATCAGAAGGCTTTAACGAAGTCAAAGGTATTATTTAAATAAACGAAAAAGAACACAAGTAATAAAACGTAAAATTATTAATTTAATGATGCATGCAGGAAGTGAAGTAAATAAATATTTTATTGGAAGTGGAAGTCTTTCTTGAACGGCTAATGACAAATATAAAATTAATGTCTTCCCGCTATAGTCATCATTAAAACCTCTCTGTGGTTGATAATTATGTATTTTTTGATACATATTTACATGGTTTTGTAAAAATATGTCTTGTAAAAAAGATCTTTTAAAAATATAATATTCAAAGCTTGAATGTGACTATATATCCCAATTTTCTTCAAAATAGCCTTAAAATTGAGTCTTTCCATTTATATATATATATATATATATATTTATATATAAAATCATTCAACTTGACGAATGTTGTTTACAAAGGTTGTTTTGGCAAAAATTCAGTGCTTGAAGTTTTTGCTTTCACATGACCATAAGATTTTAGTTGTCAAATTTTCAGGCCAGTTGCGCACCTACACACCTAGCTTGATCACAATTCATTCCTCACTGTTTTCTATGTTCCCTTGAGATGAAAACACATGTTTGCTTTAGCACAGTTATTCAGAAGGGTCATTAATGCATTGTGGTTAATGCTGTTACTGTAAAAAAGCCATGCTGTACATGAGGGCTTCAAAGAGAAAAGAGATAAAAGCTGTTTTATTACCAGCAGCAGGGCACACCCCTTTGCTAATGGACAAAACATTACATGAAGGAAACATTATTTAAGAAAATAAGAGTACAATGCTTAAAAATCTGACACACACAACGTTTTAAGCTATTTAAGATAATGCAAAATTGTACATTCGTGAAAGTACTTCTTTCTTTTACTGTAATTGCTTATTCATGTTTTTGTCTGACTGTGCTACGTACTCAAAAATGACAATTCTGTTATCATTTACATTCCGAAAATTCCACATCTTCCAAAAATAACATTTTGAAGAATTTCGGTAAATGAACAACATCAAACCACACATTTCGGAAAACAGCAAAGACATTTTTATATTTTCATTCTTGTACATGAACGGAAGATTCATATTAGGGTCTAGAACCACATAAGGGTGAATAAATGAGGACAATTGTCAATATCATTAGTTGTTCCTGAATCAGTCACTTTGACCATTTGATGAAGCTAAGGTTTCATAGCCGCACCCTGTTGTGTAGAGGATCAAAAGAGGGAAGAATAAAAAAAACTGGGGCCTTTGTTTCTTTATGGATTGCAAGATCCACACCACATGGATGTGAAGCTGAGAAACCAGCTCTAAAAGATCAACCTTAAATTCATCCTTTCATAGTGACAAGATCAGGTATGTCACTACCCAAGTCATGGCATAAGCACTGTGGGTATAATAAGTTTTATTATAGTACTACTCATGTTTACTCATTTTACTTTATTAATTGGATTTTAGATTTACTAATGTATTATTACTAGGTTACAAATAATGAAAGGATGTATTATGATACCCAAAGGAAGGTATCAAATTGTTTGATGGTAGTTTGATAATACTAACAAAGAGGATCTCTTTTTCGGTTCTCTAAACCAAATGATCCTGATCTGACAGGTGTTATGTCTATTATCTGTTCCTTTGTCTTTGGTGGGGATGTTAAAGTGAAAACGTCATCAGTTACTTGTCTGGTCGTTCTTTTTTCCATAGAACACAAAAGAAGTATTGTGAAGATTGTGGCACACATTTCCTTGCAATTTATATTGTGTCCATACAGTATAAATGAATGCGTGACACTGCTGTTTGCTTACTAATTTTCTTCAAAATATCTTCTTCTGTATTCTGCGGAGGAAAGGATATTATATGTGTCATCTTGATCTAACATGACAAATGATTACCCAAATGACCTTTTTTGGGTCACTTCAAGGCAAAAAAGCACATTAAAAATAATAATTTCTACTTTCACAAGTTAGGGCTGTGTTTCTTTTCCACCGTTCACAAAATTCCTCATATTCCATGCCATTTTCATCATTCCAATACATACCACTGTGTAATTAAGTTAAAACATCACTATCATCTCTATGTTCTCAGAGGAGTACACACGGCCTCTTGGTGACCACAGGCTGAGGACTGAGGAAAGCGCGCACTCCCTCCGCAAACACGTCTTTGATGCCATCCTGGTTGAGTGCCGAGCACTCCAGGTACTTGACAGCATGGATTTGGCGAGCGAGTGCCTGACCCTGATGCGATGTAATGGGCGTCTGGTTCTGCTCCTTGAGCTTCTTCAGCACATCCGCATCATTGCGAAGGTCACTTTTGGTCCCCACCAACAGGATGGGCACACTGGGACAGTGGTGCGTCACCTCTGGGTGCCATTTGTGCTTGACATTCTCGTAGGACGGCGGGCTGGAGATGGCAAAGCAGATGATGAAGACGTTGGTCTGCGGGTAGGAGAGCGTACGGAGGCGATCATACTCTTCCTGACCCGCTGTGTCCCACAGATTGAGACTGACGGTGCGGCCGTCCACGGCGATTTGGGAGCTGTAGTTGTCGAACACGGTGGGAATGTATTCTTTGGGAAATGCTCCAGTCGTGTAGGAGATTAGCAGGCAGGTTTTTCCAACCGCTCCGTCCCCCACCACCACACACTTGATGCTCTGCATGATAGAAACCACTCGACCCGACCCAACAGATGAACACTTTACTTCAGCAGTCTGTAAAGAAAGACACACAGATCAAATGAGAAATTGCTTACGGGAATGGATTGGGGAAATAGAGATTTACACATGCAAAAAGTGAGACAAGAGAGGGGGCCAAAGAACAGCCCTAGCTGTTTATATTCATGCAAATATGCAGCGTGTTAAGGCCATTCGGGAGTTCATGAAACACTGTTTTGAATATACTGTATCAAACAGTTCCTTTTCTTTCTTCCTTGACGTTTTGCTCTTTTGATAAGCTCTGAATATTTTATTACAAATAATACACATGTTACAAATATCACGCTGTTCACTTCCTTAAAAATACAAAAACAAAATTAGTTTTTCCTTCTTGCATTCACTTAGTCATATGTAACCAGTCCACTGAAACAAACCTTTAAATGGAAGTTGGCCTTAATAGTTTACCCAATATTAAAATTTCTGTCATTATTTACTAACCCACTTGTCATTTCAAGCCTGTATGACGTTCTGTATGACGCATAATACTATTGTTTTAAGGTTTTCAGTTTAAATATGTTTACAGAGTTTCTTAAGTTAAACATTCAATTTTTTTATAAAATATATGTCACTGTTTATCCAAATATATGCTGTAACGTGTAAATGATGTATTCTGAAAGGAAATAACGTATGTGAGAAAAAATGAGCTTATTAATTGTTCTTGTGAATAAAACGTGCTGAAACATTGATAAGTTTAGATCCCACTAGTACTCTTGTAACACACTACTGACCAGTTTTATAGAATATTTTATCATGAGACACAATGGAATCAATGAGATATTGCCAATATTAATTTTTTGCCTTCAGGGTTTGTTTTAGTTTTAACTCAAAACTTCTCACAAACGTCAACTTTTTGCTTTAAAAGACATTTATTAACCCACTGAAGGGACATTTTAGTTGCAGGTGCTCTAAGAACTACAACATTATGACACCTATACATAGACAGGAACACAAAAGAAGATATTTCAAAGAAAGTTGTATCTGAAAAGCAGCAGCAGCACCCGTCCAACCAAAGCAAGTAAATGGGTGCCAGTTACCAACATTCTTTAAACTATCTTATTTAGTATCAAGCAAAATAAAGAGAGTCTATCACTTTAAGACTATGTTTAAGGATATTAATGTGAGAATGGGCCAGAAGAAGAACATATTCGTAGACATTTGACTTGTGGAAAAGACAGAGGAAACATCAGAGCTGGAAAACATTTATTGACAGGTTTCGTCTTTTCCACCAGATGCTAGCAAGTCAAGGCAAACATTTTCTTTAATGTTTTTAATCAACCTTAAAAATATTGAATGATGGTAATTTCCATATTTAATGCGGCTTCTGCCTCAATAGCTATCATAGCATCCAACTCGACATCGTCAAGAAACAAATCTAAGGAGTTCTCTCTTTCTCACTTATTCCACAGGTCTGGCAGATGTTTGACCCAGGAGTAAGGCGTAAGACGGACCCTTCCCAATCTCCAGAGACATCCTCAGAGAGAAAAACTTTAAGCTCTGCCTTCTTCTGCAAGGCGTTACAAGCCATTGTGGTCAGTGAACTATGAGCTCTGAGAAACAACACTGACAGCCAGGGTGTATTCTTTAGTCCTATCATTCAATATCTAACATCACATAATAATAAAGTTTAACAGTTTGGTAGTATGGAGTGATAGAGAAGACATGTGGGGCTTTAGTATGTACAGTAAATAAATGTTGATATTAGCAATCAAAAGTTATCACAATCTCAAGTTTTACAGCCTGAGGTTTTGTAGCAAAAGCAGAACCTGTACACCAGATTGCAAAGCTTGCAGAAAGAAAACAAAACTAGAAGTGGTTTTGTCTTTTACACATTTTTGGTGTGTGCACTGGATACCTGCAACACACACACACAGTCTCACATTCTAATCTTGACAACATACAGTATCATGTTACTAATCCATCTGCATTTGCACACCTGTGCATGTGGAAATGAGCAAAAGCTGTTCACGGGAACTTCACCACAACTTTGACAGTTGTGTCTTTCCAGTGACTCAGCCAATGGAAGATGTCTCATGTGAGCTTTACATGCCATTCAGAAAACTGAGACGTTTTGTAATGGAATATACGTCTTGAGAAATGTACAAAAACTTGTGCTGTTCATTCACTGTGACGGATCAGTGTGGGAAATTCGCTCACAAACAGGCCATTTCTCCTAACACGAATGGCAGCAGCGCCTTAAAACATGATGTATTAAAAAGTTTCAAAAGTTAAAGCACATCCGATATGATTTTAGAAATAAAGGCCTTAACTTATGCAAGGGCCTCTTGGATTTCTCAAAATGAGGATGTCTTTCAGTTCCTCATTCCCTGTGGAAAACCCAGTCTTCTTTATTCTCATCATTTGCATGATTTCCCAATAACAAAATAGGGTTGCATATCTATCTTCCCATCTACACTTTTAGAGAAAACTCAGCAGATTTATTCGCAATCATTTAACAACAGAATAAGTTGATATGAGTAATCATCTTTATTCCAGTACATCACTCTCCTCTGCAGTAATGTATGGGAGTGGCTCATATTGAAACATACCATCATTCCCTATTATTGGTGAAGTGTGGAGCTATGATCAGCACAAATCATAGGTTTTACAAGTCAATGAGCATTTTCTCACCAGTAAACGGATGCAGAATGTCTCTAAACTATTCAGATCCTTCCAGATCTTAAAGAATAAGACCCCATAACACAAGATAATACAGCAGAGTCTTACCAGACATAGCAGATGTTCCTCTAGAGCTCAATCCCACTGCTGTGGATGCTGAGTCTTGAAGTGTGTAGGAAGTGCGTGCGCTCACCCTTAAGAGAGGAAGCGGCATATTTGAGGAAGTTTACCGAAATAAATAGCTATGAACAAGAGGGCGGAACTTTACGAAAGTTAGTGTGTGGGTTTAATGGGTGTGTGTCGCACACATCACAGGGAAATCCTGGAACATCACAAGTCATGTTAGAGAAATCTCGGATCTACCTGACATGAGCGGTCCAGCGGAGGCGGCGGCGGCTCGTGAACGCGCATTCCTTCCCGTATCGAGCGGGTGTTTATTACACATGTTTATAAACACAAGTTTCGCAAAACTGTTAAAAAATAAAACAATCATTTTAAAAAATGAAAGTACATAAAAAACGCCATTGTGTCAATTATGAAAGTTTACAGTTTGGAAATGTACATTATTATTTTATAGAATATAATACGATTAGACATATAAATACATACAGTAAATACAATAATAATAAAAAAAGTTCCACTAAAATGCGGGTTGATAAACATGTTCTTAGCCAAAACATGTTTGGGTTTGTCAAAAAAAAAAATCAAACTTAGAATTTTTTTAATGTTTAATTCTCTCTTATGTCACAATGGCATTTTTCTAAATATCTCCTGTTTTTGGGTTCAGTAACAAGGATGTGGTAAAACTTTTCTCCATCAGTACCAGCAGATGGCTGCATCTTTCTTCTTTTACATGCCACAAAAAGTCCAAAAAACATCTCATCACCATTCTCCAACCCACAAATTCCTTAAGGATCCCAACGCAGAAGTCTTGGATAACCCACGGAAGTCACGTAAGCCAGAGTTTCTTCTGCTTTCATTGTGTGTTACATTCATCTGTTGGACAATCTGTCATGTTTGGTGTGTTGCGCACGAGCCCGTATGGACACACGTACGTCATAATGTATCAAAGTGACGCTCGGTTGTATTGCAGCAAACGGGAAATGGGTGTCGATCATCGGAGTGTTTAAACATCATCCCGAGGAGAGGAAGTGCATCCTGTAAACATTCTTTCCCGATGGATCAACTTTAGTTTAAACTTCAGAGTTTGCACAGGTAAGTCGACTTTGTGTCCCTGCTTTATTTGCATCAATGCGGAGACTGTCAAACAGCCCTCGTGCTGACAGTGTATTACGTCATTAAAACTTACAGCAGCTATTGTAATGCTGAACTCCAAAGTTCCAAAGTTTAAAACTGTTATTCGTAACGTGACGTCACACACTGCAGTGCAAGCTTGCTCACGTGCTTGTTTCATCGTGCATCTCACTTTATTTCTTTGCACACTTGTTCTCTTTGTTTCAAAGTTCAGCATGGAGACACTTGCCAGATATTGCCTGCACATCGTGTGCATTTGCTCCATATGGAGAAGTTCAGCAGCAGATCAGTCCAGTGGATTGTCTGGTGAGAGATCCTCATTCACTTGAATCACTCCATACATGTGTTGTGTCTTTGTGTTTTGTGTGTCTGTATGTGACAGTGTATGCCATAGGGATGGAGTTGTGTTAAAACTGACATAAGGAAGAGAAAAAGTGTGAATACACCTGCACTTATCCCGCTGATCACATCAGCCCTTAGAATAGAGACATTTCCCACTTTTGGGAGATCTGTGACGTGTGGAAGTTTGTAGAAATGGACCGAATGATTGCTGACGTTATCATGTGATGTAAGAGAGATATCTCACCGATATAAATGTCACAAGGAGGTCATGATATAAGACATCTGGGGTCTGGACTTCGTCAGACTTGCATGAAGGGCCGTTTTTGGGTTCGTGCGCATCACATCTCAGTTCATGTTGGGCACTAATGTTCCATTAAAGAGGCTTTTCTTTGACCTGTCATGCAACTTCACCAGCCAAGAAGTTAAATACACAACTCCATAGCGATAAAATGCAGGATAAGTGAAAATTCTGCCACTTAAGATAGATAAGTAATGTCCTTTGGTGGAAATTTTTGATCATCTGGCCCAAAAATGTGAGGAAACATGCGTGTTTAATGCTCGAAACAACCCTCGTCTAGTCCACCCACTCGAGAATGGATAACGAAACCTAGAACATCCTTTTGCTTTATTAAAATCTGAAATCATCCAAGTTGTTTCCATTACATCATCTGTTGTTTTAGTTTATTGGTAAACATCCAGTAAATAATTTGGATCATTTTGTATGTTATTAAGTGGTTAAGTTCAAGGGGTTCAAATGCCATTTTCCCAGGCCCTTGGATTCATTTAGGGTTCAGATTTCTCTTCATGTTTTATAGGTGGATTTTTTTGGTGTGATTTCGAGAAAGCTCTGATCTACTCTCAGTAGGTTCGGTGTTGTATTAAGCCTGATGCAGATTAAAGATTCCTTGGTCCATGCCTTTATCAGTCCGATGTTCGGATGAAATTATAGCGTAACATTCACAGTTTAAATCTCAACCAAGAGGACAAAGTTTCCTTTTTTTACCAGTTTCCACTGAAGAACTGGGATCCATACTGGCCTCATCTCCCCAGTGATTTTATAATCTACATTTGTTTTACCTTCTGTTTCTTTTTAGGCCTCGCTGGCTTATCCAGACCATCAAAAGTGCTTAGCGATTTTAAAGCATTCATTTTGAAAGATTAAATGCAAAGAAAACACTTTCAAGCTTTACCATGTGGGATTGCAATGAACAAATTATGATTGGTCGAGAGGACACATTTAAGCTAAACCAGGTTTGGGAATTATAGCGTTTTAAGAACTGCATCTTTCATTACATTCTAAACAAGTAAATGAAGTGATTTGGTATCATTAGAGCTTTATTTTTAAATTTAGCACTTATTCTGTTATGGGAAAGTGCTCTTTATATTTTCTTGTAGTGCGTGTTGAGCCAGGAGTTTTGAAACTTAAGTATGAGGATATTATTAAAAAGAGAATTTGACAAGATGGTCCTATGTATTTGCAATATATATGTATAAATCCTGTAGCTTGAGCCAGGCATTATAGATTTCATAATCTCTGTTTCTAAAAGAATGCATGCTTAATAAAATTTTTTAGGAAATGAGAAGAATAATTTGATTTTATGTCTGCTCTAAAGGTTAAAGTGGCAGTCGGTTCACCTTAGAATTTTTTTTAAAGCCGATACAAATACCAAGAAAGGACTACCGTGGATTGGCCAATGTGAGGCCAATATAACACAAAAGGAATTCAATGTTTTAATGATAGACGTACAGAAAGCTGGTGAAACCAATTATATAATTATAATCTCAGTTCATATTGGGCAGTTTATTATTATTCATATATATATAATAATAAATATATTACAGTCTATCACTTATTTCAATAAACAAAACGAACATGTTTACTATATTTTCAGCATCGCCCATTGTTCAGTTAACAGAAATTAGCATTTTTTCAGAGCTATTTTAAAAGCCTTTATAAGTCCGGTGTATGCAGCGTTATTGATCACGCCAACTGTTCTATATGTGTTAACTGTTTCATCTGTTATTATAATGTGGAGATATAAATTCTCCATCAAAAAGATGTGTCAATATGTATTGCTCATGTATTCCTATTCCTGTTGCTTAAGTTGATAACAGACCTGTGTTAACATTGACTAAGGAACTCACATACCTGTGGAATTAAAATAGTGTCCACTTTACTCTCTTACACACTTTACTCACACTCAAGTGTGTTACTTCTTGTGGCATCAACAGCAACAATTTATCAGTATTATTAAATGTTTACTTGTATTAATACTATTTTGGGATCAGGTTATTTAACTGCTGGTAAATTTAGAAACAAACCACCTCATTTGGTTACTGTTTGTGTCAAATATTTATTTAGCAGTTTCTCAGTATTTTCTAAAGGAAGTTGAATCTAAATACATTGATACTCTTATGATATCTTCTAAACGTATTGGTTGTCATGTTTAAAATAGGAATATATAAATGTCGCTTTAAATGTTAAAGTGCAGAACAAAACAAAAAAACTGCTCAAAATACAAGAGGAGATATTTGAAACAATGTTGTTAACTAGCAACAATGCACCTACATTGGTTTTGTGTTTCTACGGTAGAAGTGGATAGGTGCCACTGCTGTTCGGTACATTTCATAATGGTTTTGTCTTCTTTTGTCTTCTGTGGAATAAAGAAAGTCATACCTTTTTAAAATGATGGTAGGGTAGGTTGATGATGAGAAAGTCTTTATTTTTGGGTGAACTATCCTTTTAAGGATTCACAAACTCATCAGTCCTCTAACATCTTTCTAAAGGTCAGTCAATCTAGCTAACCTTCCTCTGTGTATTTTTCATCTCCTCGCTTGAACCATGTCTCGCTTTCTAAATCATTCTGCTTTATCTATCAGGACACTTTACGCTTAGAGACACGATAAGAAACAGCGGAAATTGCTTCTTTTATTTGGAGACATCAGCTCTTGAGACAGCTCTTATTCTGTCTGTGGGATTTTATCAAATGCTTATAATAACTCGCTCCATCTTAAGTGATTTTTGAGAGTGTCGAATACAGAATTGTATCATTGCAAAAGATACAATATAAACATAATTTGATAAGGTAAAGAAGTAAACTTCGGAAACTGAATATCATACAATAGCACACTTTAATAGTTTCTGCCAGTACAAAGACAACTGCATAAAATGCACAGTATAAAGGAATTGCCTAAATAGATACAGATTGTTAGTCCTGACCCTGCTGAAAAGTTTGGTTGGTTGTCGGCATATGTTGTGCAATCCTCTGCTGTACTCACTTTAATTATTGAATCAAACCAGTCTACATACAGTTCACAGAAAAGCATGAAACCCTTTAAGATGACTTAGATTCCTGTATAAATTGGAGAGCGAATGTGTTATGATCCTTACCCAAGTCACTACAATAGACAAACACAGTCTGCTTAAAGTAATACCACACAAAAATGATACGTTTTCATGTTTAACTAAACACAACACGTTCACAATCACAGTGCTGAGTGTTAATAGTATGTGAACCTTTGGCAGCAATAACCTCAAGCAAACAGATCAGACCCGCACAACAGTCAGGAGGAATTTTGGACCATTCCTCTTTACAAAATTGTTTCAGTTCAGCAATGTTTTTTGGTCTTTAGGTCATGACAGAGCCTCTCAATGTTGTTATTTCCAACAACCCAATTTTAGTTTCATAATTTTTTGCCTGTAGTGCTGTGGAACAAGTTTTATTTTGCACTTAAACTTAAAACATGATGCAATGATTATTTTTAGACAGCAGTGGCTTCCTTCATGGTGCCCTCCTATGAACTTCATTCTTATTTAATGTTTTTCTTTTTGTAGATTTGTCAATCAAAATTTTGATATGTGCCAGAGATATCTGTAAGTCTTTAGCAGACGATCTAGGATTCTTTTTGATGACATTGTGGATTCTGTGCTGTGCTCTTGCAGTCATCTTTACAGGACGACCATGCCTAGGGATAGATACCGTAAAGATACCTTTTAACCATTTCCGACTTCATGTAGCTCTACAGTTCTTGATCTCTAGGTCTTCTGAGAGTTCTTATGTGCATGCATGGTTCACATCAGGCAATGCTTCTTGCGAACAGCAAACTCAAAACTTATTGTGTGTGTTTTATAGGGCAGGGCAGCTTTCGTTAACACATCCAATGTCATCGCATTGACTTTATTCCAGTCTCCAATTAGCTCTTGGAGAAGTCATTAGCCTAGAGTTTTACATACTTTTTGCAACCTGCATTGTGAATGTTTACATGTTGTGTCAAATATAAACAGGACCACATACAATTTTTGTGGCATTTCTTTAAGACAACTTTGTTAGTCTACGTTTGTGACTTGAGGATCAGGACACATTTCTGTCCAATTTATGCAAAAATGTAGGTAATCAAAGGGTTCACAAACTTGCAACTGTATGTGCTGTAACATGCATGCAATGACTTGTGGTTGTGGCCGGTTTATTTGCTGATTTTGAAAATACTGTATTGTTTCACACGCTAGCATGTAGTTTAAAAGGATCTGTTTGAAGCAGATATCAAAAACTTGTCCTGGAATAGATGCACATTGTCTCCGGTTATATAGATGTCTACTACTGTCAGGGTTTAATCTTTTACTTAAATGAAGAATCCTAATCTTAAGGCAGGATTACACAGCCTGCTTTAATAAATATACAGCACACTACAGTCTGACGGATGTTTGGGTCTGAAGTTTTGTAATGCAGTCCAGTCTTAAGCTATTTTTATATCTGCACAGTTATCAAATTTATTGACTCTGTGAAACAAAGATTATGACCAGGACATCCATCCTCTTCACCTGCTGCCTTATAACAACATATCCACAGAACCTCTGCAGCTGTGCCGTGTCTACATCTATAAATAGTTTAAAAGTCACATACAATGCGGCTTATGGGCCTTGTCTATACATTCATTTTTTTTTTACCGTGGGCTTTACCATTGGGTTTGCAAAGCCATTGTTGCTGACCTCTTTTTTTAGATTTTTTCAGTACAGGGTCAACTGTGCTGTGCATTATTGCTTTTGCTTGTTGAGAAGCACCTCACCCATGCTTGACTCCTGCTTGAAGATTTCTGGTCCCCATGATCAATATTTTTGCTCAAATGAATCCCAATGCCAAATATATTGGTGATCTTAATACTGATGGGTTCCATTCAGGAATGTTAGCCGTGTGTCTTATGAAGATGTTCTCTCTCTCTCTCCTCAGAACTATGTGCTATCGATAAGCTGCTCTGTCAGGATGAAAACGCTCTGCTGAGTTTCGAGGCCATACGCAGCATTCACAAAGACATGGATGATGATGCCGACGGCAGCGTGGATGTGACAGAAACGGATGGGGTGAGACTTGCAGTCATGAGTGGTTTTGTGGTCTGACATGCTTAAAGACTGACAGTGCAGCAAAGTGCAGGGTGTTCTATTTAATCTTCATTGTAAAAAAAACTTACAAATAAGGTCAAGAGCTTTTTTTAATGGAGCCTAGAATAAATGAGTTATTTTAGAGGAAAGCTCAAAAAAGAATTGAAAAATCATTTGTTTTCACTGTAGACTATTTTGTAAGTGTTCACTGTGTTTGACAATTTTTTGTGAACTTTGTGTTTGTGGTCACGCTTCCATTAGAACTTTACTGTAGACACCAAGATTTGGATTTTGGGGTGAAATTATTCTAATATTATTGTTAGAAGCACTAAAATCCTTTTTAGATTTTGCTTTTAGAAAGTATATTTGTCTTTAACACGAGAATTTCCCGGCTGTGCACTTTAAGCAAATAACATTACTGCTGACTAAATACTGTCCGACCCATGCCATAGACAGACATGTAGACCCAACCAGGGTCAATACTCATCAATGGATTTGAATCCAGCGGTGTTTGCATATGTTTCCTGGGGCTTTACAGTTTGACAATTGAGTCTCAACAATCTAAAAGTAGTTGAATCATATCTTATATTAATATAACGTTTGGTCATACAGGACTGCCATTCATGTATTTTTTTCAAACCACTTTTGGTTTGAACTTTTCTGCTAAGTATCTGATAAACCGCGGGGATGGGTGGGACTGTTTTTATTTGTTCTATAGAGATTATTGATTTTTATTATTATTATTATTATTATTATTATTATTAACATTATTTTAGGATTATAGGTAAATATATAAAAAGAAAGATATTCTAACATTGTTGTCTTGTTACTAGTCACTTAGGTTGTTGCATGAAAGTCGGTTTACAAATGTTAGATTATGCAACTCTGCTTTACAAACTATCTTATCTCAGAATCGCAAATGATCAAGTCCAGACCAGCATATGACATCTCCAAAAATGTTGGATTGTTTATTTGTAAAGCCTATCTAAAAAAGAACTCATTCATGATTTTTCTTGCATATCGATAAGCAAATTCCTATTCCAGTTATGCAGTTTATTTTTTAGCATGGCATTCTTTTGCCTCAGTTAGAATAGACCTGCAACTGAATTTTTTATTTAAAAAACACTGTATTATGTTAAGGTTTACAAGGTCTTTGTTCCCTCAGTTTCTAAGAGAGGATCTGAAGTACCATGACCCCAAAGGAAAACACAAGAGCTTTCATAGAGCAGATATGCTGATTACAGTGGAGGACATGTGGAACTCCTGGAAGGCCTCGGAAGGTTTGCAGATAAACTCTGAATAATAATCCCCTTTGAAGCCTAAATAATATTCAAATGTTAATTTAATCATGATCTCATAATCTTCCAGAAAGAGTCTAGTCACTCTTAACAGTATTTAAGTTAGCATTAAGAAAGCATTTTCTTACACATACGGCAGAATGAGATAACTTTGAAATGACTCGGCTTGACAATATTTAGTTTGGGAGATTGAAAGCGTTAAATTGTCATGATGTGTAATTGTGCATGTAAAATATGCTCGGTGTCCTCTGGCACACTTAAGCAAGGATGAGCTGCCTGTGATGTCTCATTCAGGCTGTAAAAATAAGAGCCATGTTTCTTTAACAAAGCGGCAGCAAAAGACATGCTGTCAGGTGCTATTTAACCAAGTTTGCTTTTAAAATTAAAGTTGGGCTGGGCGATACTGACCCAAATTCATATCTCAATATTTTTTGGATAAAAGGCGATATGAATATCGATATTTTCCAAAAAGAGGAATAAATGATGACTTGCAATTCAACAACAACCTTTATTAAAATGACTTGTGAAAAGAAACTTGAGTTTTGGCATATCACTTGAGTTGTAAACAACAATAATAATAATAAATAAATAAAATATACTATTCACCCTTGGTCAATGAAACACTTTTTTTTAGCAGTGATGTAAACATTGAAGTTGGAATTCAAAGCTTTAGTTATATCAACATCTGCTTGATGACTGTCCATGTGAGTAACATAGGGGCTTTTACATCTGGTCACTTTATGCGTTTTTGCTGATCAGATATCTGTGCAATCATAAAAACAATAGGTGTAAATGCCCCCTGTATTTGAGATAATCGCAAGATGATCACGCAAACCACTTCCATTCAAAACTCTAAATGTGTATGAGATCATATAGATTCTGAGCCATTTTCATCACCCAGTAAAGTTGTCTAAAAATCCATTCTATCCATATCACAATTTTGACAAAAGGAAGTAATCTTTGAATTCTTTGCTTATAAAATACATGTGTTAATCAAAGTCTTTAAATTCAATGAATTACATTTTGTCAGTGCTTTATTGGACTTTTCTTTTAAACAAAGTCATCAGTGACAACATTATTTCATCGACATCCTTTGTCTGATATAAACATAAAACCATACAATAGAAAAGCATATACAGGAATGTACATATACATGAACATAAACATAAAAATATACACATATTGTCTTGAATCTTGAATGTCATCTTGGTGTAACATTACTTGATTTTATTGTATTATTTATTATGTTATAAATCACATCCCTATTCTATTATGATGTTGTTTAATAGGCATTATATTAAACTTATTGTAAAACTAATTTTGCTTTAAGATGATATATTGTGAAGTCTCACCACACATTAAAAAACATATTTTGTGATTTTGTCTTTTTAGTTTATAGTTGGACAGTAGAGGAAGCAGAGGAGTGGCTCATCAGCTGTGTAGAGTTACCACAGTATGCTGAGTCCTTCAAGAGAAACAGCATTAGTGGCAGTGCTCTGCCCAGGTATGTTAACAAGTACTGTAGTGTCCATCCCTGATCCTGGTGGACCATGTTTCAGAAGGATTGGACACCACGGCTGTAATGTTTATAACTGTTTATACCCCCAGTTTCTCAACTATTAGGCTCTTTAATGTTAAACAGTTTAGTGGTGCTTTATTCACAGACTGGCAGTAAAAAATGCCACCCTGCTTCTCGCTGTGCTAAAGATACCAGACCGCAGTCATGCACAGAAGCTGCAGTTGAAAGCCTTGGACACAGTCCTCTTTGGGCCACCAGGTGAGTACCCAAATGCCTTCTGCCTTTGTGTGCATACTATGATGTTTTTAGTGTCCTGCATTGAGCAGTGATCCATTTATTAAAACATGATCTATTTAATATATTTGTGATAAAATCCACAAAAATAAATGTATAAATACCATACATGCTGTACTTGTAGTCAAGCAGTCATACATTTAGTCAAGCAGTCGTTGCCTTTGTGGTAAGTGAGTCGATCTTTAGATCACAAGGTCTTCGGCTCGATTCCCAGGGACAATAAGTAACGACTGACCCTCGAGCAAGGCACCTATCCCTGTTCGCTCCCCGGGCGCTGCAGTGATAGCTGCCAACTGCTCCGGGTGTGTGTGTTCAGGATTTGCAGTGTGTGTGTTCAGGATTTGCAGTGTGTGTGTTCACGATTTGCAGTCATGTGTTCGCTACTCTTTGGATGGGTTAAATGCAAAGGTCAAATTTCGGTATGGGTCACCATATCTGACAAACAGGTCACTTTCACTGAACTTTTCACTTCATACTGAAGCACGTGTATTCAGTGAAGTGGCAGAACTTTTTTCGATAAATAGGTGAGGAACAGAGACTGTAAAATCGTAATCAAATAGACGTCATGGAAATTACAAGAAATTAGGCACTCATTCTGTCTGCATATCATGGTAACACTTCCATGTGTGAAATAAATTTGTAAACATTTTGAACTGTAAATTGGTCCACCAAAAAACAAATACTAAAGATGAAAGAGAACAGTTTAAATAACTGTATTGAAACTGGATAAGACACTTACTGTAGTTCCAGGAGCTGGATAATAATACACATGGCAAAAATAAGTACATTTAAACTTGAGATCTGTACATTTAAAGAGATGTGAACAATTTCTCACACTGTTCACATCAAGTCTTTATTCAGAACACAAAGGAAGATTTTTGGAAAAAAGTTGGTAGTTAAACAATGGCGGTATCCATTGATTTCTACTGTATGAGCACAAAAGCAATGCAGGTCAATGGGTATCACTGTTGTTCGGTCCCAACCATTTTTTCAAATATGTGCTATTGTGTTTTACATAAGAAGAGGGTGAGTAATTGCAGACGGAATTTTTGCATGATCTGAGGTTTCATTCATCCTCTCATTGTTGTTGATTGTCCAGTTTTGGCTTTTGATGAGTTGATTCCTCACGGCTCCACAAGTTTACAAGCTAAAGCCTCTTGATAATTTCATCTAGGCAGATATGTTTCCCTCATTGTTGATATTGTCTGTAGAGTTCTGCTCAACATCAGATTGTACAATCACTATGGCAGGTGTAACCTAACCACTGTGCTTTCATAGAAAAAAAGCATCATGTGCTGGCCCAATAAAGCCCAAGAGATTTATCTGGACCTCACATAAATGGCTGGTTCATATGGGTGAGCATGAAGGTTGAGGGATCCGACACCCTCCGCTCGCAGATATTTTGGCAGCACTTCACATGCCGTCACCTGTGCAGGATGTGAGCAGTGCAGTCGCAGATGGAAATAGCTCCTGCTAATCCATTCATCTAAATCTTGCTTTTACTCAACAAGTGCCACCACTGAAAGATATTCAGGCAGATGCTTGTTAGAATGTTGCTTGTAGAATGATTATAGAGGAGTTACAGAGGGCACAGCAAAACATTGCTGAATAATTTCTTGGTTTTTTGGCTTCGAACACTTTTGATTTCGCTTTTGTGTTGAGTTGGCAAGGCTACAGTCTGTATTAGTATTTCACAAATGCATTTTTTGCAATGTTACTTTTTGTTTATTGCTTGTTTGTTTTACTGCCTTCTAAAAAAAATCTGTGTGTCTCTTCGTGTTTCACATCACTGTTTAGTGCTACCCACATATATTAATTTGCCGTCGTGGAGACAAGAAGACTATCAGCATAAGCAGACTGTCATTTGAGGCATTACTCCTGCCAAAAAATTCTTGGCTCTTGTCCATTTACCTTTAAATTGATGGTTCCCTCCCTCCGCTCCAGTCTGATATTTTGTTATTCCACAGAGAGCTGACTCCAACTTCATGTCGTACCGCATGTGAATTTATTGCTCATATTCTTAAGTCTGGTATTTGATCGGCATGATCAAAAGGAATTTGGTCTGTCAGTCAAACATTTTCAACGGCTGTATTTGTCTAGAAAGCAACATTAGAAATGAAAGTTAAGAGATCACAGACAGAATCAGTAGAAAGAAACATATTTGTTTGCTCTTGTGGTGTCATGGTCAGCAAGGTTCAGCGATGGAATGTGGGGCTCTAATGAATAGTAGACTTTCTCATGTCATCACTTATTTTAAAACATATGCTTGAATGGCAATGTATAGGGTGTATTTGATAATGATCTTTACATATTTTTACTATTGTCAAGGGCACATATTTTTTTCTATAAACAGAGATACGTAATTAAAAAAAATAATATATATTTATATATATAATTGAAACTATAATAATTACCCATGGCTTGTGTTAAGTCGAGTGCTTGTGTATGGCCTATTGTAGTGGTTAGAGAGTATGACTCTAGAAAATCAGGGTTGTGGGTTCAAGTCATGACTTAGGTGCTCTTGAGCAAGGCACTGAACCCCCAACTGTTCTCTGGGGGCCTCGCAATAAATGGCTGCCCACTGCTCCGGGTGTGTGTTCACGGTTGGTGTGTGCATTCACTATTGGTGTGTGTGTGTTCACTGTGTGTGTTCACGGTTGGTTTGTGCGTTCACTGCTGTGTTAGTTAAATTCTAAGCACGAATTGTGAGTATGGGTCACCATACTTGGCTGTATGTCACATCACTTACAAGCCTCTTATTTCTTTTTACGTGTAATAATCCAAATAAATGCGCTAACACAACTAGCTGTTAAATAAATGTGGGTAAAATCAGTTTTACCCTTAAAAAACTACATTTATATATTGGGAATATATTGGGAAGAATTGTAATTTTAGTGTATCTCGAAGTATCATATTGCATAAAAATAAATTAAAGAGAATCGTTTTTTACTTTAACTTTTAACCCAAAAAATGTTAATTGTGTCATCATTTACTTTTTAATACTTGGACTTGAGAACCATTCGAATGAACTGGTGTTGCCGGTAACCGACATTCTTCAAAATATCTATTTTGTTCTGCAGAAGAAAGGAGGTCATACAAATTTTAAATAACAGGTGTAAATGATTATGACAGAATTTGTATTTTTGGATGAACTATTACTATAATATATTGTGAAACTGTGTTTTATTGGACATGTAAATATTCACCTACGTAACATTTTATATAGGCAAGATTATTATTTTGAGTAAGTCCATGCTCATTTGTATCTTTCTCTTTGCTCTCCTAACCAGTGAACAGACATAGTCACCTAAAGGACTTGATGCTGGTGGTTTCCATCGTGATTGGATTGGGGGGCTGTTGGTTTGCCTACATCCAGAACAGAAACTCTAGGGACCATGTGAGCAAGATGATGAAGGACCTGGAGGGACTACAAAGTGCTGAGCAGAGTCTCCTGGACCTCCAGCAAAAGTAAAGACTAAACTAACTCAATAAGTGTTCAGACTTTGTTGACATCTTTCTGGTTAAATAAGTTTATTTAAAAGATTTATTTAAACCCTTAATAATATTCCTCAAGTCAGGTTTTTGAATCAAAATGTTTGCTGTATGTGTTACATTTTGTCCCCATTCTTATGGGAAAATAATGTTTTTTAAGGAGTTACGGATGTACTTTTGCAACGGTGTGACATGTTGCATGTTCTGCAGACCATTTGCCTGCTAATCTTTCATAATAAATGTGCTTATTGTAAACACTTTACCAGTTAATATATACACACTGAGGGATGAATATAAATTATGATACCAGCTAATCCACAGTGTGCCACACATGCAGTTGATAGATGCCAGGGTAAAATAAAAGACGTTTACATTTGTATTACATCTTAAAAGTGACAGCCCTGATTTGGAACTGTAGTTACACCTCTTCAAATGTATTTTGCCGTAAAAGCAAAATTAGTCGGTAGTCCCAGAGTTAAAAATGTAAAATCATTTAATTGTCCAGAGTGCAGATTTACATGCTCCATAGACCCAGATTAAATAACTGTGAACTCCAATAATAGTCAACTCTTAATCCTCAAAGTCTTTGTAAAGTCAGATGTTTAATGAAACTTTTAATTTAGTGCTATCTTTATCCGGTCAGGGCAAAAGACTCTTGCAGGGTGATGCAAGCATCCCTCAAAAGTCCTTAAATGGCAAAAGGACGTGCAGTGCTGAGCGTTTCAGCCAACCGCGCTATCACCGTGCACGCTTCCTTTAGCGGCCCTCCTAAGCAGTGAAGGAGAACATAGAGGCCTAAGAGAATCACATGATGGAGGCAGCTTCGTACGGGCATTAATTTAATGCAGTGTCCTTATACGGACAAAGACGCAGAAAGGAGATCTATGTTCGTTTGTTTAGGGACAAGCGGAGGAATGTTTATTGAGTGTAATGTGATTATGTAACTGTGTAAGAATGGCCGTTATTGGTGAGCAGTGGATGTCTATCTGTCTGTCTGTCCTTCACACTAAATCCCATTTGGAACTGAGATCTGGACACCTTGTTTCCACTTTGATCTCTGTCTGTCCTTCCTGCGTGATGCAATCGTCGGTTCTGTGTCAAATGTCTATCTCTTTTCCCTTGATCGGTTTTCCCCCTTGTGTTTCCATTTCTCTTCTTCTGCCCCCCCCCCTCCCTTCCCTGCCGAGTGAGTGTAACGTTTAGCCTTGGCCGCTGTCATATCAACGTCAGTTTGATTTACACTTCACTTCCTGTTCAGCTACGTCAGCCGCCAGAAGGCTGCTATGCACATCAAAAAGCTCTCTGCACTGTTTCTCTGTTCTTTGTGTTTACCCTCTCTTCTATTATTTGACTTATAATGGAAGCAAATGCATGAACCGCCTCCCAAAGAAAGATCCCGGCCTGATAAGATCACAGATTTGCAAGGCAAAACTCATTGACTCTTGTTTCAATTCAAATCGAAGCCCTTATTATAAACACATGCATGCATAATTCACAGCTCGTATTTTCTGTTTACTTTCTTACAAAGTTCAATATAAAAACGTGGGCTGTGTGAGTCTTTGAGGAAGTTGCACAACTGGATTACCACAACGAACAGGCCTCATCTTGTTCGGTTGTCTTTTAAGAGGAGGAAGAGGTGTGGTGGAGTGTCGTAGATCCAGTTCCAGTGTCTGAACGTTCTCTGAGGCGTCTCCTGGTGGTGAATACGGGGCTCACACGAAGTTCTGTGCACTGCAGAACATGATTGGGAAGAAAGAAGATCTGATTTGTTGTGCGTTTGTGTTCAGGCTCCAGATCGCTCAGGAGCATCAGAACACGGTGGAGGCCGAGAAGGTCCACCTGGAGCAGAAGCTTCGAGATGAGATAGACACGGCCAAACAAGAGGCGCACAGACTGCGAGACCTGCGCGAGGGCACCGAGAACGAGCTGAGCAGACAGAAATATGCAGAGGAAGAGTTGGAACAGGTATGGGATCACCTGGTGAAGGGGAGGGCCAATAGTTGAAAGGGCTATTTTCTCTTTTATCTTAATAAAGAGTTATTAATAATTAATAATAAATAATGAAAAACATTACAATATTTTGCGCAGTAGTGCTTAGATTAAAAGTTTGGATATTGTAATTTTTTAAAAAAAGGAATTGAACTTAATTTGTCTGTTTTCCAGTCTTCAGATAGAGCAGTAATTTTAAATCATTCCAATGTTTTTATAGCTTTATTAATATTTTAAATGAGATGTTATATAAAATTTAGGCCAATATATTGCTTTATTTAAATAAACAGAAACATTTTGTTGTACAAGTTGTAATTTCAGTTTACTAAAATAACTTTCACAGTTACTTGTAGTTTTTTTGAAAGAAAGCTAAACTAAATATCTCCAAGTGGGGTGAGAAAAAATGAGCATCTAATAAAAATGTAAAAAGTAATTCAAGCTTATTTATTTTACTCCATTTTCCTTTTTTCTGCTTGTTCTAAGTATGAAAAAATAATATATTATCAAAATTTAAAGATAGAATATAATATATATTTTCTTTTCTTTTAGAGGTTCAAAAATACATGTGTTTACCTTCCCTTATAAATATTATGTTGTAAAAATCCCCCCATTAAATGTCCCTAAATGTATTGCACACTTCTGAATAGCACACTATGCTCATGCATATTCAAGAACCTCACTGTGTACTTATAACCTCAAAGCTGTTCCATCCCCATGGAAACTGTTTAACTTGTGCTAATACACAATTAACACACAAAACCCTGAGAGATTGTGTGTGTTTTAGGTACGAATGGCTCTGAGGAAGGCAGAGAAGGAGCTGGAATCCAGGAGAGGCTGGAGTCCACCAAAAGATCTTCAGAAGTGGCTCCAGCTCACTCATGAAGTGGAGGTTCAATACTACAACATCAAGAAACAGAATGCTGAAAGACAGCTCATCATGGCTAAAGAAGGAGTAAGATGCATATAGATTTCGCTTAAGGTTGACTATTCTATTAAGTTTATGGTAAATGTGTACGTGTGGCTGTGTTTGATGTAAACAGGCAGAAAAGATCAAGAAGAAGAGAGGAACACTTTTCGGAACGTTTCATGTTGCTCACAGCTCTTCGTTGGATGATGTTGATCACAAAATTCTGACAGCTAAGTGAGTTCTTCATCTTGTACAATGTTTTTTCTTTCTTAATTTTACATATTTAAGTTTAATCTAGACTGTTTGATCAAAAAAATACGTCTGATTTTTCCTGTAAAAACACCCTTGTTTTTCTCATATCATTTCAACAGACAAGCTCTGGGTGAGGTGACCGCCGCTCTAAGGGAAAAACTCCATCGCTGGCAACAAATTGAGGAGCTGACAGATTTTAGCATCGTTAACAATCCTGGAATGTCTTCTCTCGCGTCCGCTCTTAACCTGGATCCTGCATTTCTGGGCATCCGCCCTGCCACTCCTCAAAACCTGCTTTTATCCGATGACCTGGATGATATGGATGAAGACATACTTTCCACAGGAACCCTACAATGTGAGTTTACCATACTGTTTATATTGTTGTGTGTTAACTGTCATGTCTTTGTGCTTAAGTCTTCTTAATATTACAATTAGATAAGAAACATATTCCGCTTTTCTAACCCAGACACGTGGGAATAAAGTCTTCCCTCTTTATTCTGTGATATCATTGGCTAATGTCCACAGATGCCGCCTGGCAGATGGACCGTCGAGTGAGCGACCTTTGGCCTGTGGCCTGCGAGAGCCAATCCCTGTGGAAACATTCTGGTTGGCACCACCCCCTTTACTTGCTCAGCCAATGCTAACACAAAAAGACCTTTTGTTCCACTCTCTTTCTGGCTATTTACGGTTCTCTAGATGTTCTACTTTGACTTTTAAGTGCAGATGTGGAATGCTGATGACAAGTTCTTCAAGATTAAATACATATTGACATATTGTTATTGGGACATTGTTTTTATAATCATAAGCTGGTGATTCCATATCTGCACATTTACTAACTTCTGTAAAAACTGAGTGTGTTTACTGTTTGTTCTTCCCTATTATATTGTTTTACCTTGGGTAGTGATGTTCAGAAGTGTAAAACTATTTCTAACCCAAATTGGTTCATAAAATGGTTGGAGGTGGGCTTAACATTTATATTTAACATTTGGCAAAGACCTCTGAAAAGCTGTAGATTAAAAATAAAAGACCATTCCATATATTTCATGTAATACATTTCTAGATTTATTGTGTTTATTCCAGTCTGGTGTCTATTAAAGTTTTAAAAAATTAAGGCTTTGGAGCAACAACATTTTTATCACGTAAAAAACGGACTTTCTCTAAATATATGAACAAATGTTACTGTTGCATTGTACGTGAATTGGAATTTCTGTGCAGCATGATAAAAAAAGATTGGGGAGAAATACTGTTATAAGTTCACAGAATAAAACAAAAACAATCCTTTTAAACACACCTTTTAAATGCTAAAAATATGAAAAAGATCTATGAAATGGTCTCTTAAATTTTCTCTGTGGCTAAATTTTGTTTAAGGGACTTTAATTTTGTTTAAGGGTTTAAGGGAAAGTTACCTTAGTTTTTCTCTCACAAATAAAAAAAACATTTTATTAATACATTTATTTCGCAGATAGAAGTATGGTAATGTGATACGCAGTTTATAAAGCCTGCAAATGTATTAGTTTAATGCATCGTATATTATCATGTTAAACATTTTTTGTCATACAACTAACCAACAGGATGGAAATCACATGTCTGTTTCCATATTTCTATATCCACTGTAGCTGTCATAATCTCTGCACTGCAGTCTTGTAAAAATGCCTTCACACCCTGATGTTTACTTCCTCTATCACACTTCGGCTTTTCTCTTCATCAGCAGCCTGCATTGTGTCTTCTGTACTTCTGTTTTCCTTCATTATACAGTATTGTTTCACAGCAACAGCTTCTTTTTGCTGTACGTTTTTTTGTGCGAGCTTAAAGTGATAGTAAAGTTCTTCTAAAAATGAAGTAGAATGTATGTTGGTAATTGCCACCATTTGACTTCCGTCGGTGTTATGTCCATACAATAGAAGTGAATGGGTATCCTTGCTGTTCGATAACAGACTTTCTTCAAAATGTTTTCTTTTGTCTTCAGCATTGAAAGTCATTCAGGTACGAATTGACAAAAGTGCAAGTAAATGTTGACAGAATGTTTATTTTTGGATGAACTATCACTTGAAGCAAGGTGTTACGTATGCTCAACCGTAAGATTATTTTCTGCTAGGCTTTAAAAAGGATTTTTCTTGTATATGTAATCATATTTTATGATCAATAAATGTACGATCGTTTGAATGTCAAAGTTTGGTCAATGCACACAAAATCTCACTCTCTGGCTCCAGGCTACAGAGCTATCCTTATTGTTGAGCATACTGTATTTTTCACAGTCTGCATGTTTAAAATAACAAATCAATAAAATGTGTTTTTCTTCAGCTCCCAGTCTGATGTCCCTTCGGCCCCGACATGGAGACCCCATGCTGAATCTGGGCTCACAGAGGTTGGTAGTGGGCAGTGATAAAGATGCCTGGCCCCCGCGGGCACCCGGTCGCCCTTACGCACGACAAGCCCGCAGCCGCTCAATCGGCCAGCTGGAGTTTCTGCCTGTGGCTTCGCTCACCTCCTCTCTGTCGCATCCTTCCATCTCATATCCTCTGTCTGCTTTGCAGTCTTTCTCTTCCTCCTCCAACTGTTCCTCTGGCTCTCGTTTCGCTGCTCTGCAGTATCGTTCCTCCTACTTCAAGTCAATGGAGGTTGTGTCCGGTCTGCCACCAACAGGGTTCACAGCATCTCTCCCTTTACAGAGTACAGGAAGCTTTGGGTACCACGGCATGCATTTGTGAAAATATGCATGTTGTCATAACATAATGGTTGATGAAATTAATTTTTTTCTCTTTATATCACACACTTTTCATATGTTGTCAGCTTCTGATACGAATCCATAATGCTGGTATGAATAAATAACATTTTGTTTAAGATTTTGAAATATTCTTGTCTTTTCCTCTGTCCCATCTAGAGATCTGAACCGGTCTGAATCTGATTCCTCTCTCTCCATGTCTCAGTACGGAGACACCCAGCACCGCTCCTCAGCTTTACAAAACAATAAACTTTCCAGGTCCAATGGGGGTTCCTCCACAGACAGCCTCCTGCTACAAAAAAAGAACTTTGGCATGGAGAAGTGTGTCAGTCTTGGAGAGATCAACTCTCAGTCGAATAACCTCACCTCAGTCGATTCGACACGCTCTCTTGTCCATACCTCTGAGCTGTACAGTTCTTTAGGAAGACCTGGCAACCGTAACCCTCAGATCAAGAAGAACCTGGTCGATGAGGACAGCGGATCCACGGGAGAAGAAACAGAAGGTTCTAGTTCTGGCGCCAAGAAACGCAACTTTCCAAGAATCTTTAAGAGACCAAAGAAATAATATTTTTTTAAACAATAATTTTCATTGATAGGTAACAGACTCAGAGTTGTATAAACTGACATATTTTGGATTTCTAGTTTGTGTTAACCAGCGGGAACAGATACATTTTCATTTGTTATGAACAGGTATGACATCACTGTAAATGTATTTATTTAGGTACTTCAATGGCACAAGATGGTTTGTGCGTTTTTTGGTTTGCGTGTGACTTATATTTTTACTATGACTAGTTTGACCCAGCACATTTACCAGCACATGCAAAGGCTTTCAGGACATTCAAATATCATGTGCTGTGTTTTTGCATAGGATTTGCCTGGTCTTCATCGACTTATCCTATGCTGCTGATGGGATGGCTTACAACTTAGTGCACATTTGACTTTAAATATAAATATCTGTCACTTTAAAAAGCCTTAGTAGAAAAATCGTTACACATATTCCTAAATACAGTGTACATGACCTGAAGGAAACACTTTTCATACTAATTTGGATCAGTGGACCACAACTATAAAGAATCTGTGTACTTGTATTGCGTGATGGTAATGGGGGCTGAATATATCTAGAGACATTTTCCTTTACCATAATTATGATCTTTGAAGTTTTAAAAACTGGTGCATTTTGTCTGTGTTTGTGTGTCATGGTAAGGATGTGTAGTTCCCATATCCATCTGTCTTTTATGGTCATTGTGTTACTACATGCCTTTCACAATAAAAAAACAAGGGGGAGGTGTTTTACTAAATAAAATGTTGAATTCTCACACACTTTTTTTGTACTTTTCATGATATTAGAACACAAATAGAATAAAGACAACATTTGTTTAAAGGTCAGTTACAATGAATCAAACAGTATCTTAACTTCACTGTACAATGTCACGTTATAAAGTCTATGGTATGATATTTATGGCGTAACTTAAAGTAATGACTTTAAACAAATGATGTCTTTATTAAGTGTTTATTTAAAAATGATTGAACTTTTAATACTGTGATTTAACCATGTCCTCTTTTTCTTTATCCTCTAATCGTAACATTTTTTAAAGGTAGGAGGTAAAATGTAGGATGGGTCAAAGGACATTAAACATACCTATTATAAAATAAAATGATTGAATGTATTATACCATCATAAAAAATATGATCTATTCAAAAGTTATTTTCTCTGAAATGTAATCTTAAATTTATTTAATGCCGAAAAATAAGGGATTAATTAACAAATTATATTTTTATTTATATTTTTAAATTTTTGGTGAATTCAAGTAGAAATTTTGAGTTACTAAAACTTGTTTGTACTATATTTAATTAATTTTAAACAGTATTACTTAAACATACTCAATTGAAATAGTATTTTTCCCAAAACTGCATCAATCCACAGATAAAAAGTTTTGAGTGTAGCTCTCAAAGAAATATTGCACTCCATAATCTTTCATTATTATTATTTCAAAACTTTTAAGACTTCCTATCGTCTGTAAAACACAAAAGATGTATTGTTTAGAGATATACAGGATGATTATAAAAATGACTTGAGGAATGAGGTCTGCTTCGCAGAACTTAGAGACACATTTCTGTGCTAACATGATTTTGGTTTATGTTAAGGCAACAATGATTAATGTGTATGTTATTTTGAAACTCTCGCAGGAAGTAGCAAAGCCTTCATTGTCAGCAGAAATTGGCCAAAGTACACATATTTAGACATAACATCGTATATATTTTTGACATTTCTTAAATTGTTTATCCAAAGGAATCCGAAGACTATGAATGCCAGAGATTTTTTGAATATTTTATAGATTCTGGTTGTTTGCATCAGCCGCTTTGCTTAAAGACAAATCAACATTCACTTGCAAGTTGAGAGAACTGGATCTAAATAAAGATCAACTCATGTCAACTACAAAGCCTCAACAAGGGCAGGTTTGCCATAGTTACCATGGTGCTAAGAACAAACCTCTCCTTTTCCAAGAGAGGTATGCCTTATTCATTCTGTAATTTGCCTTGGAAGAACATTAAAATATGTAGAATCTCTGCACAGGTCCCTTTGCAAATACAGCAGATTATCATTAAACAGCTGGGGAAAACAATTCAGTTGTTCTTTTTATTTGCTTAATGTATGGCCTTATAAAAATGCATACTATCATTTACAATTATAACATTTTAATGGTTTAACAGGGGTGTCAAAGTCTTTTTGTACTACATTTTTACAAAATAAAATAGTTATTACTAATTAGTACAATCTTCAATTCTACTTAGCTTCATATGTCCCTTATCTTTGTCTAAAACTTGTTGACTATTAAAATAAGCCTGTATGCTCTATTCTATAAATACATTAAAGAGTTGATAAACGGATTTGATGGAAACACATTTAAAAAGAATCCGAAGGTCTTCGTTCTTTTCTGTCTTTGGCCTTAGAATACCTCACATCAATGAGATCAGCATAAATAAACGTCATTGAAATGTGTCCTGCAGTACACTATGATCATCTCAGTGTCTTCTGAAACTGCAGTGGTGAGAAAGAGAAGTTTTCCACACAGGAAGTCCTCATCACCTTGTGCTCAAACACTACGGTGGTGTTACGCCTCACTTATGCCCTCCCAGTTCATGGCAGTGAAGTCTGATTCCGCCAGATTAATGGTTTGGGGTCCTTCAATCCTCTCTGGTTCCACGTGCTGATCTTGAGCGGTGGCGTTAACGTTATTCACCCGCCAAGAGTTGAGTGGACGAATTGATTTCTTAAAGCGCTGTGTCCCAATATAAGAAAAAAGACCATGTCAAAAATAAAGACTACATGTTTATGAACAGCTTTGGTTTAAAGTGACTTACATCTTTTAGAGTGCCTGACTCCTTACTGACCGCCACTATAGCCCAGATGAGGATCTGCAGACAGCAGAATGCACCCATGCACACGCCCAGAGCTTTACCCCAGGTTGGAAACACATAGGAACCATAGTGTAAAGAAGTACGGTACATCTCGATGAAGATGTAAGTCAGGATGAACTGCAAAGACAAAACAGTATCTTAACATTTTAAATATGAAAACCGTTACCTTTAAATAACGGTTTAAATAAACCAAAATATAAGTTAAGATGTTTTTACCATAAATAACACTCTGCATCTATTTATATATCAATAAGATTTTTTTTGCATTTGTAATATTAGTTAATATTAGTTAACAGATATATGCATGAAACTACCCACCGTTAACAGGAAGGGAGTAAACACCAACCAGCAGGCTTTGAAGTACACCAGAAGTTTTGTACACCAGGGTGGACATCCACAGATCATGTCCACAATATCCTGGCAGAACTGGTTCACACCTGCAATTAAAAATGATATACAAATCAGATGTGATTTTGTATCAACCTGCCGGTTGATGATTTTAACAAATGTGAGTAAATGTGAGATTAAGTCTCGTTCAATATCATTCAATTTTTAAAAACTTAAAAGGGATAGCTCACTCAAAGAGAAAAAAACGCTCTCTTTTTTACACACTCTTCAAGTTGTTCCAAATCTGTGTACATTTCTTCTCTTTGAAGAGCAGAGAAAGAGATATTTGGAAGAATGCTAAACAGTTCTCTTTTCTACTATAGTAGACAAGGGAGACCAAGAACGGTTTGGCTGAAATCATTCATCCAAATATATTTCTCTGTGTTGGTCAAACACAGAAATATTTACAGTTTTGGAACTGTATTTCATAAGTCATTTATGGCAGAAATTCCATTTTTAGGTGAACTACAGTATGCTTTTAAAGTATTTTTTCACAAATATCACAATTACATTTTCTTTAATATCATGCAACTCTACCCTGAAGTAATGTGATGTAGCATTAACTTGTGGGCTAAGACTCGCCCTAGACGGTGTCTGGCCAAAATGTAAAGGGATAAACTGAAATTTGGTAAATTTTACATACTGTTTATTATGCACCACAAACACTGGGATTATCACTGAAGCAACCGGGTTAGTTTGGTGCCTTAAATAGCACAGCTATACTGTAAATTCCATTTTTACCAGACACGTCCTCGCCAGGTTTTTAGGTGCGTCTAACAAAGGTTTTTTAAATGTTTTAAACCTTTGTGTTTAAAAGCCCAAACCTAAACAGAAAAAAAACTCCATCAACGCCCAAGAAAATATAAAAGAAGGTACCATAAAAGAACGAGATGCCTATGCACATGAAGAGAGTTATAATGATGAGACCAAAGCTGGTACTGAAGGAGTCAATGAGAGTGAACCAGTATATTCCTCCCTGTAAAGAAACAACACAAATGAGTACACAAAGCTTTACAGAAACATATGAAACAATGAACTTAAAATAAACATCATACAATTGATATTTTACATTATATGGAGAGGAACTAGGAAGATCTGTTTACTCACATCAGTGATTAAAAGCAAACCCATGAGATAAAAGGCGAAACAGAGCAGAGCCAGGAACAACGTCTTATGTTTGAGATTGGATCTGAGCTGAGGAAACTCATCCATCACTGCTGTACAGATGCCCTCCATGTTCCCAAACTAGAAAATGAACATCCGATAAAGTAAATGATGACAAATTGTGAAATATCACTTTAACATATACTTTACATACATTCAAAACACAGCACAGATAAAAGTCAGTATTAAACAACCAGCAATTATTTTGCCTGTAACATTGTTTGTCAAACTAACACAGTTTCTAAAACAGACAGATTGGGCTTGCACTGAAGACAGAGGAAGGAAAACCGCTGTGCATTCATGCACATTTACCGACATAAGTGTTGTGAGGTAAGAGTGTAGCATGCAATATCAAACATTGACAAATCTGCTTCCTGACCACAAGTGTGTTCAAACAGCCACAATTCTAATCTGGGTTTAAAGCATGAAAAAGACTATTAAAAAAAAAAAAAAACTGATCAATGGTGGCAATTTATACTTGAGTCTTACCAGTGTGTCCACTCCCAACATAAAGAGCATGAGAAAAAACATGATGGACCAAAACACTGATCCTGGCAGAAGTGCAAGGGCTTCTGGGTAAGCAACAAATGCCAGCCCCGGACCTGTATTCAGAAATTATAGTGTCAACAAAGTTTTTAATTCATTATCGCTTTTACAACAGAGACTGTTATATATTGAGGCGTGCGATGCCAGATGGTAAAAGCAGTATTACAAGTTAAACAGGAAGTACCTGTATCTGCTACCTGAGCAACAGGCACACCTTTCCTCCAGGCCATGTGACCAAGAATAGAAAAGATGGCAAAGCCAGCAAAAAAGCTAGTAGCACAGTTCCCAACAGTGATGATCAACGTGTCCCTGAAAAGACATAAAACTTGATATTTTGTACGTGCACTTATATTTGATCAAATATAATAAAACAAGTCTGACCTGATGACATTATTGTCAAATTTATTGTAAGAGGCCATTGAGAGGAGCCCACCAACCCCGATCCCCAGAGAATAAAATATCTGTGACGCAGCATCATTCCAGACCTACAAAACCAAAATTCATTATTTTGCTTATTTCCTTGTACAAACAAATCTACTTCTTTATATAAATGATTGTATTGCTAAGGTACCTGTGCGTTTGCCAAATGGACCCAGTTTGGAGTAAGGTAGAATGCCACACCATTCAAAGAGCCCTCCAGTGTGGCACCTCTGATTATGAGCACCACGAGCACAAGATAAGGGAAGGTAGCTGTAACATACACCACCTAACATCACAGGTGAGCGAGGATGATGGTTGTTAGCAGCTTTATTGATATACATTAATATCTCACAAACCTTCAAATGATAGTACATCAAAAGCAAAAATGTAACCATCATTTTAACATTTCAAACAAGAATGACTTTCTCTCATATGCAGAACACAAAAGAAGATATTTAGAAGGATGTGGTAGCCCCTATTAACTTGCATTGCTTTTTTTATTGTTTTAGTTCCCATCACTCTGCAAAATGTCTTCTTTCAGGTTTTGCAGAAGGAGCAAATTAATATAGGTTTGCACACACAATTTTGGATAAACTATCTCTATGTATATTGGTTGGCTAGTATCTAAGCAGAATATTTTGAATTGCACTCAGTGTTTCTTGAATCCACTTGTAAATCAGCACTAACTTATGGCATCCACTCCCACATTCATGTCAGAATGGAATAAGATTATCTTTTCACGTTATAATTTTTAGGTGTAGTTGGTTGATGTCTTACCTTGCCTGAGCTGCGTATGCCCTTCAACATGCAGAGGAAAATGACAAACCAAGCAGCCAGCAAGCAAAGAGCCAGAGGCCAACGCACAGGACCAGGATCATGAAGACCCTTACTGTTAACCACACCCAGGACCTTCACACTGAAATACAAACACAGTTCAATTTCAATCAATAGCATATGTGCTACTTACATTACAACTCTTGAAGTGGTTTAAAGGTGGAGGATCTATTGACAGAAAAGCAATAATATACATAACAATGTCTTCAGAGGCCTTACGTAACCATTATAGTGGTGCTCAAGATTAGCATAAGATTGACAGAAACTGTGCGTGATACTTTTCCATTATACATGTGTTTGTTTGTCTCTGACGGACGCATGTTTGTTATAATTATCTGGATGAAAGCTAACAAAGATTTTCTGTTGTTTCACTAATAGAGGATTCAAGCATTATGCATGCACAGTAAGTTTATTGCATATCTGCACGTTGTAAAATATTCTACATATCATCTGAGATGTCTTACTTCCAGAAGACCTCGCTAGGACTTTGAGTTGAATTTGAGTTGTTCTGTAACAGAAATGTAAAAAATCATTTTCACAGACAGAAAAACAGAAAGGAAGGCAAACATATAGATGATACTCACTCCACAAAGAGCAACGTTATGAAGAGCGTCACATGACCAGGGTAAAGGACTCTGGAAAGAACTACCCAAGTAATAGAACGTCCAAGCAATAATGACGTTATAATACAGACACACAAGAGTGGATACACACAGCATCCCTATGCCAATCCCTGTAAGGGGAAATAAAAAACATCTGTTTATCCATGTAATAACAAATTCCAGAAGGAGAAATTATGTAAAGTGCATATGCATGTAAATCAGAGAGTCTTAAAGACACCAAATTAATGATTGATGTCTAGTGGTACCTTTCAGGAGCGGACAGCACTTCCAGACCATGATAGGGCCGGCAGCTCCATACTGGCCCAGACTGAGCTCCATGAGGAAGAGCGGCATTCCCGTAAAGAACAGCATGATAAAGTAAGGAATGAGGAACACACCTGCAGGCCAACACATAAGAACATCATTGATTATAGTATTTTTATATATTTGGGTGTTTTAATATTCTAATAATGGAAGTAATGGCCTAGTGGTTATAGAGTTTGACTCCTAACCCTAGGGTTGCTGGTTCAAGTCCAGTGCCAGCAATATCATGACTTAAGAGTCCTTGAGCAAGGCATGAGCTCCCTTCCCACTGCGCCGGTTGTGTGTTCACAGTGTGTGTGTGTTCACTGTTGTGTGTGTGAAATTTGGATGGGTTAAATGCAGAGCACGAATTCTGAGTATGGGTCACCATACTTGGCTGTATGTCACTTCGCTTTAAATGCACAGACAGGATAGGCACAGACAAGATTCAAACAAGCACCAAACCTTAACATGTCAAGCACAACTAGGCCGCCTCTAAAAATGATGCCATGACATCCGTCTTTTTATGTTGAAGATGAAACTTACATTGAAGACACACTCGTTGTCGATGCGTTTAATCAGAATACATCTTATAATAAAATATCATATAATTATGCAGATCTTAAATAAAAAGTCAATATTTACTGAGTAAAGTAAATTCTTACTTTAAGTAAATTTTTCTTTCAGTTGTATTAACACACTCCTTATTAAATACTATGTTAAAACAATATTTTTTAAAAATAATCTACATTTAAACCTTAAGGCCTTTGTTTCCAGACATAGATAGGATTAAAAGAGCAACAAAACACTTAGCCAGGTTGTGTGTAGATGCATAGGCAGGTGTGTGGTAGAATGGGGCAATTTCGGTGTCTGCTTTCAGATGCCAATGCCTCTCACAGTGTTTCTTTGGTTTCAAGTCTGGTTCTTAGCTAAATGGCCTGTCACATACTTCAAAGCTGTGTGGTACATGCTATTTTATTATAATCTATAGCTGTTACAGTGACATAACTATCATATACAATAAAACTACTGTAGGAGTGAGCCTAAAAGATACCTGTGATCCCAGCTCTTACACTAAAGGACAGGTGCTTTCGTTTGGATCCCGAGCCATCTTTACATTGCAAATTTCTTTCTTTCTGCGGAGCCACTCTTGGTTTAGGCAAAGTGACAGTTTCAGAGGTTTTAAAGATAAAAGTCCATCCTAAAACCTAAAGAGCTTTTTGGCGTGGAATCGGATTTATGTTATCAAGTTTGCTTGTTGTTTGACAAGTAACCAGCCGCGAATAGCCAACCACTTTTAAATTCCCTTGTACATCCTTACTGATTAATTGTGTATGTTTTGTCACTCACCTCCTCCATTTCTGTAGCAGAGGTAAGGGAACCTCCACACATTTCCCAGGCCAACACAGTAGCCAATACAGGAGAGCAGAAACTCATATTTTCCGCCCCACTGTTCTCTGGGGGGCTGGGCAGCTGGAGCTGGGGTAGAATGTGAAGGCAGTTGTACAATCCCGTTCTGCTGTGTTGGACTCTGGTGATGCAAATCATAACATGCAGAGTTTCTTAGTACACATAACAAATCCACCAAATAAGGTATTTGAGCATATTTAAAGGGACAGTTCACCCCAAAATAAGAATGCCGTCATTACACATATGTTTCCATTTCTTTCCTAAACACAAATAAATATATTTGGACATTCACAAACATTCTCACCTATGGTAACCAATTGCGCCCAATGACTGTTTGGTTAAGAGCATTCTTCTAAATATCTTTATCTGTATACAACTAAACATGCAGAGGTTTGAAAGATCTAGAGAGCGAGTAACTCATGATAGAATTTTCTTTTTCAGGGCAATCGGTCCTTAAATAATTGGCAATACTTCTCTCATCTGTATTATAAATAAACCGGAAGGTTATGGTTAGAAATGGGGAACTAATGGTTAGTTGGTTGGCATATGCCATCATGATTAAAGGAAGATTCTTTTAGCAGTGCACAAATGATGATGGGTTCTCTAACTAAAACCATTACAAATCATCAGATGTTTACTAATAAACATTTAACAGAAAATGTATAGTTAATGTGAAAAGTTTTGATCTATCTTAAGGTCTCCTTTTAGATGGATGTGCCAGATTATATTCCATCACATTACTTGTGAACAGACACCAATGCAGATTCCCATCCACATTATAACCAAATAATAAATGAAAGTTTCTTTGATGTGTCTGTTGTTACTTATTCTATTATTAGACATGACGTTGTAATTTCAATAGCATAAATTTCTCCCTTATACATATTTCATCCACTGAGTATCCTCGTGGATATAAAAACAAACAGGAATGAGGACAGACGGGTTGTGTTACAGCCTACCTTCAGCAAGCTATTCGAACGACAGACTTTTAAAAGTGAAATAACTTAAACTCAAATATCGAACACATTAGAATCATGATCCAGCTGATTTATGAGAAAGATCCACAATTATTTGAAGTACCTGTGTAGGTGTTGTGTTCACACTCACACCGTTTCCAGGTGCTGCTCTCTCCTCTGCGTTCTGCATCTCCCCCGCCGCGGACTCTCTCTCTCTCTCTCTCTCTCTCTCTCTCACTCTCTCTCTCTCTCTCTCTCTGATGCTTGTTACATTGTTTCCTCCGAAACTCCAAGAATGCTTCGAAAGTCAATGTGTGTCTTTGAAGAAGTCTTAAATACGTGATGCCAGACTAAAGTAAAGCGCATGTGGCCTCTGATGATCCATGTTGAGAGGTGAAGGGAAGTCAATAGATGAAGGGAGGCGTCTGTGTGTGTGTGTGTGTGTGTGTGTGTGTGTGTGTGTGTGTGTGTGTGTGTGTGTGTGTGTGTGTGTGTAGGAGGCGGTCTCACCTTCCTGCAGGTATTTATAAAAAAGCCCGTGATCTCAAATGCTATCCATTCAATGCATTTAGAAAACACATTAGTAGATTTTTCACCTGTGCTTATGATGTTTGGTTGATAACTCTATGCACAACTTTGTTATAACAAATACTTATTATGTATTTGGATATTATGTTTCACCATCTAATGTTGAAAGCTTCAGTCATAAACATATCTAGATGACATCTATAGGAAAACTGTGATATATGTGCTGTTAGGTAAGACTACTGCTCTCATTATAACAGGAAACCACTGACAGGCGCAAATGTGTTTGGTACAAGAGTTACTTTGTTTTTGGGCCCAAACTTTACTTTTTATAGAGTTTACTCAAAAATATTTTTTTTCATAATTTACAACATTAAGACAAAATTATTTATTTTCTTTCATTAAGGCTTAGTGAAGTGAAGTGACATGTGGCCAAGTATTGTGTTCCATACTTGGAATTTGTGCTCTGCATTTAACCCAACCCAGTGTACACACACAGTGAGTGAACACACACACACACTGTGAACACACACCCGGACCAGTGGGCAGCCATGCTGCGGTGCTCGGGTAGCAGTGGGCAGTCATGCTGAATGCCCGGGTAGCAGTGGGCAGTCATGCTGCGGTACCCGGGTAGCAGTGGGGGGGACGGTGCCACGAACTAGCAACCTTCTGATCACGAGTCCAAGAATCGAACCACCAGGCCACGACTGCCCTCAGGTCCAGGAAGAGAGGATGAGGTGTTCCATCCTTGCGCCTGCTATCTTCCAGTTCCAGCTTAGTGATTAAATTCTTGTTGACCTAAGTGTTTGTTTATTGCTTCACCTAAAGAGTTAATGTAAAGTTGTTGAGAGGAACAGAGCGGATCTGTCTTTTTTGTTTTAGATTACGTGGAAGTTGATGCATATTTGGTTGTAGGGGGGCGGATGTCATTTATTTGAGATATTTACCCATTTCTCCAGTGTTTGAGTTAGAGAGGAAGTCAGGGAAGTATCTCTGTGTTTTTTTCTTTTCCTTTGATAGGTCAGTTATGATTTAGAACCTTAGTTAGAAGAAACTTTCTGTTTATTGTTTTGGCCTTCCGCATGTTTTTCCCATCCTGTTAAAATTAAACACCTCTGTTTGTTTGCTCTGGTGTTACTGAGCTTTCTAATGTGTCAGCCCCGGAACAAGAGATGGCATTTCTCTCAGACTCTCTCCACCAATTATTTGTTGCCCCCTTTTCACCTCTAAATATATATATAGTTTTACTAAAAGGGGAACATAACACCATATAGGTTTTAAAGGGATCCAGGGTGATCGAGTTGAATTGCTTGCAATTTCAAAGGAAAACACAAGCAAAGATAAAGTTTGTCTTGTACTTTTTGTAGTTTAATAATTTCATGAATCAAAGGAACCGGGTACAATGGAGAAGAAATAAATGTAAACATGTGGCCATAAACAACTGTAGTCTTCAATCAAAATCATTTGATTGGGCTGTTGGGTACGGGTGCACAAGTTGGCATGGTATTTCTTATCTCTTTCTTGTCTCTTATCACTTAAATGAAGTCATATATTTAAATGTGGAACCTCCCCATGATAAAGAAAATCTGATATGAAATAGTTTCCATAGAAATACATAAAGATGTCAAAAATATAAAGAGAAATCAATAAACACCTGTCCATCTACTCACACGATAGAAACACTTAATAAAAAGAATATTAGTAAGATGTTTACATATGTACATTTTTCAATATTCATATTTCAAATTATTTTTTTTAGAATAAATAAATGATTACGTCACACTCTCTTGGGCTAACAGCTTGTGCTAACAGAAACATGTGGGGACCAGTTATTAATAATATAAATAGTGTCTTATTTGACATTATAGCAGATTAATAAAACAAGATAATTAAAAACACTGCTGGATCATATTATTCCATCTTATTCTCTATATGAGCTACTTTACAAACATCAGAAGATGGAATGAATCTATGTTAGTTTTTGATACATTTTATAGCATAGTTCAAAAAGATGAATCTATTATCTTTTTTGATTTGCAATACTGGATCAAAGGAAGCTGATAATGCTTTAAGAAGTTTCATATACAAACACTAAACAAATGTCTATAACCCCTCTTTTAATTTCTGTAAACACTTTTGTATATTTCATGCCTCTTGGATATTAATCTCCAGAAACAAGAATGAATGAAAACACCTCTATGATTCAACAATGTTATGTGTACAACTTATTTCTCAAAAAGAAGTTGGAATGAACCTGTTCCAGTTCCTCTTCCGGTCTGCAGCACCAACGAAGAAGTGGGAGTGCGATGCTATTGGTTAAGCTTCTTCTTCCGGTCATAAATCCCTTTGTGGCGGGTTCCTGAGCGCGCGCACTGTTTCTTCACAACAGAAGTGTTTGGCAGCAGCTGGGTGTTTGAGCAGCACTTAACCATAAACAATAGCACCTGTTTATTTCTCACACTTTACACAAGTCTTTAACAATGCATGTGATCAAGCGAGGTAATGTGCTACTCTTATTTGGACTTTTACTTATTAGCAAACTTCTCTAGGAATAGTAAAGCTTTAATGCTAAGATACAGTACATGTAATGACTGCTTAATGTCTCATAACTAATGTTTAACAAATGCTGAATACTTCTGGGAGTTACATGTATTTTTTATTTTATGAGTCTTTATTAAGTTCTGTAATGCTAAATATGTGTAATAACCTATATTTGAATGGTAGGTTAACAGCAGACTGTACAATGTTTATCTGGTTTATTAATAAACTCATTTCTAAAGCAGATTCTCAGTAGTTGACTAAGGTTAACTGGGCTGTCTTTGTTTAACTAATGGTTGGCGCCAAACCCTGCTGAACTAGGTCACATCCGGTAAACAACTAGTCATGGCATGCATACCATTATGGGTTTATTAAAACCATTCAACAGAATCAAATATTTCATAAGTTGCTTATGAGAAGCATTTTTATGCCAAGTTGGTCAACTGCATACTTGCTTATAAAGATGCTGGCTTGTATTCTGTTTCATATTTTATTTAATGCATTTTATTGTTATAATTGTTTAATTCTGTTTTGCAGATGGTCGCCAGGAGCGTGTCATGTTTGACAAAATCACATCACGTATTCAGAAACTCTGCTATGGACTCAACTCTGACTTTGTTGATCCTGTAAGTTGAAAAATCGTACCCATAAAAAGATTATATTTGTGATGCTTTGTGCTAGTAACTTGTATTTCAGTCCATTTACACTTCATCAATGCTTGTAGATGGAAGTCTTTTGTCCTTCCTGGTGCTGGAACCAAATCTCAAAACCCTAAGGGATTATATTTACATTTATTCACTTGGGAAACGCTTTTATTCATAGCGGCTTACAGTATTATTCAGCAGTCAATCATCACTGCAGAGCAAACGGGGGAAAGGTGCCTTGTCCAAAGGCACTTCCGTCACAGGGTTTCGAACCCACAACCTTCCGCTTTCAAGTCCAACGTTCTACCAGACCACGACTGAACCCACCAACGCTGCCTGATGCCAATCGATAATGCTTAGCTTCTGTCTGTCCACTTCCGTCGTCTAGCTTGAACCGAGATGTGAAGGACTGACCCTAAACTGTTTTATTTTCAGACCCACATCACCATGAAGGTAATTCAGGGTCTTTACAGCGGCGTCACCACAGTAGAGCTGGACACCCTGGCTGCTGAGATCGCTGCTACCCTCACCACCAAACACCCAGACTATGCCATCCTGGCTGCACGCATCGCGGTCTCAAACCTGCACAAGGAAACTAAAAAGGTCTTCAGTGGTGAGTTGTAATGTGATACTTGTTTGTAGTCTAGAGGTTTAAGACAATAGTTTTATCTATAAAAGATTTATTTGCTCTTTACAGACGTAATGGAGGACCTGTATAACTATGTGAATCCTTTGAACAACCGCCACTCACCTATGGTTTCTAAGGAAGTACTTGACATTGTCTTAGCCAACAAGGATGTAAGTATATGATAAAAAAACAAGTATATTTTTGTTAATTATTCAAGTTAAATGAAGTGCTCAGTATTTCTTATCTTATTTCTTATTCATTTTCTCCTTTTTCTAGCGCCTCAACTCCGCTATCATTTTTGATCGGGATTTCTCCTACAACTTCTTCGGCTTCAAGGTATTTATGAAAGCTAGAATCAATAATACAGGAGAAATGAAAAGTTTTAGATTAATTGTAAAAATACTAAAGTTTAACCCTAATAATAAGTTTTGTCTATGTATTTTTATTTATTTTTTTAAGACCTTGGAACGCTCATACCTGCTCAAGATCAATGGAAAGGGTAAGTCATTGACTCACAACCTGTGCATGCAAATGCACTTGTATGATATCTGTATGTAATGAAGGTATAAGACTGTTAAAAGATCTGCAAGTCATGGTTCAAGCACTAAACTATCGTCTGGATCTTATTCCAGTTGCTGAACGCCCTCAGCATATGCTGATGAGAGTTTCTGTGGGGATCCATAAGGAGGACATCACAGCAGCCATCGAAACTTACAACCTGCTGTCTGAGAAGTGGTTCACTCATGCTTCCCCTACACTCTTCAATGCAGGCACCAACCGGCCACAGCTCTCAAGGTGAATATAAAGTGATCGGACACAAGGGGGCAGATTTTGGAAGCAAACCAAGTTTTTGATATGCAATGCATGCTTTTGTTTTGTCTAATGTCTAGTTGCTTCCTGCTGGCTATGAAAGATGACAGTATTGATGGGATCTATGACACTTTAAAGCAGTGTGCCCTCATCTCTAAGTCTGCTGGAGGTATTGGGGTGGCTGTGAGCTGCATTAGAGCCACAGGCAGCTACATTGCAGGGGTAAGTTGCCTTCAATAATTAAGATCAACTTATATTACTTGTGTCATAAGGAGGATCAGTTGGATTTAGAATACATTTTTTTTTGTCATTAGACTAATGGCAACTCAAATGGCCTGGTTCCAATGCTTCGTGTCTACAACAACACAGCCCGCTATGTGGACCAAGGAGGAAATAAGGTATGAATTTTCACATTTAATTGTACAACTTGTTATTTCCAAATGTAACTTAATGATTAAAAAAAGAACTTTCAAAATTGATACATATTACCTTTTCATGCAGAGACCAGGAGCTTTTGCCATGTACCTGGAGCCTTGGCACTTTGATGTCTTTGACTTCTTGGAGCTGAAAAAGAACACTGGAAAAGAGGAACAGAGAGCTAGAGACCTGTTCTACGCTCTTTGGATTCCTGATCTTTTCATGAAGCGGGTGGAAAGCAATGGAGTGAGTATAGTGTGAATCCACTACTCATAAAGAGTAGTTTTGTACTTTTATATTAAACCCTGAAACTCATGTGAAAATCATATCCCATGTAGGACTGGTCTCTGATGTGTCCAAGTGACTGTCCAGGGCTGGATGAGTGCTGGGGGGAGGAGTTTGAAAAGCTATATACAAGGTATCGAAGTTGTACGATGTGATTTAGCTGAAAATGCTGACAATGTCTGAAAATAGCATTTTTATGTAATTATATTTGAATAATACAGGTATGAACAGGAGGGCAAAGCAAAGCGTGTAGTAAAAGCTCAGCAGCTGTGGTACGCTGTCATTGAGTCTCAGACCGAGACTGGTACGCCTTACATGCTCTACAAGGATGCCTGCAACCGTAAGAGCAACCAGCAGAACCTAGGTACTATTAAGTGTAGTAACCTGTGCACGGAGATTGTAGAGTACACCAGTAAAGATGAGGTAAGCGTAGAGCATGGTGGTTCATTTAGAATTATTATTTTCCCTAATGTATAATCCTTGAGTGACCGAACGTTGTTGTTCTAGGTGGCTGTTTGTAACCTGGCATCCATTGCTCTTAACATGTACGTCACTCCAGATCGAACATTCGATTTTAAGAAGCTGGCTGCTGTCACAAAAGTCATTGTGAAGAACCTGAACAAAATCATTGAAATCAACTACTACCCCGTGAAAGAAGCCGAGAACTCAAACAAGCGTCACAGGCCTATTGGTATTGGTGTACAGGGTCTGGCTGATGCCTTTATCCTTATGCGTTTCCCCTTTGAGAGTGCAGAGGCTCAGCTGCTGAACTCACAAATCTTTGAGACTATCTACTACGCTGCCCTGGAGGCCAGCTGTGAGCTTGCTGAGGAACTCGGCCCGTATGAGACATACCCAGGGTCTCCTGTTAGCAAGGGCGTAAGTGAAACTCAAATGTTCTTAAGGGAAATTGAAAATGTAAGGCATGTAGCTGTAATTGTTCTTGCTATGATCTAACAGATTCTTCAGTATGATATGTGGAATGTGACACCGACAGATCTTTGGGACTGGAAGATATTGAAAGAGAAAATCGCCAAGTGAGTAACAACATTCTGATGGCTTCTGATGATCTGTAGGGATTCAGAGGTCACATTGAATCTGGAATTATGAATTCCTATTAGAGAAAGATGTAATGGTCTAAACATTTTGAAAATGTCATATGATTTTAATTTCTAGAGTTTTGTTTTTTTGCTTACTTGCAATCTTATTTTATTTGGTATTGGCATTGTTTTATTAACCTCATCACCTTTACTTTTCGATTAGACACGGAGTTCGCAACAGCCTGCTTCTGGCTCCCATGCCCACTGCGTCCACAGCTCAGATCCTGGGCAACAACGAGTCAATTGAGCCTTACACTAGCAACATCTATACACGCAGAGTTCTGTCTGGAGAGTTTCAGGTGAGCTTAAGGTTGTATTAAGTTATTATGTGTTTACATGTTTATGTTCATACCTTACCAGAGGGTTTTGCTTGTGTTTTAGATTGTAAACCCACATCTTCTCAAAGATCTCACCGAAAGAGGGCTTTGGAATGAAGAAATGAAAAACCAGCTTATTGCTCAGAATGGATCCATCCAGGTTAGTTTAGTTACCAGTACATTGGTAATAGTTACTTACTGTAACATCTATTAGAATTTGTTTCAAAATTGTTTATTCTCTGCTTTGACAATTTTTACATAATTCTAATTAGGGTTATTGCTTTTTCTAATCACATTTCAATGTCTTACTTTATAGAATATTCCCACAATACCTGATGACCTGAAGGAGCTGTACAAGACAGTATGGGAGATCTCACAGAAGGTCATCATAAAGATGGCTGCAGACAGAGGTGCCTTTATTGATCAAAGCCAGTCCCTCAATATCCATGTTGCTGAACCCAACTATGGCAAGCTGACCAGCATGCACTTCTATGGATGGAAGCAGGTAATATAGAAACCAAACTTATGGGTTTGTAATTTAACTTCCAGAGATGTTTGTTGTGACTAATGCACGCACATCTGTTCAGGGCCTTAAAACAGGGATGTATTACCTGAGAACTAAGCCAGCCGCTAACCCCATACAGTTCACTCTGAATAAAGAAAAATTAAAGGAGACAGAAACAAAAACAAACGAGGAGGAGGAAGCAAAAGAACGGAATAAGGCTGCTATGGTGTGCTCTCTGGAGAACCGTGATGAGTGTCTGATGTGCGGCTCCTAAAAAAAAAGTTATATAATCGTTGTTTTTTGTCTTGTACAGTATTGCTCTTTTTATTGGCATGGGTAAAATAGCAGTTATATGAATGTAGTTTCCTTGTTAGTATACAATGGCAAAAGTTTGGTTGTGAGGTATTGTAAGAGAATTAAAGACACTGAATACAATCTGTCTTAATGAATTCAACGCACAGGATTATTCCTTTGTAATTTATAGTGCTGTAAACAAACAGCATCAGTGGAAGGGCTTTACGGAAGTTTAAAGAGACTTTGTATGTTTACAATAAAAAACAAAAAAATCATCTTTGAGTCCTTTAATTGTGTTACTACTAATATTTGGATTTTTGGTTTAGATAAACACATCAAGGTTAGTGACTTACTTAAAAATCATGTGTGTAGATATTAATTTAGGCTATAGAGTTCATGGATTTTTTTTAACATTTATTCTATCTTATAACATTATGTTGTCATCTTTGAGATGTCTGAAATCTGTATACATATCTTCTGATAAACCCCCCAAAAATATGCTTGTAAGACTTCTAGTATGACAGAAGGAAATTTTGGTGTTCTTTTAACTACCATTAAACTTTTCAGACTCTGATAATCAATGTGTTCCAGAAACTGTTTGGTTACAAGGATTTGTCAAAATGTATTTGTCAAATAGTGTGTCCAGGTTCTTTTCTGGGTGAACTAATCTTAACTTTTTGGTTACTTCTGCACAACACAAAGATATTTTGAACTGTGGGTGCCATTCACTTTTGTATGGACGTTAAACCAAATTGATGCAATTCTCTAGAATACTAAATATATATATTTTTTTATCTATTTTTTTTACACCTAGGGTGAATCTGTGGCTGTGAGTGATAGGTTTATTAATTGTCATGGATACCTCAGGGAACAGCGACTATGACACAAACAGCAGGTGTTGAACAAGCTGTAACCTGCACACACGCTCTCCAGGGTCTATTACTCTAGTCACATGCATTCTGTAACCATCTTAGCATTTACGTCTGTAATTCTCTATGCAATTTTGTTAATTGTTTTGTGGATAATGGAAAGAATCAGTGGTTCCATAGACCGATTCAAAAGTAATTCTCACATACTCAAAGCATACGATTGAAAGTGCTTTATTTCATATGACTATGGGTTGACAGAATATGATGCTCAGAAACGTACCAGACCATACTTCCACTCTCTAAGCAGACTACTGTATATATAGTGACCCTGAAATATTTTGGGGTTGACTATATAACGAAACATTGTAATTCTTAAAACACCAAATAAGTCCGCCCGTAGTTTTGTACTAATCCTAACTGGGAAAAACTCATTCCGGGTTGCTTGCTGAGAGGTCAAACTCGGATCCAAAGCCAGTGTCATGGGAGACATCGCTTCCGGTTGGAGACGTTGCATGGTTTCCGCTGAAAATACACTTCATGTCTGTCTTCTCCAGTTTTTCCTCTATCCTCTTAGCCAGAAGGCTTACTAAGTTTGACTTGTTCAGATCAATGCTCACCTCCTCACTCTCTAAACTGCCTTCCTCGTGAGATCCATCATTCGACCCTCCATCATTTCCCTCAATGTCTTCATTTTCCTGCATCTCTGTTCCTGCATCATTTCCCTCATTGACATCTGTTGTTTCTAAGCTCTCATCTGTTTCTAATCCCTCCGTTTTATCTTTGTCCTCCTCCAGCATGACCATCTCATCTACTCCTCCGCTGTCTCTCTCACTCTCGGTGTCAGTGTGGCTCTCAATATCTATAACCGTCTCATTTTTATCCTCAGCTTGCTCACTGTCTACATCATTTTCGACACTAATCTGAACGTCTTCATCATTTTTGCTCTCCCCATCTGTCTCATCAATATCCACTGCATGCTCCTCTATAACATTATCTTTTGCTCCTTCACTGGTTTGCTCCTCATTTGACTCCTTATCTGTGTCTGTGTCGGAGGCTGGAGACTCCTGCATATCTCCACTGGTCTCCTCTGGCTCATCCTCAGGCTTGTCCTCTGGCTCTTCATGGTGTATAGGAGTGCTCAGAGGAGCAGACTTTCTTTCACTACTGAAGTCCTTGAAGTTGTTTTTGGCACCCTTGATGTACTTTCCAAGGAAAGAAGAACCCTCTGATGGATTTACGTTGATGTTGCCGGGACTATCGGGCAGACTGGAGTTGATCTGCTTTATTTCTGAATGGAGTCGGACAACCACTTTGCTCAACTCGGTGATTCTGTTGCCAACATCTGTAAGAAAGACATTCAAGGGGGTTTTAGGTTTGAAATGGGTTTGAAATATATTTGTATAATGTCTGTACTGTATCGTGATTGCTGTCTCTTACGTTTCTTAAGTTTATTATTACTCTATGTATTTAACTTAAAGTAGAAAATGCACTAAATTAACTAAACATTTTCGTACTTTTCAAAAATACACGCTCAAAAATGTTTTTCTCTGTTTTTAAGTGAAAAAATTTAAGCTCAAAAATTTAAATGTAAAAGCTTTGAAATGTATTAAATGTACCGTTTAATGTTGTGTACATGTTAAGTAAAATAACAAGTAAATCTGTTTAGCTCAAATATTTCTATTTGAATTTATGAAAATAACAAGGTGTATATTACATGTGTGTTTGTTAATTACCATCTTTTTTTTCATTTACATAACCTTAAAAATATTTGTAGATTTTTGAGAAATTACTTGTTGACTTTAAATTAATTGTGTTAATATTTTCTACTCAAAAAGATATCATATTTGTAAAGGGTTTTTAAATTAACATAACTTTTTATATATTCATTTATTTATGAAATTTACTAAGCCACATAAAATATGTTTACAGTGTACTTAAATGTAAAAATAATGTGCTTAAATAATCTCTTAAGAAAATAATAGAGTTTATTCTTATGGTTAAATACTTTTTATGGATTACCTTTGCGCTTTGCCTCCTCAAACTCTCTCCTGGCTGATTCAATGTAGCGTTGAACCAGAGCTCGTATCACCTGCTGCCTGTATGAGATTCGGCTTTCCCCCGGGGCCTTGTCATCCTGCAGAGTAACATTTTAAACAGTAATGCAAGATTAAAATTAAAAAATCTAAAATAATGGACTTCAATACATTCTTATACATTCTTACAATATAAAAAGAAGATTCTTAAGAGTTAAGATATTTTTTATGAATAGAAATGTGACTAAGCAAGTGTGTGTGATGCACCAGAGATGAAATAGGAGGATAGTCCGGTTCGGAGTTACAGTTGAGACAACAGCAGCAGATCCTTCTGAAAGTTCCTCTAAATTTGACAAACAATATGTTGGAATCAGAACTGTATTGATGTATTTAATTTTATTCTGAGTAAGATAAACATATAAAGATATTCTCCACTGACCTTACAAGGTAAAAAAGAGCCTTAGGAGAGGGGATGATGTTGAAGGGTACAGGCATGGTCAGTCCTTCTCTAAAGTAGCTCAGATAGAGCTTTGAACGAGCAAATTTCCACTCCACATCAGCATCATCCTAAAGAGACAGATTTTAGATACAACACCAAACTTCCATGCTTTCGATTATATTAAGGTTTGCCACTCACCTCAATTTTCTGAAAAGAGTTGGTGATCATAGCAATGAGCATGTTGAGAAGTACGATGACTATAATGAGAGTATAGATCCCGTAGAGGATCCTGCCAACAAACTCAGCCAAAGCAAACTCAGGCATATCCACATACGTCTGTTCAGCTACACCAAACATGGTCCAGAAGAGGAAGCGGAAGGTTTCGTTCAGTCTACAAAAAGTGAAATAATACAACATGATCTCACAACAACATCAAGTTTAGATAATCCCTTGCAGCATAGCACTTATACCTTCCAAGATTAGGAGAGACAACATATGGAACATAGGTGTTGTTGATGCCACACAGGAAGGCAGTTCCAATGATCACCAAAATAAACATAAATCTGAGAAGAAAATAACACGTTACTAAGTGAAGTGGGAGGATCTAGAATGTTTAAAATCTTAAGTAATCAGCTCAATACCTCATCATGTCATCTATCATCTTTCCTATAGAGATCTGAAGGGTACCAAGAGACTCTTGTGCTGGCAGAATGTAGGCCAAGCGAGTGAAGCTTAGCATGCTGGTTACTGCGAACAGCACCTCGGCGATGAACTGTGGATCCTCCTGATGCCAGCTATCACGTACTATCAAACAAGAAACATTAGATTTTTTCCCTGCCTTTCGATATTAATATGATTTATTGCTTGGTAATTTGTGAGGATGTCGAGTGTTCAATCCTAATAATGCAAGTATATTATGTAAGGATAAGTCTTAGTAAAGTTTTAAGATATTTCAAGCATTTTTATGTGGTATGTGTGCTTTTGGACTGGAAGTATACTTGTAGGTTTACTCTTTTAATGCCACGTGAAAGTCAACTGGAACACTTTTGGTTTATTAAAGCACACCTTCAAGTGTTCCTTCAAGTATATAACTGTAGTAAACTTTGAGCCCACTTGTATAGAACTGTATGAACTGGCACTGTACTAATAGAAAAAATATTGATGGTATACCAATGGAAAATTTAATTCTTCAGTAACTGTGACACATTTGTGTACTAAAGTAATTAAAAGTCTACTGCAGATACAAGCCAAGTTCCTAAAACACTTCATCTTAACATCATAGGAAACTTAAAATATAAATGAGTATAGGTATAGACCAGTCTAATACTTAAAATTACAAGTCACCATAAAATTAAAATGGTCATTGTCAATAGCATATTCGATCAATTAATATTACGATTATGGTGTAGTTTTGTTAAAATTAAAAATGTATTTAGATTAGATTTGACATTTTTCGATTTTTTTATATTACATTTAGTTTTATTGTTGCTCATTTAATAAATAATTTCTCGAATGATTACTTTTATATTGCTTTATAAGAATCATTTATTTTTATTGTAGTTTTTTAATGTTGGATTTTTAATTCAATTTATTTCTGAGGCACTGTTTAAATTTTTGGATTAGTTTAGTCTTAGATTTTTGTCTTCTATAACATGTTTATTTTTTACTTATCTGTGTGCATCAAAAGCTTAAAACAAATTAATGTATAACATATAAAGACTGTAAAGTCTATTTTGGAGAATTGCTTAGTAGATTGAAAGTATATTGGTTTCCTTTATATTGATAAAAAAAGGTTACATTTGTAAGAATATGTGTCTTAAATGACCAAGACGCATAGACTGTGTATCTGAGTGTGCTTTCTCTCACATGTGTCTGTGAAGTAGATGCATTCTTCCAGGCTTTCAGGTGACTCGCAGAGGAAGATTCCCTTTAGCAGGATGACCATTCTCAGGGCAAATGAAGCCAGATACATGCTAAGAACCATCATGTCCAGACAGTTCCACCAGTCCAAGAAATAACTCCTCAAACCCTCAATCCAAACCTCCTTACACTCAAACCAGAAGAAACCTGCCAACAATTAATTGAACTGAATATATTACTCTTGCTCTTTTATTATTATCTGAGGTCTGTTAAGCCAACCACCTACCAACTACCCAGACCATGTGGAAAGAATTGTGAAGGATATTCTGTTGCCGAGAAGCAAAACTTTCCCGGTATATCTCCATGGCAATGGATTCCCCCAATAGCGTGATCAGAAACCACATATATGAAGCCGAATGGAGGAGGAATTTAATCACTGGAATCTTCAGAATCTTTCCCAACTGACAAGAAAACATGTGGTCAAGAAAAAACAAGTAAAGATTTCAGTGCATCTACGTAAATGAAAAATAAAAAGAGCAACCTTTGACTTTGGGGCAATCCAGTAGATGAGGCAAAGTAAAGGCATGGTTAAGAAGATCATGAAAGACACCAGGAGCTTCCAGGTTGTTCTGCTGCCCTTCCAGCCTGAAAGACTCCCACACCAGATGGAGGAGAGCACCTGCTGACAGATCGGATGAGCTACAAACTGCAATACAAACACAGATGAATTAGCATGATACATGAATAAGATACTTTGTTGAAAATCGAATGGAGAACATACCTGTTTTTGATTATGATTGACAGCAAGCCTAAGGCGAGCCAGATTTGGGATGCCCTCCTCAAAGGCCTGGTGGTCCAGCTCATCCTCACTGTCTTCATCCACATTGCTGCAGCTGTTTAGGATGGTGGTGACCTCACTTTGATTCCGGCACATTCCCAACAGCTCCACAGCAAACTCCTGGCATATCTCCTCAAGGCCGAGGTACTGAGGCTATGTAAAGACGACAGTAAAATGCAGTTTTTAAATCTGAGGTTACAGAATCATGATGTGTTATGCTTTTCCCCAACCTTAAATTCAGGTTCCTTCTTAGAAAGCCTACGCAGGTCCCGGCTAAGTCGAAAGGCACTGAGCATGGCATCTTCTGAGGTGATGGACAGGTAAGCACGACTGGCAATGCCTCGGTAGGTGTTGATGCGAGACAGCGAGAACTTAAGTAAGTCATACTGGCGCCCGTTAGTGCACTCCAGACAAGCGCAGGAGATTTTATGGGGCCATGGGATTTCATGACCTTTCTGTTTGAGCATCGTCACAATGTCATACAGATCCTTCTGACAGGCCAACGTCAGCGGTGTCACTCCAGGGGCAAACTGAGAATCATCAATGGATTGGTCAAATATAGCCATTGAGAAAGAACGAACATCCATCTTATTCCCTTTCTCTTGATCCAGACGGTCAAGAAGACGCTTGACCACTCGTGGCTGGTTGGTATCCACTGCTACCAGAAGTGCTTCGTGGATCTGACGGAAGTCAAACTTGATGCCTTGGAGAAGGGAGACCATGGTGTCCTCATTGCCCAGTCTGATGGACAGGTTCAAAGCTTCTCTCCACTGTCTGTCTTCAGTGTCATCCAGCTGACGGATGATGCCGTCACCTGTCTTCAGCAGAGATGACACCATGTGTATGTTCCCCTCTCTGATGGCTCCTAGGAGCTCCGGTGGGAAGCGGAACTTCTTGTTCACAATCTCGCGCCATTGTTCTGGCTATTTTAGATGGAAGACAAAGGAAATTAATTTTGTTTCATGTTTTTAATGATAGACATTTACATTAGTGGCCCTGCCTTTTTTGTGATATGATAATATCATCTTGATATGTTTAACATTCACTTAGTATAGTCATGTCAAAGATTGAAACTGTAGCAAAAATAAGGCATGGATGACATTTGATGCTCATTATCTCAGAATTTGACTTAAACTTAAACCTGGTCTTCATAGGCCGGTTTACTTTAGATTTTTGTGTTATATAACATAAAAAACATTAAAAACATTGTAACATTCTATACCTATAATTCTTTTCAAATGTTAATATAATTTTTTTAAATCAGTTATCTGTTTTTGTGTATGAACTTTTAAGTAAACACATAGTATAAAACATATGTAGCTACATGTAGGAGACATAAATCACTAACCAATTAAATATCTGTTCTTTTCAACATTATTAAATCTTGTACTTTTACCATTAATACAAGTTCTTTAATAATAATAATAATAATAATAATAATAATAATAATAATATATATATATATATATATATATATATATATATATACATATACTAATAGGTTCTTACCAACTGCAGTGCATATTGCCATTAAAATAGAAAACCGTTTTACATGCAAATAAATATTTTACTAATGTAAATAAACAATAGTTCTGGAGAGTTGTCATGAATTTATCATATCAAAAAACTATTAAATATATGTGTTGATCCAAGCAAAACTCAACACTAAAAGTCTTAATAACACACAAAACTTTCTACACATTCACAAATAAGATAATTTTCATACCGTGAGGTTTTCCATCTTCCTATATACGATGGCAATATTACAGCAGGTCTTTATCAATGAAGAATTGTTTTACATATCCAACGCACATCAAGCTTTAGGTTCTCTAAAGAATGAATATAATGAGTGGAAGGAGTCTACCAGCACTGAACACGCCTGAACGATTTAATCCTGAACAAACCAAATAACAGGTGCCAGATCCCAATGGCCTGGCCAATTAAAAACGCAACAGTGACACTATGTTTCTTCCCATGAGTTCTCTAGACTCATTTTCCACTCCCCCCCATCCGCACACTTCCTCTGTTCAGCACCTCTGTAAACACACTCATTGTTTTGTATAAACTCAGTCTATGTTTTGAAACCAAGAAAATGTGTTTTAATTTTTTTTACAATATTTTACATTTACATAAACCACTTGGAATACAAGGAATGGATATTTTTCTATATCATAATGAGTAAATGATGTGACAACAGATAACAGTGTTTGAATATCTGCCACATTCAACTTTTCTGTAATTATGACAAGATATAAATATAACGATCAATAAAACAAATCTATAAAACCATACATTTACACTATAAAACTGTGTAGAGAAAGCCTGACATATCTTAACATTTTGCTATTTTTAACAGCTCCATAGTCCTTATATTCAGTTCAACCATATAACATTTGAGTCTGTCTCGCCACAGGTGCTGGCGTGACGCTGGATGCAGTCTGGGGGGAATCTGAAGGAGCAGAGAGGACAGGGAACCATCAACTCATCTGTTCCAGATCCAAAAACAGGGGAAGAACGCTGTGAGGTGATGACTCCCGAAATCTCATCTGGATCAGAACCCATGCATGTGGAGGCATGGAGAGGCAGACAGTCTGGACTGAAAGAAACTGGATGCAGAAAAAGAGAACAGATGAGAGCAGATGTTCTAAAGCAGTGTTTCTTAACTGGTAAATAAATAGTGACTAAAAATGGGTTGCAGCCATAAAGAAAAAAGATAAATGTAAATATTTTAAAACAGAAATGTACTTATTAAGTATTTAAGCCATGCAATCGAACAAAAAGAAAAAAATACTCAGTTACCTCCACAAAGAGGACACGAGGTCTCAGGAGACATGAGGTCAGTAGAGGCAGGTTCCCACATGTCCCCTGGGCTCTGTCTTTGTCTGCAGGCTTGTTTCTCTGTTCTTAAACCTTTGGTTGTGCTTGTTTTCTGAGTATGAGAGGCTGTGGGTCTGGACCTCTTCGTTGCAGTGTCACGGTTTACAAGGCACTGTCTGAATGAGCACAGTTAAACAGGGAATATTAGGGTAGGTCAATAACTGCAGGTAGAATTGGTGATAGAAGTCACTTTTGTGGGGTTTGCTTCGTAAATTCACGAGAAATACAGGCCCTTAACAATACCAGCCACACTGTTACCACTGTAGACAAGTAAAAGATTGACAGATGTGTGTGTTTGTTTGTAAGAAAGCAAAGAAAGGGTGAGTGTATGTGTGTGTGAGAGAGAGACAGGGTACTGTCTGCATGTATTTGACATGCAAAACTATCTTTCATATTTGTGATGTGTACTGGGTCAGCAAAATCTGAATTAATCCAAATTGTATTATCAACACAACAACCACTAGAAAATTCAATTTAAAATCTCAAAAATAAAAATTTTGTTTTTTTTATTGTTTATTTAATCGAAACAATATTGCAGACCTACATTTTTTGTTAAATAAATTTGTTGAATATTTGTACAGTTCATACCTTGCCTTTGATTTCCTCTTGTGTTCCTCAGGGGTCCTTGCTTCTCCACTGGAAGAATTTACTTTGTTGAATTCTATATAAAAACCAGACACACTCAACATTTGTCCTGTATTATATCTTAAAACATATCTTTCCTCTGATCTCCTTGGGGGGTAAAAAACATGCCTGGTGAGGACTTCAAGCTGTTGTCACTCTGGGGTGTTGTGCTTGATGTGGAACCGGAGGGAGATGTTGATGGGCAGCGTCTATTAGAGCGGGCTGCAATGACCATGCGACCTGCCCAACTCAAACTCTCAGGACTCTTTTTGGCACAATCTGGAGGGGCATCCCTATCAGAGAGACAGATATAATTTACTTGTTTAAAATTCTGTCATGATTTACACTTTTTTTCCTTTCAAACCTATAGACAGAACAGAATCTACAGAGCAGAAAATTTTGTAGAAAGCTTGTAAAAGAACAGCAGTGGCATCCATTCACGTGCATTGAATGGACACAAAATCAATGCAAGTGAATGGTTGCCAGTTCACAATATTCTTCAAAATATCTTATTTGTGTCCGGAAGCAGAAATAAAGTTGCACAGATTTGAAATTATAAGAGACAGGGAACTTTTACATTAATAAAGAAAGATAAGATGCAAAACACATTTTTACCCTGTGATTTTTCCAAAAAACGTGTTTTGGACAGCCGGGCTGGAGAGCCACTCTGTCACGGATGTCATCTTGTCTGGTGTGCGCTGTGAATAGTTTAGAAAAGTTTCTATTTTCCTGTTAATTACAAGTGTGCTACATATTGTTTTTTATGGATATAGAGCATCCCACTGCGTAAAAACCATCAATAATCTAAAACTTACACTTGCAAGGTTTTGTTGAGCTTCCTGTTGGCCGAAGGTGTCTTCAGTCTGATCTTCTGTGGTGCGGACGCGCAAAAACGACAAACCAAACTGTAACTGTTTGTTAAAAGGCTGGGTGCAGGTCACTCGCAGCCTGTCCCAGCTCTCCTCAGCAGCCGGAGACAGAAAATCAGCTGGATAGAGAAGTCAAGTTAAGATATAACTAGGTGAAGGTCATGGCACACACTGTAGTGAAGTGAAGTGACATGTGGCCAAGTCAATGGTGTTCCATACTTGTAATTTGTGCTCTGCATTTAACCCGTCCCAATGCACACAAACACTGTGAACACACACTCAGAGCAGTGGGCATCCATGCTGCGGTGCCCAAGGAGCAGTGGGGGGGACGGTGCCTTACTCAAGGGACTCACCTCAGTCGTGGTATTCCCTCTGGTTAAGAGTCTCGAACCAGCAACCTTCAGATCACGTGTCCAAGACTCGAACCCCCAGGCCTTGACTGCCAATTGTGACTACTAATGTGTATCTAACCAGCAGTTGGAAAAACAGTTTGCACACTTGATACCTTTTTTAAACATGCGCACACGTTGACGGCCAATGCCCTGCCTCGAGTCAGCTGGAATCATCAGTGTGGCGGTGGGCAGCAGTGTGACATAAGGACGATTCAAAGACCAAGAGGAACGGCCAACATCGATCTGAATGAAGGCAGAGCCGTAGTTACCTTTATAAACAAAAACAGAGAGAGCTGCGATGATGAACTAAAATGAAAATATGAGAAAAACACAATAAAACAATGTCTGATGTTATGTGACCGAACCCACCGACATCAATGAATCCAATAGCAGATGCCCGCTCCATCTGTACCTCCACTCTGAGTACTCCAGTGCGCTCCTGTAGGCTGCATAACCAAGGCCTGCTGTTCCCAGTGCTGTCACACAGATTATCCACTCCATGCTTATTATCCTGACATTTATTATAGAAGAACAAGACTTTATATCACTTTATATACACAGACTGCTATTCTTAATGTTTTGCATTCAAAATAAATCATGCATATTAACTGTATAAGAAAAATAAAGTTTTATTCAAAGAGCAAGAGACATTTACATATAATGTATGTTTATGACGTCATGCTTACTAGACAGTGCTTATTAAAGCATACTTTAATTAGTGGAAGACATTTCATAATTTATATTTTTCTATAATTTACACCGAAATCCTGATCATAATTATTCAATCCAACGGCTTTAAACAACAGTTATAGCAGAAAACATCATGTTATGTTTAAAGAAGTTACCTGGGATGTAAAAGAGACAATGTGTTTGATTCTGATCGGAGCCATCCTGGAAGATTTTCATCCCAAATAAAAGTTATGAACCATTGTCTTTAACATTCCGTGTTTAGAAAGTTTTGATGGTTTTGTGTTTCCCGCCAGCTCATACCGCCATAGATCACAGTAACTCCGCCCACACACACACACACACACACGCGCGCACGCACGCGCGCACGCACGCGCGTACTTCCGGTGTGCGGAAAACATCACAGCAGAGAATCGAAGCCCCCTCGTGGCGCAAAGATTTCTCTTATTTTAACTCAAAACGTAAAGTGTGTAAATATTAATACAGTAGTTGTTCTATTATTGTAAATATTAATACAGTAGTTGTTCTATTATTGTAAATATTAATACAGTAGTTGTTCTATTATTGTAAATATTAATACAGTAGTTGTTCTATTATTGTAAATATTAATACAGTAGTTGTTCTATTATTGTAAATATTAATACAGTAGTGGCTATATTATTGTAAATATTTATACAGTAGTTGTTCTATTATTGTAAATATTTATACAGTAGTTGTTCTATTATTGTAAATATTAATACAGTAGTTGTTCCATTATTGTAAATATTAATACAGTAGTTTTTCTATTATTGTAAATGTAAATACAGTAGTTGTTCTATTATTGTAAATATTTATACCGTAGTTGTTCTATTATTGTAAATATTAATACAGTAGTTGTTCTATTATTGTAAATGTTAATACAGTAGTTGTTCTATTATTGTAAATATTAATACATTAGTTGTTCTATTATTGTAAATATTAATACAGTAGTTGTTCTATTATTGTAAATATTAATACATTAGTTGTTCTATTATTGTACATATTAATACATTAGTTGTTCTATTATTGTAAATATTAATACATTAGTTGTTCTATTATTGTAAATATTTATACCGTAGTTGTTCTATTATTGTAAATATTTATACCGTAGTTGTTCTATTATTGTAAATGTAAATACAGTAGTTGTTCTATTATTGTAAATGTAAATACAGTAGTTGTTCTATTATTGTAAATATTAATACAGTAGTGGTTATATTATTGTAAATATTAATACAGTAGTGGTTATATTATTGTAAATATGAATACTGAAGTTGTTCTATTATTGTAAATGTAAATACAGTAGTTGTTCTATTATTGTAAATGTAAATACAGTTGTTGTTCTATTATTGTAAATATTAATACAGTAGTTGTTCTATTATTGTAAATATTAATACAGTAGTTGTTCTATTATTGTAAATATTAATACAGTAGTTGTTCTATTATTGTAAATATTAATACAGTAGTTGTTCTATTATTGTAAATATTAATACAGTAGTTGTTCTATTATTGTAAATATTTATACAGTAGTTGTTCTATTATTGTAAATATTAATACAGTAGTTGTTCTATTATTGTAAATGTAAATACAGTAGTTGTTCTATTATTGTAAATATTAATACAGTAGTTGTTCTATTATTGTAAATATTTATACCGTAGTTGTTCTATTATTGTAAATATTTATACCGTAGTTGTTCTATTATTGTAAATATTTATACCGTAGTTGTTCTATTATTGTAAATGTAAATACAGTAGTTGTTCTATTATTATAAATGTAAATACAGTAGTTGTTCTATTATTGTAAATGTAAATACAGTAGTTGTTCTATTATTGTAAATATTAATACAGTAGTGGTTATATTATTGTAAATATTAATACAGTAGTGGTTATATTATTGTAAATATTAATACAGTAGTTGTTCTATTATTGTAAATGTAAATACAGTAGTTGTTCTATTATTGTAAATGTAAATACAGTAGTTGTTCTTTTATTGTAAATGTAAATACAGTAGTTGTTCTATTATTGTAAATATTAATACAGTAGTTGTTCTATTATTATAAATATTAATACAGTGGTTGTTCTATTATTGTAAATATTAATACAGTAGTTGTTCTATTATTGTAAATATTAATACAGTAGTTGTTCTATTATTGTAAATATTAATACAGTAGTTGTTCTATTATTGTAAATATTTATACAGTAGTTGTTCTATTATTGTAAATATTTAAATGTAAATACAGTAGTTGTTCTATTATTGTAAATATTTATACAGTAGTTGTTCTATTATTGTAAATATTAATACAGTAGTTGTTCTATTATTGTAAATGTAAATACAGTAGTTGTTCTATTATTGTAAATATTAATACAGTAGTTGTTCTATTATTGTAAATATTAATACAGTAGTTGTTCTATTATTGTAAATATTTATACAGTAGTTGTTCTATTATTGTAAATGTAATTACAGTAGTTGTTCTATTATTGTAAATATTTATACAGTAGTTGTTCTATTATTGTAAATATTTATACAGTAGTTGTTCTATTATTGTAAATATTAATACAGTAGTTGTTCTATTATTGTAAATATTTATACAGTAGTTGTTCTATTATTGTAAATATTAATACAGTAGTTGTTCTATTATTGTAAATATTAATACAGTAGTTGTTCTATTATTGTTAATGTTAATACAGTAGTTGTTCTATTATTGTTAATGTTAATACAGTGGTTGTTCTATTATTGTTAATGTTAATACAGTAGTTGTTCTATTATTGTAAATGTTAATACAGTAGTTGTTCTATTATTGTAAATATAAATACAGTAATTGTTCTATTATTGTAAATATTAATACAGTAGTTGTTCTATTATTGTAAATATTAATACAGTATTTGTTCTATTATTGTAAATATTTATACAGTAGTTGTTCTATTATTGTAAATATTAATACAGTAGTTGTTCTATTTTTGTAAATATTAATACAGTAGTTGTTCTATTATTGTAAATATTAATACAGTAGATGTTCTATTATTGTAAATATTAATACAGTAGTTGTTCTATTATTGTAAATATTAATACAGTAGTTGCTCTATTATTGTAAATGTAAATACAGTAGCCAAAAGTGTGCTGTAAACACAAATACAGTATTTGTGTTTACAGTAACTTACTGGCATCCAGCTGCCAATAAGTTACTGTAAAATTTACAGCAATCTTTTTACAGTATACTCAAGTAGTTACAAGTTACTTCTGGCACTATAACTTATAATGAACATATATACATTATATACATGAGATCAAGTCACATAAACAAATGGTTCTTTTATATAATATTTATTACAATTTGTCCGCAATGGAGGTACACTATCTAATGTAGCTTAGTAAACGTTACGTTTTTACATAAAACGTAAAAGTAGCTATATTTGAATATATTCTAAAATACTATTGACCCCAAAAATTAACTCAAGTTAATGTAACAAATTAAATGTATTTACTTACTACCCATCTCTACTAATAACATTATTTGGCAAAGCTGCAGAAAACAAAGTTTGGTACAGTTCTGTTACCCATCTACATAATTTATACCTACTAGTTGTGGATATACTACTATGTACTAACCCTGACTCATATAGTTACTAGTATTATGTTTGGTTTGTACACTATAAGTACACTGCAAGTGCAGAAAAATCTATAAAGCTATGAGTGTATATTGTTTATCTTAAGTAAATGATCACATATCTGACACGAGTATGCTCCATGGTGGGATTTTAGATGATTTGACAGTATTATTCATTATTTTTCCGCTTCTCCAGATGTTCTTGGCACCTATATTGTAAAGCTCTCATGTGTGGGTGTGGGGAACCAGTGGGCTGTCATAACCCAGCTGCACTCCAGCCATCTAAACATCTGTCTCCCATCCTCTATCTACATATTTACTACACCATCATCCTGCATTAACACGACATAATACATACACTACTGGGAGACTATTGAGTATAATAATATAAATATATCATTCCTTGATGAAATAGAGACATAGAGACTTTAAAGTATACTGACACTGAGGAAGCTGGCTGTGATCTCCATAGTAAAGCCAGTCAAAGCGAGATAATGGCTCTCAGTTTGTTCAAAAATATATGTTTATTTGTTGCATTTTGATTCAAAACATTTCTTTTTTGGGTCTTCTACACATCAAAACACATGCTCGTGGTTTTGTTTTAATCTCTTAAAGCAAAGAGAAAACATTTGGGAAGAAGGCTCTTGCTATAACAATTTGTAAATAAAGATAAGCCGGAAGAAATCAAACATTTGCTTAACCACAAAATAAGCGAATAAAAGTGAAAGCCCTTAAGTATTTATTCACATGTCATTACAAACATGTATGACGTTATATCTTCTATGTACAAAATACTTAAAGGCATTTCAAAGAACGCGGCGTCTTCCGCTGTAGGCCACAAAGCACGAAGACATTTCTCAAACTATCTTCTCTTGTGTTTCAAAGAAGAAAGACACACACGGGCTTTGCGAGGACAGGAGGGTGAATAAACAATAAAAAAGGATGTGTCTACTCCTTTTATCATAAAACAAAAAAAACATAATAATAAAAAAAACATTTATTAAAAACAAATGTATGTTGTTCTCAATCTAAGTAGGTGTGTTTTCCTATTTCTCTGTATTTAAATTAACATAAAGTATAGTTTTGTATGTGAAAGAAGATGAGAGTGTGTGTAAGATGAATATGGAGAGAGGGGCAGGTGGGGCAATAACAGGAGGATGAAGAAGAAGAAGGGGATCAGTCAATCTCATTCTGCACTCAGACAAGCAGAGGTGATCACTGCGGCTCATCTCCAGCAAAACTTTAAGGATCTACCGCAACTTTTCTCCCTCTGAAGATGTTTGACCCGAATGTCTCATGAATTGTGTTGGTGAACTCAAACGTGCTGGATTAAATGAAAGAGTGATGGAGTCTTCCGCCCCTCCTCGGCGGTCACTCGATCGGAATGCAGCGGCGTCCGAGCGCGACTCTCAATATTTACAATCTCTGGGCAGCGAGTCGAGCTCATTCATCATGGTTGAGCCCCAAAATCATCTGGGGGTGCCGTCCAGGCTGTGGGTGACGACGGTTGTGGTCATCGTGATTGTTCTTCAAGTTGCCTCCACCACGGGACTCTTCATATACTTGAACCTCTCAATGGCACAGGTACGAATATGCATGTGTATATAAGCACACATATAGTTTCTAATGTAGTTTAATGCCAACTTTAAACATTGTTGCATGTTACCCTGATAATAAAAACACACTTTCCATGACAAAACCCATCAGCTGTTTCCTATTAGATCCACCCCAGCAACAGAACCCAACACATCAGCAGCAGAGATCATTATAGTCTCCATTCAAACCAATGCAATTTCCATTATGGATATTAATTCTACCTTCTTTCATTTAATAGTGGTCTCTATGGTAGATATATATATATATATATATATATATATATATATATATATATATATATATATAGTTGTATTAATTATGGTATCTATTGTTTTTTTTTTTTTTTTTTTTAGGGGAAATGTTTCTGTTATAGTTTTACACAATATAACTAAAGATCATATGAACATCTTTCCATCTCTTTCCTGCCCTGCAGCCTGCAATGCTGTCATTTTGGTATCAGGTTTACATGGTGTCATTCTTGTCTTCAGTCTGTGATTACTTCATGAAAGTTGTTGCCATGAGAATTAGGTCATAGAGTTTGTTGAGCTTTGATGCAAAGAATCGTGCCAAAAGTTGTACATACACTGTTAAAGATAATAAAAATACTGTAACCTAAAATGATTATTTTCGTACATTTGAGTTGTTTCAAATCTGTACGCATTCTTTTATTCTGATGACCACAGAGAAAGATATTTCCATGCTTGTAACCAAACTGTTCTTGGATCCCGTTGACTACCATAGTAGGAAGAAGCACTTCTGTTTTGCTTTGTTGACTGCAAAAAATAAGATATTTTGAACAATGTAGGACAACGGTAAGTTCTGGGGTACAACCATTTTTATTTTTTCTACTCTGGTAGGAAAGTGAGGTCTAGAAATTGTTTGGTCACAAGCATTTGTTCGAGTTTTTTCCTCTGTGTTTAGCCAAACCGAAATGTGTACGGATTTCCCGGAATTATCCCTTAAAGGATTTTTGTCAAGCTGCATGGTTCTATTAAAACCTTTGACGTCCACAACACATTTTTTGTAAATATATTGAAGTTTATAAAATTATAATAGAGGAATCATTCTTCCATAAACCTTTGTCTCTAAATGGTTCTTCTATGGCATCAGTGGTTCTTCTATGGCATCAAAATGCTACTTAATAAAGAGATGGTGTTAAAGACAAGCGATTGTATTGGTATCATCTAATTCTTTGAAACGCCCTTTAGAGTTTTTGGGATGGGTTCATTTGTATTCTAACACCGTAAAAATTTCTATGACGTCCAAGTTGCTCTGTTTACTTTTTCAAAATAATAATTATACATATATATTTTTATTGAAAAATCAGCACAATATCACCTCTGTAGCACTGGCATAAAACAGTTGTATTAAGATTGTGGCTCAAGGTTCTTTTAAAGCCGAGTTATCTCAAATATAAATTGAAAGATGGAATGAGAAGCTTTCTTTGAAGATAAACACTGCTTTGTATTGATTCAATGAGGCATGAACTAATACTAAATCAAACATAACTAAAGCTGTCAGATTTAATTAGAATATTAATTATGTTCTAATCCCAGTTTTATCCAAGCTGAAGGTCAGTGGTTTTGCAATGAGAGATGCCGTTAGGACTGCACATGAGGAGTTAGACACAATACACAAAGGGGCCTGAGAACAATAATACTTTGCCAAAATGTTGACCACAGTATTAGGGAGAGGTTAGATATATCTTTGCAAACAGTCTAGTCATCCAATGGGATTTGCAAAACAAAAATATTTAAAATCTTGTAATTTTTTGGTCTGTGTATGTGTGTAACCTTGCAACTTAGTCGAAATATTGTTTTAACCCACCAGAAGATTTTTTTATCATCGAGTTGGAAGGCAATACTTGTGCGCCCATTTTTAATTTAAATAATATGTGACCTGAGAATTTTTCTCCCACGGACAGGCACAGACTCAGGGCGTAGTGGAGGAGCTGAGGTGTCTTGGTCTTCTGAACGCTCTGGAAAAAGAGCAGGAGGTTCCCGATGACCTGGTTCAGCTCTTTGGGGAGCCCTGCATTAAACTTGCTGAAGGACTCAAAGCTTACATCTCAAAGGTTAGATTCATTATTTTCGAAAATAAAACCAACAACAAATTCAATGCAGAATAAGTAAGTACGTCTACAGGTATGCAATTGATGTATTGCAACAATATTAGAAACCTGTCCTATTTCCATTTATATAGAGATGTAAGTCTTCTTTCAGATAAACTCTATCGGTTGTAAAGGCAATCATAAAATTCCTGTAAGGATGTTATTTCAGACACATGCACACAAGTATGCTCTGCTTCCTATCACATATGTCTTTGCTGAGGTTGGAGCATTAGGAATTAGTCTGCTTATTCCAATTTTTATGGCATGTGGAACTAAAGCCCTTAAGACATAAGCACATGGTCGGCTAGAGCAGTGGGAAACTAGCTTAAACACACAAAGGCTTGCTGTTATAACCTAAAGACAGAACGACTGGGACTATTTAACAAACAAACAACATTTCGGAAATAATGTGCTCTGTCTCATTTTAAAAACTAGGTAATTTATGAAAGATGTGTTAGGGCATTTTATCAAGGCCAATTAAAGGTAATCTGTACTTTTCTTTTATCTTTTTCTCAATTCTTACTTCATAAAGAAAATGGAACAAAATTGGCTGTTTAAATTATTGGTGATTAACAAATAATGTGTGTAATATATATATATTACATTTGGCCTAGAGTTGTTGTGTTGATTTTACTGAGCTATGGGAAAAATCATATTTCACGAAACCCCTTTACTCTCAGCTGTGGTTGGGATACCATTGTTTCAGCTCAAGTCTTCCAAAGAAGAGTTTGGATTGGCTCTCTGACATGGGCTTGTTTTTATAGATTTGGCATACTTCAGATTTTATCATCCAGTTTTGTAACTATCAGATTTGGGCTCTGCAATTCAGTAGCACACATTTTTTGGATGGAATTCTAGATAACACAATGTCTATTATTATCTGAAGTTCCTGTGAGGAAAGACCAGCCCTCGATGATGACATGGAGGAAAAGAACTTGGAATAGTTCACCCATTTGATAATGCACTTCACCTAGCCCTATCTGATCATTTCCAACTGTAGTTTTTTATAAACATTTCTAGTTGAAGAAACCACACAAAATGCTGTTTCGACATTCTATCCAACCTACATTAGCAACAGAAAAAAATAGATTGATTTTGAAATTGTAATTTCATTGTCGCTCACTGTACAAAACTTGTGTAATATTTTGTAAGCTAGGGAACCAGAAATATCATGTGATTTATCATGAAAACTGAGAATAATTTGCATAGATCTATTCATTTTCTAAGTGGCCTAAATTCATCTAAACAATAATATCTGCTCTCTTTAGGTCACAGAAAACATTATCTCAAAACACAGCTTTGAAGGTAACATTACACCACAAGAATTCATTAATTTTTTTCATCTGTTTTAGAGAATTTTCTCATCTTTCTGTTTTCATAATAAATAATAAAATTGCACTTTTAAAAAGACATTTAACACGCTTTCTTTTTTTTGTGTGTGTGGTTTGTAATTCTTTGTAAATTCTTGTGTCTCACTGTATACTTTGTTTCGCAGAGAGAGTAGCAATCCCTCCACGTACAAAATTACTCACCACAGGGAGCCCACGGCCATCCGCTCATCTCACGCTGAGAGACAGTGGACTTCAGGGTGAGTCATGTGTGTATATTACACACATCTTTAACTTTTCAAAGCACAAGCCTCTTTGGTTTCCCACACATGCAGAAAACTATTGAAAGACTATTTTTGACTTTATTAACTGTTTAATGACTGATAACCTGCATGAAAACCCATAAGATGCTTTGTAGTCACATACACATCTCTGAGTTACCCTCAGTCCTGAAGAGTGAAAGATTTAATGGAACGTGTTTAATGGAACAATTATAATCAGTAGTTTTGATAATAATTGTGATGTTTAACACTGTTCTTCACCATTCCAGGTCCCGCATCCCATATCCCACAGATGGACCTACACCAGTCCTGTCGGCATCCGGTTCGATCTTGGGGCAACCAGAGCTTCGGCTCCCACCTGCACAATATGACAATATCCAACGGCCGTCTGCGCATTCCTCACGCAGGTCGCTACTACTTATACGCCCAGGTGTATTTCCATTATCTCACCCTCTCCAGTGACGATTATCACTCGGGTTCCGTTAGCCACCAGGTGGTGCAGTGCGTCTACAAGAAGACGGCCTACGCCCGACCCATCCAGTTACTGAAGGGTGTGGGTACCAAATGTTGGTCTCCAGACAGCGAGAACGCCCTTCACTCCATCTATCAGGGTGGCCTGTTCGAACTTCGCGCAGGCGATGAGATCTTCATCTCCGTGTCTTCTCCCACAGCTGTGTATGCAGAAGACTCCTCCAGCTACTTTGGGGCCTTCCTGTTTGACCTCTGAAGGAGCCACTGGTGGCTTGTGGTTTCATTTCAAGGGAACGGAAATGGTTGCAGCTGGACGCCCAGCATGGGAAGCAGGAAAAAGGGAAGCACAGATACTTTGGGCTCTGTTCTGCATGCTGGCATTTACAGATGGCTTTGTAACGAAATATGCAACAAGTCTTAAATACTGATTCTTTACTAATAGCAAAGATTTTTTTAAATCAAGTGGCTGGCGTCTGAAGCTTAGCATGTACAGCTGTACAGAAGACTTTAAAAAGAACTTCTGAACTTTTTCTGGAAGCACTGATCCCTTGCGATCGGCAAGTAGATTTGCCAGAGCTTTGTGATGCAGGACTTAACAATTCTTTCAGTCTTTCTTAAAAGAAAGACCATCTGAAAATAAGATTAATGACCTATTTAATACAACTTCTCTTTTAATATGAAACAGCAAAAATAAACAAATGCACTAACAGGATTGCTAGCTTAAATATCCTTCAAACTATACAAGAGCAATCCTCTGCAAACTCTTCATGATATTGTATGTTTCTTTAGTTAAAACAGTTGTAAATGAACTGTCTGGGTCAATGACATGAACCAGAAGTCTACAAAAGACTCAAAGCAGATGGTTTGTCAGGAAGCACCAAGCTAAAGTCAAACCTTTGTGTCATTAACTGATGTTTTAAGTAAAATTCTCAAACATTCTCTCAAGTAAAGCTAACACAGCAACAAGACGTTCTGCTAATGTACTACACTATGAGTAATATACATGATGCATAAATGACTCATACAATCAAACAAAAGTTAATCTTATCTACCAGTAAGTAAAGCCTATTGAAAAAATACGTTGCTGACTAAATTCTAATTTTTGCCAAGGGCATATCCTGGTAAATGTTGACCTCATTTCTAATGTGTGCGCGCAACCAAAAAGAAACACTGGAAAGCAAGTTACATTATACTCTATTTCAGGTTGTGCTTATGAATAACTTACATGGATATGTGACATTCATATTTAACACTAATTAATAAATGACAATGTTAAAAAACGCCATATACACAATTTAAACAAAGAGTAGGAATAAACCAACAAATCATTGGAGACAACCATTACTTATTTTAAACAATAATTAGTACATAATATATGAATAAGACACTCTTTGTCATGAAGTGGCCCTTATTTAAAATAACACAGGAATACATAAAAATACTGTGAAATGAAGCGTATAAGTTCTCAGATTATTCTCTTATTGACCACTGCAAGTTTTAACAGCGACTATAAAACACAACTGTCCAACATTGTTTAACAAGTCCTAACAAGATAACGCTTTCAGTCTGCGTCCCACTGCGAATGATTTTAGAAACTGTAGTGGTGTGGTCACAGGGGAAAGCCAATTATTCAATGATGCTGTAGGCTGTAAACAACGAAACATTCTGGTTTGGTTATGGATATAAGAAAATTACACAATTCAGATGACTATATTTTGCATGCTCAGATTACATATCTACATGCGATGGAATAGAATGATAGGCTGAGTTATGTGCAGGCAGCATTTGGTTGAGGATGTTTTGTTTCTGCAAAGGACAACTATAGAGTGCTTTTTGATCACAAAAACATAACACAATGTCCGATCAATAGCCTGTTGAGTAAAAAGCAGCTAATGTATTGTGATTGAATATTGCAGTTATCCCATGTGCAAAAGGGAAATTCCTCATATACCTGGTTTCATGAGTTGTGTTGACTGGAAAACGTGGAAAGCACATCAAAATAAAATTTTGATAAATAAAGCAAAGTATAAAGCAACTTATTATGATTCATCACTTGGCAGAATAGTGTTGCTTGTTGCCCAAAAGATGGTAAAAAAGCCTTAAATTGCTTAAAAAAAGCCTTAAACTTACTTACAGAACATTCACTCGTGCTTCAAAATAAAAAATACCTCAAAGGAATACTTGCAAGTGCTTACTCAGTTAGAAAAAAGTTCAAATTAAAATGTAAACAACAAATACTAGAACTTCATCCATGGCGTGATGGAAGGAAAGATAGCTTTTTGAAAATGTATTTCACTGAAATTCCTCCTGACATAAAATATCCTTTCAAGAGATAGTTCACCAAAAAAAAAAATCAAAATGCTCTCACCATTTACTCATCTTCCTGTCAACCTGTATGACTTTCTTTTTTCTGCAGAACACAAACAGTTTCTGACTGAACAGTGTCAGCACTCATTTAATTCTATTATATGGACACAAAAACAACTAAAATTATTAGGTGGTGTCGCTATGCAACATTCTTCAAATATCTTCTTTTGTGGTGTCATACAAATTAGAAAATAATAAAATGGGTAGTAAAATGACAGATTTTTCACTTTTTGGTAAACCCTCCCTTTAAATATAGTCATGAAATATAAATTATAAAGAAGTAGATGTGTTATGGGCCTCAACAATACAATCTAACTGAGGCAATGGAGGTGAAACTTCTTTGTTATGCTACAGACATGATCAGCATTAGAACTGGGTTAATCTCAGCATTTTACCTCCATTAACTGTGTAGTACTAATGTTATAGTGTTGATATGTTATGATAGGTTGGCTACTTGCAAAGACTCAGTCCCACCTCACAAGCAATGTGCAGGAGTGCATAGAATACGTTGCTTCTGTAAGTTCTCCCATCTGTAGCTGTAGCGCTTGCACCAGTGAGGCTCAACAAAACAGTTTTCACAGTGTGAATGGACTCTAATCCAGTACTGACAGTTCTGTAGTGCAAATCATTTGGCCAGACTAGTGTTTTGAGCCCAACGGGTGGTGTCAAACTGGCTGCTGATTCATAACGGCCAGTTTGGTGCTTCAGTTAAAGAGAATAGAGTCAGGATCTCGGTTGGCCATTTGCGCCATATGTTTCAGAATGTCTTTTTTGGTGATGATGCCAAGTAAACGACTGTAAGGAAAAATAAACAATTATAATAAGAGTATTTAATGTATTTTTTAATACAATGAATACATGAACTTGTTTGACATCAAGTAGCTTTTAAATAAGTTTTTACCCATTGTGAGTAACCAGGCACTGGCGCAGTCCCAGCTTGCGGAATATGTCAACCACGATGTCCATTGCAGTATGGTCCGTAACCGTGAAAGGGCTCAGATCCATAATGCCACGAAGCTTAAGAGGGGGAGGGCTGTTTGGTGGCTGTGGAGGTGTGTATTCGGTGAAGAAGATTCTGGAAGCACTTACCACACCTTCTTGACGCTGGCGAGCGTTATCTGCCAGAGGGGTTAAGAGAATAATAAACCTTTACAGAACCAATCAACTTAAATGAAAAACACAAGAGATTATAAATTGTAGGGTTTATGGAATAGTTTACTTGATAAGAGTAAAGATTCTGCCATTATTTACTAACCCTTATCCTTATAAACACATATTTCAAGATATTTAAAAGAACAAATAAAGACATTGCTCTCCATCTACTTCTATTGTGTGCAGACAAACCAAAGCTTCTATAAACATCTTTCAAAATATCTTCTTTTGTGTTATGCAAAAGAAAGTCAGACAGGTTTGAAAAGATGAGTAAATTTTGACAGAATTTTCCATTATGAGGTGAACAATGCCTTCAAGAATGAGCCACCTACAAACATTATTAAAAGCTACAGCTTACTATACTCTTACCAATAGAGATAATCAGATCCCTCCGCAACACAAAGCCCACAAGCCTCTGAGACTCATGCGAGACCACTACAGGGAAACCACTGTATGACGTTTCAGCAATGAGTGTCTCGACTTCCTCAACGCTCATCCCATCCTGGGTAATTACTGAGAGCGGTGGGTCGCAACGTCGAGGACGCATCACATCCATTGCTAGAGTTTTGTGGCTAAACTCCTCTTTGGACTCAAGGAAGGGGTATCCGTTGAGACGGATATGGGCCTCGTAGATACCTTCTCGACCCAGAGCATCTGCCACCCATTTACTAGTCATAGTGGCGGCCATTAGAGGAACAATGTATTCCAGACCACCCGTGAGCTCAAACATAATGACAACCAAAGAGACGGTCATACGAGTTACACCCCCTGCGATGAAAGGATAGATCAAGTGAATAACTTTGCAGGTTAATAAACCAGAATTTTTGGGGGGAGGTAAGCTACACCTTTACAGTCCTTACCCAAACAGGCAGTAGCGCCTACCATGGCATAAAGGCCTGGAGTGATGCAGTCCGCTCCAGGTGAGCACCAGCCTCTGAAGATTAGCCAGTCATGGTGGTAATATGCCAACTGCTCCATACCCACACCAAGCAACCTGCCTGCGATTGCCCCTACGGCCATACTGGGGATGAAGAGACCAGAGGGCACCTAGTAGGGCAGATAAAAGAAAGTCAATAGAATCCAAAATTGTTTTTAAAAAAATTGCTCAATCATGAGACTCTGGTGCTTGACCTACCTTCATGCCAAAGGTCACCACAGTGATAAGCAACTTAAAGACCAGAGCCAGTGACAGCTGCCACATGGCCGTGTATACGTCATGCCCCGCTGGCCTGTCCGGCAGAGCATCACTGTTGCTTTTGGTAACGCTCACATTGGCATAGTTACAGAGCTGCGAGGAATCCAACAGGCCACAATCGTTGAACAACTCTGAGATCAACTCGCTCGTGCTCATACGAGTGTATCTGTTTGGAAATGCCAACAAAGCAGTGATCGCTGTTACAACAAGCACCTCCAGGACAGGGTAGTGACCGAGCCGTGTAGTCTTACGCCGACGGCACCATGCAATGTTTGCACGGATGAAAAAAGCACCCCAGATTCCTCCGAAGATGCCCAGAAGGACAAAGGGTATCAGCTCCAGCAAGTGCCACGGTGAGTGAAACTCCACATAGAACAGCACCAGCCTGCTGTTCCCGAACGGATTAATGGAGCGAAGGGTAAAAGCAGCCACCAACGCAGCAAAGAAAGAACGCCATAGCGTCTTCAGGGGGAAATAATAACTCACCTAGAGGAAAAAGATAAATGAGATCTAGTATTGATTTAAGCATGGTGTAAAAAAATAAACGCAAGCATGCTTGCCTCTTCCAGACTAAAGAGAACACCCCCAATAGGGGCTCCAAAAGCTACGGACACACCAACAGCCGCTGCAGCAGACAATACCTAACAGAGGAAAAAACAAAAGAAAGCTCAACAACATACTAGACTCATAACAGAAGAGAACTGAATCAACAATTCCTTTAAAATGTAAAAATAAAATGTGATCTTATGTTTGGTCTCTGCTTCTTAATGTCAATAAAAAACATTCTCAGAATGAGTTTGCAACATGAAAACATGAAACCACAAAAACAGGCGACCAGAATGTCCTCCATATAAAGCCGCAAAAATGTAAAAACAAATGCTGTTTTATTTTTAGAGCGAGAAACACTTAAGTTCATTTTTGTTTTTATTTTACTCCCTTTCACCTTTTAACACTAAAGTTTTTTAACCTAAAATGGTTATATTTGTAATTGTTGCTTGTTTCGTATTTAAAAAGGAGACTTTTTTTAGAGAAACAATAAACTAAGATGTACTGCACTGATATAAAACTTATAAACAACATCCCCTTAACACATCGTACCTCTCGTCTTTTTGCCTCGTTCTTACGGTACTTTGTAAACAGGTGACACAGGATGTTGCCACAACAACATGCTACATGCACAAGAGGTCCTTCTTTTCCCAAACTGAGACCAGATGAGACAGCCAGCACCAGGGTGATGGTCTTGATCATAAGGGTCCATTTACCCAGATAACCTCTGATAATAAACCCACTCAGTATGGTCTTGATCTAACAGATTAAAGACAGAACACAAAAACGTCAGGTAGTCACAAAATGTCAAATTCATAATTTAAGCGAGTTGATTAAATATTAAACCAACTAAGAAATGCAACTGCTTACCTCAGGTATTCCAGAGCCACATGCATAGGGGGCAAAGGCCCTGACCAAAGACACAGCCAGGAAGGAGAAAAGCAGAGCCCAACAGACGTACAACAAGTAATTCATAATGTAGGCAAAAGGCCCATCATTGGTACCCACAATAAGCTCGGCCCAGCTCTTCCAATCAGGACAATTGTCTCTGTCCTTGAAAGTGGTCTCATTTGAGGTCCAGCAGCAGTGCTCATGATTAAACCAGAAGCCATTCAGACACACACCCTCCTTCAGATCGGTCATCCAATGGGCAGAAATGTCAATGCCACCAGCTAGGGCACCTGGAACAGATGTGAATATTTATTATACATAACTTTTGAGTCACAAACAATGTTAAGTTGTAACTATTCAGATTTTTGTCAAAGTCATGCAATCCTAGTTGTAACACTGAAGTAGAACAAACCTGACATCAGTCCCACAAGCAGCATAAGAAGCCATCCAGAGAAGGCATCACTGATACTCTTCATCAGAGCCCATGTAGACTCTTTACTCTTGGTGGTGATCTAGCATGAAAACAAAGTGCACACATATGAAAGCAGATTTAAATTACCAAGTAATAGGGGCATCCAAAATTAACACTCTTCTGTATGACTTTCTTTTATCTTCAGAACGCAAAAGAAAATGTTTTGAAGAATGTTGGTCACTTGCATTGGTTCACTTGCATTGGTTTTGAGTCCATGAAACAGAAGTAAATGGGTGCCATTGCTCTTCCATTACCAACTTGCTCAAAAATATCTTCTTTTGTGTTATACGGAAGAGAGAAAGTCATACAGGTAACTCCTCACCCATTATTTATTCTCGATGACTGACTTCCTGTAAAGAGGAGGGTGAAGTGGCCATACACTAGGGCTGCACAACTTTGTCAAAAATCAAAATTGTTGAATATTTGCCTTAAAATTTTAGTTATGATTATTGTTTATCGTTTAAAATTGACGTTTAGAAATGTTACATAACTTTGTGTGAAGCAGCTGCATGGCAAATTCTGAACATCTCATACTAATTAACATGTAGTAAAACAAATAATAATGGGAGTTATGTTGTTGCTCAAAATCCAAATGAATAACTTTAGGACATGTCTACTTATCAATTTAACAATACCTAATTCACCAATATATTTAGTACCCCAAACATACTGTAGAAATGCACAAAAATAAGCACAAATATACAGCTGTAATTGAGACTTTCGCAGATTATATAATTGCTTCAATTGTAATTGCAATTAGTTTTTCGGTTAATTGTGCAGCCCTGCCATACAGCATTGTATAATACAGTTATCTAACAATATTTGTGTTGTATTTGAAAGAGAGCATCATATTATTCTGAGAATCGTTAGTGGGGAGGATTCCTTTGAAACCCACTGCTCGAAAACTCAAGTACCCATTCACTTTTATTAAACAGAAAAAAAAAATTGGGCAATATTTTCAAATATATACACAGATTTAAAACAACATGACGTTATTTTGTATTTTTTTAAGTATTTTTTTGGTCAAGCCATTTCTTATATTGTCGACTTAGAAGGTCCCACTAAGAAATTAATTTGAAAAACTTTTAGGGTTAAGATTGGCATATAAAAAATTATGAGCCTTGAAACCTCTCGATGGCGATCCCTGTCCTTGGATTTCTCCCGGACCCAATCAATTGTGTTGAAGTCTTCATATGTGCCCACCCCAGGCACTGGCTCATCTAACAAATCCATCAGTTTGGGAACCCCATTGAGTCCATCTACACCTGCATATGATGCACCTGCACAGAAATACAAATAAATTACCAATTGTATTAAAAGCAATGTCAGGATACATTTATGACTACCCTTCACATGACTTTTATTCAAAGTATTTGACCAGTCCCAGGAAATTACTTTACATAACAGAAAAACACAGCAATAAACCTAGAAACAGTTAATAATTGTCAAGAGTCAAGAAGTTTCCAAGCTCAAGCTCAGAATGACTTAAAATAGCAACACTTTGCAGAAAAAAACTTTTTGGGGAGTATGACACACATACAGTGTGGAAGTCCCTAACCACAAGCCATGGTGGTCTTAGATGCAGACTAAACAGAAAGCAACCAAGAGAGTTCAAGGGAAACAGATGGATGTAAACTTGACACCAGTCACCATAAAAAACTAACTACAATAGAAATAACTACAGGGAACACTTTGATCTGGCTGATAAAAGGATTTGTGAGGGTTTCCCATGTGGGGGGGTGGCAAATACCACAGTGGTGACCTCAGCGTTTTCTCACCACTATTTGCTCTCACACTCACAAACGCTGGAGACCTATACATTACGCATTTGCCCCTAAACCCATATATCAAGTGATGAGAGGAGGAGGATAAACCATGGGAATCTTTGAGATAACAATAAGAAATGAAGAAAAGAATGAAAATGAATGAGGATAACACTGAACATTAGAGAAATAATATGAGTTATATTCAAACTGTACATGTTTTTATCCACTTCCAGCCCCCTTTTGTCTAAAGTCACCCAGATTAACACAATACACGGCCGGTGATGCAGATCACAATGAGTAACCTGAAACGTACCAGAGGAATAGTCCCGGTCCAGTGGAGGCACATCATCTGTGCTGGAGAAGTCCAACGTGGCTCCTGCAATCTCCACCATATCTTCATCGCTGGTCCCACTCTGCAGGCTGTTGAAGCTCTCGCCACAATAGCCTGTGTTTTCCATCTTTCCTCCTGACTGTCCCGGACATGGAAATGTCCTTTGACCTGAGCGTAAGAAAATCCATTAAAGTTAAAGCTTGACATGACCTAACACACTGTTAATGTTTACCATGCACATCAAGATAAAACACTAACTTGCATGGCTGCCAGCTATGACTCACATCTTGACCATTTAATTACCTAGATTTCATTATTCTAAATGGGAAAATATGCAATGAATGTATGCAAATTATTTGTTATTGACAGCAAATTCATTCTCAAGATATATATATATATATATATATATATATATATATATATATATATATATATATATATATATATATATATATATATATGTGTGTGTGTGTGTGTGTGTGTGTGTGTGTATATATATATATATATATATATATATGTGTGTGTGTGTGTGTGTGTGTGTGTGTGTGTCTGTGTGTCACATTGGAAAGTTCTGTATATGGTGTGTTATATAAGTGCAGGTTATTAGCACATGTTTACATCCTGTTACTTAACCATAGCAAATGACATCAGCAAACTTCACATATAGGTCATTTTAGCTAGCTTAGCCTAGCTGGCCAAACAAACATTAAAATATACACAATGTTTGCAGCAAAGTATGGACATTTCACAAATAAAACACATGCAAGTCTGGTTAAAGATGTCCATAGTGAGAAACTGGGAAAATTACTTTTGATAAAATGTATTTAAAGGCAAATTAGCATGATAGCTAATGAAGGCTTGCTATCTAATAGTCATGTTCTTTCAGTTTTAAATAATGGCTTCGTACAGTCATAGCAGAACGCTCGGGTTTGTATTATTTTAAGTTAACAAATAACAATTTAAGTGTCAATGCAAAGCGAAACTAGTTGGAAATGTACCTTGTTTGCTATCGTGTGTCACTCAGATGCGAATGACGTATGATCCTGGCCAGACATCAACAACCGAGCGACGATCCATCAAACGAGGCACTCGATTAACTGCGTCTGACTGCAGATAACATGAAAAATAGAAATATAATCCAAAACAATTTTTTTAAATTACAATATTTATCCTGTTAAGGATTTCTGGAAACAATAACAACAGCAAAGAGCGAACAAATAAATATAAGCTAAAAATAAATATTTAAATAACTTCTATAAACAGATGAGATATTGCCATCTATTGGTAACAGTGTAGTGGTAACCTCTCATTTGAACTACATTACAAACTTGAAACACAAAAGTTACCACCACGTGTAATGGACTTTGTGTTGTCTTTAAAGATTGCAAGTTAGGCTTAACAAGTGTACATTGATTACACACAAAGTTCACATGTGATTTCTCTAAACAAACACATTATTTTCACTTTGTGCCGGTTAAATACATAAATTATTAGGAAGATCATTTTGTTCAATCACTTTGAGGACTTGATCTGAACTTTCACCGAACCAAGTCCTTGAACCCGAACCTTCCAACATATAAACCTGCACCTTCCAAAAAAAGCTTAAAGACTGTCTATATATTGTGTGCTATCTCAATTAGACACAACATTTGTGAAACAAATTCCAAAAATCTGATCACTTTTTTGCATAACCACTATATCTTTGTCCTGACAAATGTTTTGGATTTATTCATGGGTCTGGACACCCACACGCATTACAGTATGGACCAGCCATGTGTCTGAAAGAGCTTCAATTTTAACATTGTTCAAGAAATAAATATGTCCCATAAATTACAAACATAATCTCTTGATATCTCCATTTTCATTTAATCCCCCAAGCCCCTTAAACCCAACAACTGTATAATATTCATATGCTGGATGACAAAAAAAGCATTCAAATGCACATGGTAAACTATTTCGTATTTATTATTTGTTATGTTCCATATTTGTTATAGACATATTAATCACTTTAGAACTGAAAAGTAAATCGTTTCGTCATGTTTTCAAGTGATGTGCAGTATAGTTTATACAATTCAAAAGAACATACTTTTCAAATACATGTTATATATATATATATATATATATATATATATATATAATGCTTGTTTTTTCAAAAGTGTATTCAAAATGTCAAACTCGATTACCACGTTTAATTTCTGAAACATGTAGGGCTGGACTTCTGAGAGACTAATGTTTTACTGCCATTGACCTATTCCAGAAGATGACTAAACTTTAATATGCCTATGTAAGCTTATGTAAACATTTACTCAACATGTGATTTTATCAGACCATGTGCCCTGCAGGAGAGACAGTAATGAAAGTAAGGGGGTGGGAGGTGAAAATCACATTTGAAGGCTTATAAATACAAAGGTGAGAGCCATTTCTCTATAGATAATCTGAACGCGCAGGCAAACCTTCCTGTTAGAAAACGACTGCCATTATGCACCTGCATCACTTCAGCATGGCAACATATGGATTCTGTACATTGCTCTTGATCATGCAAATATTGCAGGTGGGTTTAAAACTTATCCATAACATTTTTTTTAAACTGTAGCAAGAACGGGTTTTAACACATTATAAGAATTTTATTTAGTGTGTGTTTTGTTAAAACTTAGAACTATGTAATAAAGTATAGAGCTTAAAGGGAAAGTTCACCAAAATTGCAAATTCTTTGAGTTCCTTCAAATTTGTGAACATTTATTTGTTTTGATGCTTGTGACAGTTTTTGGACCTGATTGACTATAGTACAAAAATATTTTTTGTTCAGTTAAACACAAAATAAAATATTTTGAAGAATGCCGGACAGCGATAAGTTCTGTGGATCTTTTGTCTACCATTGTAATGTTTCCTTCAATGGTAGACAATGAGGTCCCTGTTGCAAGCATTTGTCCAAAAACATTATTAATGCTTTAGAACAACTAGAGAGTGAGTAATTGGTGACAGCATTTTCATGGGTTAACTATACCTTTAATATTACCCAGAATTTGAATTGTTTGCCCTTAACTAAAACTGTTTGTTCAGGTGTCTAGTGTGCCGGTGGTGACCACTGAAACTCAAAAAGATCTTCCACCATCTCATATACTGCACCGCAATGCACGAATGTCCCCTCTATGGCGAATGATGGGATTTAAACCATATGGAGCCTATTGTCAGGACAATATAGAGTGTTCCACAGGATTCTGCAGGTTTGTGCGCCACAATTGACATTTTGACATTTTTTTAAAGCCCCAGAATTAATTATTGAACATTAAATGTTTTTTTTCATCCACAGGAATGGCTATTGCAAGTTTAATGGCAATGGGCCTGTATATTCATAGAGAAATGGAAGTCTGGCAGAAAATTATTGATTTGAGTCGGACCATCACATGTGATCATAGCAAATTGTTTGTGTGTGTGTGAGTGTGTGTGTGTGTGTGTGTGTGTATGCTTGAAGCACTTTAACTAAAACTGCATGTAGTATCATACACGCATTATGAAAGATGTTGTGACATCTAACTTGAAAAGGTGCATCTGTTACAATGGCCATGTTTTATATTTAAGACATGAAATAAGATTTGTAATTGGTAATCTGTGATTATTACCAAGTGATGTTTAATCTTTTGCCTATCTACAGCTATCATGCTCTTGCATTTGTTATTTGTTTGTTAGGATATATGCTTAAAAAAATAGTATTCATTTGATCTTTGATATAAAGTACTGTATTTGCTAGGCTATAAGGGCATACAGAAGGCCACTGTGATGTTATTATGAAATCTATATTAAGCCAAGAGAACATGCGATGTTGCACAAAGTGTGTGCTTGTTCTTAGAAACGAATGACAAAGGCCACTGGATTTCATCTTTATCCAAGTGTCGAGAGGGGTATTTGCACAAGAATGTACTGTAACAGAATGATCTCATTGTACTGTCAATAACCGCCACATGTAACCAGATTACATGTGTCCTAAATGAAAAAAGAAGGGCAAAGTTTAAATGTGTCAAATAAAACACCACGGGTACTTGAACAGTCTCTTAAATTATCATCCCATTCTGTTAATATCCACATGTGAAATTATTGTGACAAACATTTTGAATCATTTTAAAGTATATAGATATGCTTATTTTGAAATGTAATGTTGTTTTTCTTCATATCTCTTAATTTCTTATTCAGTGGTTGGAAAGATATCTAAGTTATACTTTGAAAGAGGTATAAAACAGAGGATGTTATGTTTCATTGTTGACCAAAACATCAACTTGAAATGTTCATATTATTAACATGTTCACAAATTAAACGGAACAATTACACAATTTTGATATCTAAATATTTTGTGTAGAGATTAAAAAAAAGAAAATCTTCTAGCATTTCAGTATTGAGACTATGCGAGAAGTAAAGCTTGTATACATTCCTCAAATTGACTTAATTTCGACTTTATTTCTTCCACTGAACAAAAAAATATATTTTGAAGAATGTTGGTAACTGGAACACACTTGCTAGATTTAGGGACCTACAAAGGTTCTTTCATGGCATGTGAAGAACATTTTGAGGACCTTTATTTTTAAGATTACAAGTTAGGGTCACTAATTTGACCCTTTGATATGTAACAGACACCAATGAACAACTTGTCGCTATGAGTTTGACATTTGCAGTGCATGATATTTGCCCACCAGAAGACAACACTGTCGGACTGAACCGTACGCAGAACACAACCATAATGAGAAGTCGCAGCAATCCTGGAGTAAAACTTGATAATTATTTTTGAATGTTACAATACAAAATCCTCTGCCATCAGGTTATTCTAAATTCAAGATGTGTTAATGTGCTTTTGTTTAAAATAAAAATCAGGTTGCGGCGGTGTTTAAATGCAGTTCCTGGGTTTCTAGTTTAAAAAGATTGCTTTAACAATATCTGCTTTAATCTGAAAAACATCAAAAACTAGATAATTTACTGTACTATGCGTTTAGTTGTTTCATAATTTTAGTGTCCATAAGACATACTGTTTCTGATATATTATTGTAGGATCTGGTGACAGGGTTACTTCCAGGTGATGAGAAGTCACCTCATGCTTGGGTAAGGGACAATGTCTACTGCATCCTTTCAGTCAGGGCGTTGAGTCTGGCCTATAGGAAGAATGCAGACAGGGATGAAGATAAAACTAAAGCCTTTGAACTGGAGCAGGTTGGTCCATTCACCTAATGTTGAGAAACATACAAAGTACAGAAATGTCCAGTTTCATGAGAAACGGGTGAATGTAACATTGGTCATCCAGTAAAGGTAGGGTATTAATAACAACTAATGATAAGGTTTCAATGGAAGGAAAGTTCAAATACATGTCAATAAATCTATTTCTGGCACAGGTCATTCATATACAGCTTTTCTTCTGAGGAATCTTCTGTCTAAATTATTTTAGTCTCAGAGTAACAGGTTGTCCAGCAAATTTTCAGTTCAGTTTAAGTTTAGTCAATTTAAGTCAATTTACGTAATTTTAAGTTAATGTCGTCATAAATCTGTAACCAATCACATCAACTCTTTTGACGCTATGGATCAGCAGTTTGAGTCAAAGATATGTAAGGATGGTCTATAGATTCGAGCTGAAATGATCTCTGCACTCTTATGTCAACTCTCAGTTTTTTTTCAAGGTTTTTAACTGTTTATATATTTTATCCGTTTGTATAAAACTAAATCAGAAAGTGCTACTGAACTAGTGTCGTTTACATCCTGCAAAATGATCCATTAAAATATAATACATACCTGTAGCACACTGTTTATATGTCAGTCTGAAAGTCACAGTGTCACAAGATGTACTATTTACTTCACACAGTAAGAGAGAGAAAGGAAATTGTTACTTAAAACGCTTTTTTCCCCCTGTAAAAATATTGTTCTCTTCCTTATAAAGGGGTTTTGTTCAGTTGTATAGACATTTTGCCAGCCATTTTGTTGAGTCAAGACCCGACCGTGTTCCAGACATCTAATTCTTTCTGCTCATTAGTGTTTATGTCTCAGACACCATGTAAAATGCCAGAGGGCAAATAATCTGACTCATGTTTCTTTCATGGTGATAGCAGATGGGGAGGAGAAGGTCGCAGTCCACACTGACTGCTCATATTCTCTCTCTCTCTCTTTCCTTCCTGTCCCTTGTTTCACCTCTTTCTCATCCTTTAGAGTGTGGTGAAACTCATACAGAGTTTACTGCAGTCTATGACGTGGCAGGTGCGTACATAAAAACACACAAATTGTGTTTAATACATTAATAAAACAACATGTTCATTATTTAAATATTTAAACATTACTTAGCTTTAGAAGGTGGAAGAATTCAAGTACAGCAATAGCACTTCAGATGGCCTTCATGCCAAGTATCACACAGGGACCTGTGCCACTGTAGTGGGTGATCAGGAATGGGGTCATCTACAGGTGGATGCCACCTTCATTTTTCTGCTCTTCTTAGCCCAAATGACAGCGTCAAGTTTGTGTAGTCTACACTATTTATGTTTTGTTTTCAGGTCTTCACATTTTATATACACGTGATTAGGTTGACATTGTTCAGAATCAGATTTTTTTATTGAATCTGCCTACAAACTGGCAGTGAGCGAAATGCATTATTTTTATAAAACAAAAAGAATTATGACCATGTCCTTGAACTGTTTGTGATCTACTGTTTACACAAAATATACAGCAGAATGTAAAGAAAAATCTGTGAAAATATAGCCCCAAAAAAATAGGTCAAAATGAAAATCCAATTCTATAAAGTGAATGGAATTTCAGTCATCATTTACTCAGTCTTTTGTCATTTTAAGCCTGTATGACTTTCATTCCTCTGCATAACATAGAAGATATTTAGAAGAATGTCAATCACAAAAAAAGTAAATTCCGATTGACTTCTATAGTACAGACACAAAATCAGAGTAAACAGGAACTAATGACTTTCTTTTACTATCTTTGAATATATATTCTTTTAAGCTTTGAGGAAGATAGAAATACAGGTTTGAAATTGGCGTGATAACAGAAATTTCACTTTGATTTGAACTATTGCTCTAACAGTTTAAATTAAACTTTGATGCATGTTATCTCAAATTAGAGTGACTTGGGCCTGGTTTTCACAGACCGGGTCACAATTTTCCATGTTTTTCTTGTGATGATTCACAGGATATTGGAATGTGGGAACGAGGGGGCAAAACCAATCAGGGCATCCTTGAGATTAACGTCAGCTCTATCGGCATGGCAAAGGCAATATATTCACATTTTAATAAGTGTTTAATGTCTAAAATAAGTGTCAAAATAGGATCCACATGGCTCCTTGTGCACTTTTCAGGCAGCTTTGGAAGCTTTGGATTGACTAAGTCTATTCGGTGCCAAAGGAGGTCCAGAGTCGGTTGAGCATGCTTTAGCCGATGACATTCAGCACTGCCAAGTAATATCCTCTTTTATAATGTCACAGATGGAAAAAGAGTGTCCACAGTCAATGTTATGAGTGTTTTCACGGCTTGAAACATAAAATCTTTTTTTCTCTTTGGATCATTTACAACAGTCTATTCTTAGCTCAATGCTTCCAAGGGCATCCGTGTCTAAAGAGGTTGACGCTGGGTTGCTCTCTATCATTTCTTACCCGGCTTTTGCTGTTGAGGACATTGACATTGTTAATGTGACCAAGAAGGAAATAATTTCAAAACTGCAGTTGAAAACAAGTTTTGCATAAATAAAAAGTCTATCATTTTAAAATTAAAAACAGGAGATGTTATTTCAGTTGACATACATTTTCTCATAGGAAAGATATGGATGCTGTCGATTCCTTAGGGATGTACACAAAAGGGATCTTTTTACAAAGTATATAAAAGTCTCTGTGTGTGATTGTTGCAGAGGCTGATCTGTACTTACCAAGTGATTATTTTCAAAGGACCCAACGAGTCATCCGAGCTAAAGCTCTTTGAGAACATAGAGTGTGAATGGCCTTTATTCTGGATATATCTTAAACTGGATGGCATCTTAATAAATAGCCCTGAACAGGTACACACAATTTAAATTTATATAATACCCAACCGCAGGATACTGTTAGAGAAAAAGTCATACTTTCTTATTAGGTTAAAGAATACAGGCTGGCATTAGATGGCATTCTCATCAAAGGAAAGAATGGATTACATTTAATCCCTGAGATTTATAGCGTTCCTCCAGATAAGGTACTGTATTTAACTCTTTTTAAACACTGGAGAGGGTCTTATTACATAATCATGGGTCAGTGAGTTTCGTTTGGTTTTCCAAATGAAGAATGGACTTTTGCCCTAGGTTGATGAAGAGTATGTTAATCGACACACAGTTGAAAGAGTACCAATGGGCAAGTGTCCTCTTAAATGGGGTCAGTCTCTGTACATATTGGGCAACCCGCTGGCAGAGGTACAGTAAATTTCTCTGCATGGTAATACTGTGATGGTGTATTTCTTAATATGTTCCTGGAAGCCTCCATAATGCACATTTAGAATGATTAAGCTAAATAAGAGTGTGCTTCATGATCGGATTTGTAACTGTCTGAAAGTTATTACTTACTTAAAATTATGAAATTATGTCAAAAAAGTTTCTTTATTTTCATTTTAATTAATATGTACCCGATTGTCACTGGAAATACTGTATAAAATTGTAAATTGTAAAATTGTTTGTGCCACAATTCAACCATGCCTTTATATGTCCATGCTTTAAAAGTTAAACTGTCCTTTCTATTATTTTTTCCCATTATTCTATTTAGTAAAAAAACGAAGATACTTGAATAGCCCTCATCACACAAACAAAATAGGTTGTTTGGCTAAAGATTTGATTTCATGAAAGATGTGACATATGGGCAATTTCAGCGTTATGGACTCAACATTTTGGGTTATGGACGTCGCATAAAAATGCCCTTAGAATGTTATTGTAAGGTTGACATTTCCACAGAATTGTCCATATTTGAAAAGTGATTACCTGCATATTCAACTTTTTTTCATATTTAGCTATTTGCCAACACTCAAGAACATGTTTGAAATCAAATTCACATGTCACTTTAGATAAAAGATTTTCTATTAGCTCATATGGGAAGTTGCTCTACATTTGTTCTGTTTTATAGGGTCTTCTATCACTTGGAGAAGTTGATCCCCTTAACAGACGCCTCCCTACTGTCCCCAAGACTGATGTTGTGGTTCAAAGTATGTCAAAATCTTCACTGTTTAGAAATGAATTAAATGGATTTGTTCAGATTTGCTTTGAGTGACAGTTTTAGGTCTTTTCTCAGCTAATGTTGATAAATGTGATCACTTATTTGATTAATAAGCATATCACACATATTATTGGTTTACATTTTGATTCACACTGGTAGATTCCATTTTGTTTTCAGTGTCTATCCTGGCAGAAAATGAGGAGATCAAGCAGCTTCTGCAGAGCCATGGCATTGATTCAGAAACATTGGAGGATGTTCATCAGAGTTCAGCCCTCTAGGGTTCTCGGTCACATCTATGCCAGACTGGGTGAGTTCAGTGTTTACAGTCACAGAACTAGATAAAGGCCAAGAGGTTTTACTTAGTAGTCTTTTTCAGGGCGTAACCAAAGACCGTCTTCACCTTCACACCTCAGGTTTGACAATTTAACGTGTTCATTGACATCTAATGATGATGACATGAATTATATTTTGCAAGTTTGGATCTAATCAAACATTCAGTTTGTAGATCATCTAGAATTTTATCTGGCTCTGGATAATCGCATGATTGTGGAGATGCTTTGAAATTGACCTCTTCTACCTCTGTTCACACTGGAGGATGACGGGTCAACCCACAGTGACCTTCCCCATTTTATATGTCATGCTTAGGTGGTCAATATGATGCACGTATGCAGACGGCAGATTTGCTCACCTTAGAGTCTTATTTTATTTAGCTTTGCAGTCAATGACCATAAAGCGATTGACCCAGCTGTTCTGGCCACGCTGAAAAAACTCCAGGATGGTTAATTTGCTGGAGCCACGTTACATATTTGTAGAGAAAAACAACATAAACAACACACCTGAAAGTACCCAAAACCAATGAGTTTTACAATTAAAGGGTTAAGATTGGGAAGATTTTCTTGACACCTCCTGTTGGGCTCATCTTACATTTATGGACTGTGGTGAGTGATACAGAACTGCAGTAGCATCCAGCATGATTTATGAAAGAAATAGTTCACTCAAAAATGAAGATTATGTCATGGTTTGTTAAATCTCCAGTTGTTAGAAACCAAATAGAACGCAAATAAAAATATGAATTAATTTTGGGTTACTATTGACTTCCATAGAAGGTCATAAGACCACGTTGTAAGTCAGTGGTGACCCATAATTGTTACAACCTTTCATACATAAAAACGTTATGTTCAAAACTACAAAGAAATCTATACCGGTTTGGAGGATGTGCGGATGATAACAACATTTTCACTTTTGGGTGAACTGTGCCTTTAAACACATCTAAGATGTGTAGAATAGAATTAAAGAAATAGTTGAGACAAAATGAGAGTTTTGGGAAAAATTGAAAATTGGAACTGATTACATCATTTACATTTTGGGGTGTGTTGTTTCTTTAAGTCATCTTTCAAGAGTGTTCTAATGTTTGTTCTTACAGAATTTTTTTTCTAATTGTTATATTTTTGTGTCCTGTACCTTTTTCTTACAAATGTCTGATCAAAAATATTAACAAACACAAATATTCAGGTCTCAGCTTGAATTGTGTAGAGATGAGAGACTGGTTGCATCTAAAATGTGGTTCTGTGCTTGTCTGGAACTATATTTTGCTGCATGCGTGTATAGAAGCTTGAGAGGTCATTTTGTGAAAGACCAGCTCTGATATTTTCAAATTTGTCACATGTGCTGCAAATACTTCTCAAGAGTGACAGAATACGTGCTCAACCCTTTCAGGCTTTGATTTGACTCTGTGTGTGTGTGCATAGGTGGATGATCTGGCCATGTATCAAGATCAGCTTCTGGCTGTTCCTCAAGACAGCTCAATCAGTGACACTAAAAGAAGGTCTGAACCGCTTTAGGGCTGCAGCCAGAAAGACTTGTGAGATGGTGTCTTTGGTACATAAAGCCAAGGATCTCAATATACACAGTGAGTTGAGAACGTCTTCAAATTCTGAGCCCATACTTTTCTTTCTAATGATTTGGTTTTGACGTCTTCACAGATGTGCGCATGTACCTTCCTACCAAACTCTTCAGGTCTCAAGCACCAACACTTAACCTGCTGGATGAAAAAGGTCATGTAAATAGATTGATAGCGTTTGTTAACATGAAGGTTAACCTCGCAATGACCTATAATGACCAATGTTTTCCTTGAAAGGTTCCTGAGACACAGGTCACTTATCCTACAAATCTGCCCAGGGATCTGAATGGAGGGATTGACTATCCAGCTCTAGTGCAAATGCTAAAACAAAGCCAGAACCTACAGGGTCAAGCTGACGTTCTCTATATACTGTTTAAAGACAAGAAATACCAACCAAAACCTTGACAGTGTGCTGTAGGATCTTTAAAATACTGTATTACAGTAAAGTGTTTTTTTTCTTTTTATTTTAAGGGGAACGGACTGGGACACCATCCTTAATGGGAAGGGCTCGACAGTAAGACGCCTTATAAATGTTTTATATGAAAAGCCAGGCACCCTGAAACACTGGGGTCTAATACGAATAATCTATGGAATGCTACGCAAGAAAGTAGAAGAGCTGGACGCTGTGATTTAAAATAAGGATATAATCAAGAAATGTGTCGCTCAGAGTGTTAAATTTCGACCAAAATGCCTGTCAATATTTGAGAAGTGACTCTGTGGTCAAAAAGTGCTAGTGTTGATTGGTTACCAACATTCTTCAGAATATCTTCTTTTGTGTTCTACAACAAAAGAAAGTCATAAGGTTTGGAATGGCATACATTTTAAAGGGGAACTCACCTGTTTAAGAACACCAGATATACCTAAAATAACCCTTGAGGTGAACAAATGCATTGCTAAACAATCTAAATGCTAAAATAACAAAACAGCTTATTTATATGTGACTATAACAAAGCTGACCAGGAAGTATTTTGTAGCAAGTGCCCGCAACGTAGGTTGGAGCAATGGACCAGTTTCTAGGTTTGGTTGAGAACAGAATATTGGCAGTAAATAAATCACAGACACCAAGTGAAGAGAATATTTATGACTTTAAATAACCGGTCACATACATAAAATGGAACAGAATTTGAAACAACAACAATAATAAAACAATAAAATGATACACAAATTAGGAATTCTTTGTTTTGTTTTGATTTTCTTATCTTATAATTTTTTTAGATTTAAATTTCCCTTTCCTTTCTTTGTAAGTCGTTGATCAATGTTATCGATATTGTCTCGGTTTACAAATAAATTTAGTAAGAATGTTATTCGATCGTTCTGTATCCTTATTTTCATTGTTTTGGGTTATGTTGCTATAATGCTTTTCGTATATTAATTTCCTGTACCGCTTTTAGGAGAAAAGAACAAAAAAAAAACAAATACCTTAACAAAATAAAATGCATATAACAACAATTTGACCAAATGAAATGCCTTTAAACATTGAAATGGTAAAGCGGAATTTCAATATTTGCATCGCAATCAATAAAGTTCAATAAACGATACCCTTTGTTTATATTCCTTGTGTGAATTGTTTCTTGAACATCTTCCAGAAAGTTCCTTAATAGGTCCAGTGGGTAAGTGCACAATCAGTTTATTCCTACCAGTTCGATGTTTTATGGTCCAAAGAGAAAAGAAAGTCCTCTTGACTGGAAAAAAAAACATTTATGTCTCTAGCAACAAAACAAAAATCAAAAAAATATATATTTTCCCAGGCTCAGAAATCAGCATTCAGTCTTGGTGGCTCGCCATCTCAAATCCATGAGAGAAACTTTTCATGTGTAACAATAAACAATCAAAATAACAGAATTTCACAGTTTCTTTTTAAATACACGCTTCAAGTTCAAAATAAAAGTTATCAATCGCTAGGATTTGCACTTAAAGAGAGATCATAATCATCATATTCATTATTTCTGCGTCACGCTCATCTCGTGTTCAGCGCGCCTCTCGCACTTCCGTACGTCATTTCCCTGACGTCATACGCATCTCGCGCATATATATATACATCACATGTATATTATTTTTAATTATACCTATTTAATTCACTATGTTAACAAATAGATCCTTTCACTTTTTAATTACCTTTGAATTAAAAGTTTACCTGTTATAATATACAATTATATTATTTATTATTTGTTTAGCCCAAAATTTAACATGGGTTACAATTTATAGTGTTTTTCATTAACAGGCTTGTTCAGATTTGCTCCAACAGTTGGACTTCTACTTGAGCCAAGAGAGAAAACTATTTCAGCGTAAGCTCCAACCGACACATAATGAATGCGCTCAGGCTCACGTTCGTGTTTATCTGTTTATGATACAGTCGTTGTATGTAAACAGCCCCAGGCCTCCAGATAAGCTGTCAAGGCTTATTGATGAGGCGGTGAAAACAACCTCACCATTGCTATTCTTCCTCAGGTGAGAAATGCACTGGCGACTCCTTTACATTTCACATCTGGAGTTTCCATTAACGCTTGCACATGTGTTCCACAGGAGATAATGGTGTTCTTAGGGATGAACATTCATACCAAGCCCGAATTCTTCGGTGAGATCTTCCGTCTCCGCATTGGCCTCATTCTTCAGGTCATGGTCACAGAGCTGGCCCAGTCGCTTCACTGTACTGGTAACTTAGTTCCATTGCAACTCCTTAACCGGATATTTCACGGGAAAATACAAATCCTGTCATCATTTATTATACCTCAGGTCACTCTTTTCTTACTTAATTCTTATTTAATTATTCATGTTCAAGGCCGCTTAACCCCCATTATTGATGTTTCATCATCACAAATGTCTGTTTTTCTTCTGTACTACACAAAATAATTTATTTAAAAAGAATGTTTTTTCTGATAAACATAATATTATATCAATTTTTAATGTAGGTGAGAAGGCCACGGAGAGTTTGATGATCATGAGCCAGTATGAGATGAAGAACCTTCTACTTCACATTCTTAATGGCAAAGAGTTTGGCATTCAAAAAAGCAGTAAACATTTTGTATATACATCAAAATGCTTAATTCTACCTTTTATGTAAAAATACATTTTTTAATGTGTGTTTCTTTATGTGACCATGATTTGTGTATTGGTCTCATGTGGTCAGTTCTGCTATCAGCATCCATGACAAGAGCAAATCTTGCTCCACCAAAACTGAACTCAAGGTCACAAGTAAACAAGGAGATGATATCAAACTGATGAGATATCCTTCTTTGGTTTCGAATTGTGTTTCTGCTTAAAGTCCAATCACACTTTTCTGTTCTAGCCTATATCAGTCCACTCAGTGGATGTTGGAAATATTGAATCAGGGGTAAGTAAACCAGAAATGGGCTTCATCCTTTTTTAGTACGTTTATTAACATGAGCTGTTTTCTGTCATTTGGGGCTTCATACCAATCGATTTTTTTCCAGAGGTACAGACTTCCATCCATTGAGTCATTTCAGGGCTCATTAGGAGCTTCCGTACTGCGTGACCGCAGACACGGCCAGTGGCTTCGTCGCAGACATCTTGATGGAGCTCTCAACAGAGTCCCTGTTGGTTTTCATCATAACATCTGGAAGATTCTGCAGAAGGTGGCACGGACATTTTTATAAAGATTACTTTTTAAGAAACTGCTTTTAATTATTTTTATCTTCAGTGTCACAGGCTGTCCATTGAAATCTGTGACCTTCAATCCTTTACCACAAGAGAGGTAAATGTTTTGTGGATCCATCTTGTAGACCTAAGCAAGTACTAGTTCATTTATAATTTCACCGATGACATTTACAGATGACTCCTGGTGAAATAAAGTTTGCCATGCATGTGGAAACGGTGTTGAACCGTGTTCCTCAGCTGGAATACGGACAGTTGTTGGTGGACACCATAATGGTATTGACCACGCTGGCAGAGATGGATATCCAAAGTGTGGGTGGAATCATAGAAGCGGAGAGGATTGTACAAATGGCTAGTGACATGTTCTACAATGATCAGGTCAGCTTTGCGTGCCACACTTCGTCCCAATTGGGACTTTGAGTATTTTAATGGAACAGCCAGAAAAATCATATAAAAGTGTGTATTTTGGTTTTACACGGAATAGAAAGATGAATCAACTTTCATTTAAAAAGTGTGTTCCTTCTCTTTCTACAGAAAGCAGCAGGAGCTGAAGAGGTCCTGCTGGAGAAAGATCAGTCCACCGGTATCTGCAGGTTACTCTATGACAGTGCTTAATGTGGTCGTTTCGGAAGCATGACCTATCTTTCTAAAGCAGTGGCTTTATATGTTGAGGGTTTTCTTTCTAGTGGAGCTTGTGCTCGTCAGTGAGGCTCTGAGATCCAAATCAATCAGACGACTGTAGTCTTCTAGATAATAAGAGATGGTAATTATAGATTGGATTTTAACATTGAAAGTTCAAGTGTGTTATTTTGTGTTCCATTTACTTCATTATATAGCAACATGACTTAAAAACACGCATATAGTGCATGCAAACGCCTCAACTAGTGCTGTAGTCATTGTGTAGTTTTGTAGGCCAAAATATTAAAGAATTTAAGAAGTACGCTTTTTAGCACTACATGTTTTGCTTGTTGCACTAGGTTTGTGGCTTTATTGCCTCATGTAGTCCTTAAAAAAGCTAGAGATGTATTTTACAATTTTGGGGTAAAATTGTGTAATATGTACCCTAATGATAGCTTGAGTACTTTTGACTATTTTTAGACAAAGATTAATCCATCATGTTGTACTGAATTTTAGAGTTGTTGGAAGCTTGGTGGTGAAGTGAAGTTCATTTATAGCCTAAGGTTACCTTTTATTTCTGCTGATTATATTTAGGCCGTTAAATAAAAAGGGTGTTAGTGTATCCCATAAATACTCGCAGAAAATTACCAGTACATTTTCCCTTTATTTTACATTTCCTTGAATGTTAAATGTATTCTAATGCAATGCAGACAACTGCGAATGAATAAAAAAACATGTTAATACACTATATCATGCCCTATCTTTACAGATTTATTTGGAGTAAAAAATGCTCACTAAAAAAAGCCTAATAGTTATGAGAAATTATTTACCAATGTTTTCAAGATTAATATCATTTGCACTGTTTAGGGGAATTAATTTATTAATGTCTTATAGTTTGTGAAATTTTAAATGGTGAAACCTTAAGTTTGGATTTTTAAGCAGTTATAAATATTTCATTATGAGTAATTGTTTCACATTCTCTAGTTATAACAAACCTGTAAACCTGTGTAGATTAAATTGAAAGCCGTAATGGTTCCGTGACTTCCATTGTGGTCTTTTGTCCTACTACGGGAGTCAACGTTGACCCGAAATGATGCAAACTTTATCAATTAAATATTCTCATTTATGTTCAGAAAAACAAAGAAATTGGTGAACTATTCGTTTAAGTTTCTCTTGAAAAGTGTTTTGTTTGTTTGTCTGATCCACATTTTGACAAGTACATAATAAACAGGCTGATTTCCATACATAAACATACTGCTGTATTTTACTTTAATCCAAACAGCCAAACCTTACCATACCTGAATGAGGCATTACAAGTCATGTAGAAACAAATTTAACTTTTAAGGTGAAATCCAAAATGTTTGGGGATGAGACAAATGTACGAAAAGTGACCTGTACACATTTTTCCAAAACGCAAGAATTCGGGACGTCGGCCGCTGGGGCACAATCAACATTGACAGTGGTTGAATCAAAACACTATTCAGGCAATGTGCATACAAAACCGTGGCTTGGTTCAGACATTATAAACATTGATTCAAGTGTGCACAATTACAACAATCACTTATTCCAAACGGGGAGCGAGGGAGGGGCTTGACATCATGACAACGTTTTATTCCACTGCAATTCACTGTACACTGTCATTCCGTTTGCATCAGCCAGTGACATCATCAAAGAGGGCTGCCTAAACACTAAATTTTGACACTTAAAAATGAAAGGGAACATGTAAAATGACAGGGGACGTGTGATTCTGGACGGGGGGGTATGTTACAAACACGCGGGGTAAAGGGGGAAAATGCCACATGAACGACTCATCTGTCTCTTTGAACCATTAAAACCATTCCTCATTTCTGCCTTGCCGTTTTTGGTTTTGGATTGGTTGATGTTTTTCCTTGGGCATATGCGTCAGTTCCTCATGCTCCTCAGCGCTACATGAAGTGCATCTGGAAAGAAAGAAGTTAGCTTAAAGGGACGAGCCACCTTTTTGAGAATTGCAGTTAAGCTTGTAATTAGTTAAGGACCCTCTTGAGTACCTGAGCTCCAGGGATGGGGGTGAAGGGGTTGGTGGCACGGAGGATGGGCTGGTTATATATCATGGGCTGAGGAGCCATCAAGGGTACTGACCCCATCTGGCCCACAGGAGGAGGAATCTACAAGGGCATGATTAAGAAAGCACAGCATGAGCACCAGATGCTGTACTTTGCGGTTCTGCTTTCAACTTAAGTCATCTTAAAGCAAAGTTAAGTCTGCATTACACGGCAAAGTGGCACAGAAGGTATACAGTATCAGAGGTTACATACAGACCACAACATAAATACACAGTAAAGGTGTTTAATTTATGCATAAACGCCGCATGTAGACTTAAAGTAGGAATAGAACCTATAGAACATTAAAAAGTTTTCTGTAAAAAAAAAAACTCAGTGCATATCTATGAAACTGCTGATCCAAAGGGTCAAATGGGTTGATGCGATTGGACACAGGCTTATGACGTCATTAACCGGAGCAATTTCAAACCAAAAATTTTTGGTTGTCTAGGGTGTGCCTTAAAAAATATTAATAACACCACATTAACTTATTTACAACATTAAAAACGTGATCAATGTCTTTAAAACAATTATCTACATAGGAGCGTGAATGAAAGATATCATGCTAAAATGTAGAATAGTCACTGCACTGATGCCACCTTTCCTCTACATATCCATAAATCATAATCCAATATCTGATTCCAAGGTGGAATCACAGCTGGCATATTTTAATATCGCTTTTCAGAAATATTGACACGACACCTACCATCCCATACACAGGCACTTGAGGGGTTGTCATCGGAAATGCAACCGGAGCTGGTGCCTGAGAGACAAACATTGACATTAATGAATGCAAATAGACAAAAATATTTGTATTTTAAATTAGATGATTTGATCGTGTTCTTGTTTAAGCAGGACTTACATAGCCAGTATAAATCATTCCATTCTGTTACAAAAACATGCAGAGGAGAGAAAAACAGACATTAATGGTACAAATGCAATTGCTTTCCCATGTGGCATCTTTTATTTTGAATCCAATTGCATTGAATAAAATTATCTAAGATTTTCAAACAGGACCACAATGGGTTCGGTTCACATACCATCTGTGGCATGGGTATGGGTGCAGGAGCCAGGTGTGTGTGGCTCCAATGTCCTGTGCCATTCATAGCTTTAGACTGCCAGTGAGACCCTCCAGATGATTTCTTCTCAAAATGAGTCCATTGCACTTCTGGCCTGAAAGCAACGAAATCTTATATCATGTTGTATCATAAATGTGCTCTCTAGTTTATCGCTATAGTGCATTCTACAATTTTGCATGTTTAAAATATAGAAGAAAACAAATTAAATAAAGAGGATAAAGACAATTTTATTTGACACGTGCCGGTTTTTTTTCAAGGCTATAGGCTATAAGTATACAAATCTTTTTAGATTTTACTTCAGAGATGCAGCAACTAAATTTCTACATCGATTCGATACTTATAATTCAGAGTAATATTGATACCGATAATGTAGTGTTTATATTTATTTGCAGCTTAATTTTTAAGGTTAAATAACTATTTCTTAGCATAAATGTTATTATTTCAATTAATTACTATTAATATTACAAAATGCTTTTATTGGTCAATACCAATTTTGGGCCGATATATAATTTCACCTCTATTTTATTTGTCAATATTATTATTTTATTGTTTATTATTCTTTTAAATTATATTCAAAACTTCTCAACAAATTCTACCCAAGTAAGGTTTGGGCTACATGATGTTTCTTTCAGAACATGGTTCAGAATATAATAAAATATATATAATATTTAGACAAATACATGTATGAACAAAATAATGTTTAAGTGGCTTACATTAAATATTTTGATAGCCTTTACATTGCCTATAACAATCATTTTATAACTTTAACAAAATACAGCTTTCAAAGGATTACATTTAGAATACTTACTTTTTAGGAGGTCCTCCAAAATGTAAATCTATAACAGACAAAACAAATGCATTTAAAGATAAAGTAGCACATGCACTGAATTAAGTAAATAATAATGAAATAGAAAGAAAAACTCACTGCCCACTAAATTGGCCAAGGATGAGTCCAGGTCATTGGTAAGTAATTTTCCTCCGTTGTAGAACTGTGTGCCTTGACTCTGGACCTGAGAGGACAGTGTGGGCTTCAAAAGTGCTCCTTAAGGAAATCCAAGCTGGTGGATCAAACAGTAGAATGATGTTAATGCTATTTACATATTATTAAAGGGTTATTTTCTTCTTATATTCTCAATATAAAGATGTTTTTTATTTCTAAATATTTTGTCTGAGCCTAATTCTCAAAATACAAATAGCAAGTAGGTGAATTATCCCAAAATTTGAAATGGAATCATTATCTCAACCAATGATGTGAGTGTAAACCTATTTTTGTCATTCCATTTTGTGACACTAAAAGCCTAGAAACAACATACTTCACCTGTAAAAGCCATTACACTCATCATCAATGCTTATAAAAGACTCACCGGATGAGTCCCAAATGATGGCATGAAATGGAGAAGAAATGAAGAAAGAACATTATAAACAGTGTATCAAATCCGTACGCAGCAAATTATAAGCAATACAACCAAAGATTAGAAAACGTCTCCGGTTTCCTTCACAACCTTGGTTCCCTGAGCGGAGGAAACCAGACATTGTGTAGAATTACACTCTGAGAATCTCCTTCTCCTAACCCTTACTGAAGCTTTCTTGAACAACGCCAGTGAAAGCTGTATAGCATTGTGAGGTGGAAAACCCGGCCACTGTTGCCATCAGCACCAAATGCTTCTGATGAGTCCAGCTGTACCCTAAATCTGTGATTAGACCAACCGGGGAGCAGGATGCTCTTCTGCACGTTTACGCACAGAAGATTTTCCAAGTGGTTCCAGCAAGTGGGCTAGAACCAGCTGATCATCTAGATAATTTAGAATGATGGTTCGCTTGATCTCATAAGGGGACACTGGGGTCTCAGGGGTCCGCACTGAAAGATCATCAGAGTGCAGGCACGGGGAGCCGAAGGGTGCAGCTTCTGCATACACCAGACTCAAGCAGAAACTTGTGCTTGTCCAGCAGGACGATGGGCCCGTTGCTTAGAACACAGTTTCATAGAACACATCTGCGTTTCCTCCACAGGCTGCGAAGGGTAGAAGAAATGCCGTCCAGACGATGCATACATAGAGCCGACAGACATGCCCAACAGTACCATCTTGGCTGACATCGGCCAGTTCAAGTTCAGGTTTCAGTCGTGTTGTTCAAATAAGGCTTCAGTAAGGGTTTGGAGAAGGGGGTTCCCCAGGCTTAATTATGCGCAATGTCGAGATGCGCATTGGGGAGACACCGGTGTACTGATGTCAGTGACATTGGTTTTTATTACCTCCCCAGCTGTTGTTACTGGCCAGTAGGGTGGCTGACTGAGCCGGGACGCTGGAATTATGTTGGACATCAAAATGATCATTGGTGAAGTTGTGCACACTGTCCAGGATAATAAGCATGAATAGAGTTAACCCTTACATGTGTATCACACTAGTTAAATCTTAGCTGATCTCATACATTTCTTAAAGTGATAGTTTCCCAAAGAATACAAAATTGTGTCATTATTTACTCACTATCATGTCATTTCAAACATGCATGACTTTCTTTCATCTACAGGACGTAAAAGAATATTTTTTTTTAAGGTGGTAACCAAAATACAGTGGCACTTTTTTATATGTAAGCTGCATTGGATACAGGTGCATGCAGAATAAACATTACTTCTCCCTTTTTAACCCCTAGATTTTGATCTTCATCTTCTATTTACACTAGTAGCACTTGACAAAGCCGGGACTTATGTACCCGTTTGTGATGTGTAGATCAGGTGGACTAGAGAGCAGCTCGGTTGCACCACTGCTGGTGCAGCTACTGTTGGCACTGCCCACAGACTGCCCACTGGGGGACACTGTTGGGGTCTGCATGCCAATATCTTTGAGCTGAACAGCCTGCACAAAAAATTAACCTCATTAACTTCACATTTAACTTTTAAGAGAATACTTAATTGTGTGGAAGAACAAACATTTCTAAGAGGGAGGATGTTGTTACCTTTGCAGGCTGTAGTCTTTCACCCTCTACCTCCCTGTGAATGTAAATTAAAATGATTTAACACAAAAGCAGGTCACAGAGACACTAAAACAAATGAATAAATGTTGCATGTTTCAGCATGCAATGTCTTACAATGCTTGTATATGACCTTTTTATAGCAAGGACAGAATCACTATGACAACTGGGAATATACATGCATATTGAACAGCAAACCTTGTCTATCCATTGTAATCAAATAATTATTCCCAAAGAAACCATGAGTACCTGCTGACAGAAGAGGCCTCTTTATTTTTCTTGCCCTCCAAAGAAGCCAAATGTTGCTCCAGAGCTTCTAAAAGACTGCTGGGAGCCTGATGGTATGAGGTCAAGATGAAACACAAATTTTAGGTGACATAATAAAAATGGTGTAGCATAAGAAAACATCATAATCGCACACACATACACCAAACCTGAACATATTGTACTTTTACATATAACCTGGAAACTGATGCCTAAATTTCATATATTTCATTATGCAATAGGAATATCAAACTGTATTTCTACAAACTGTCTTAAAATCTTTCTCTCACACACTCATACCTTCACACACACAAAGTCTGCGTAACTAGGAACCTATTAGTGGTTATGAGTCTCTGAAAACAAGGGGGAAACACAACAGAAATAATTCAAGTGGAGAGGATTTAGGCTTAAAGCTACACATGCAGAATTTTCTATGTCCCATGCATGTTTTCAGACTGTTGTGAGGCCTGTGGGGTCACTAAAGGATTAAAACCATGGAAAACAGAAAGCAGACTAACCTACAAGGGACTTTTGTAGTCATGCACAGAAAAGAAATGCACATACTGTACGGATATCAAACACCACAGCAGAACCTGCTAATCTTTGGATTCCACTTGGATTTCTTGGAAATAAATCTGGAGTAAAATTGCTGTTTTTGAGCAGACGCAGTGAGCGCCTACAAGGACGTCTGCATCAACATTTTAATAGAATTCCAAACATTTGGAAGCCAAAGCAGGTCAACCGAAAAAAGGCAAACATTGAATGAGACTGTGTTTCTGGTATTTTATGCCTGTATTGCATTTTGTCTAAAAACAGCAACGTCAAGTGAATCCAAATGATGAGTTAGGTATGCAAGTCCGTTCTTATACAATATTTGCCTTTCAGCCACTAGCTGCGCCTGGTGTGCATGCCAATTTAAAAGAGAAAATTTCGTGAATAACAAAAGAACAGATTTCTCAGCTACATCATAAGGCAAGACGCAATACAGGGAGATTTTTTGACTGAGAAATCTGAATCATATGCAACGAAACAACACACTATTAAAAGGAGAGATAAACAAGGAAGAGAAGTTTAGACAAGGGTACTACAGGAGAAGAAGTATACAAAAGGCCATGGTCAAGAGAGGCAACTTAAATAGCCAAAGGTGGCTTTTTATAAACCTAATGGATATAATCAAGTACTTAAGAATATAATGCAGGCCTTCTGAATACTGCTGTGCTTTAGAAAACAAGGCACTCCTTCCAATAAAATGTATTGTTGACATGGTTGAAGAACCACTCGGTAGTGTGCCAGCCCAACACCTTCAGGAGTCCCTGTCCAATGTAGATGGAAATGTCAAATATGCCAAATGGTGGCAAACTGAAGGGGGACATCAATGCCCAGCACCCCGGTTGGCGTGGACAGAATTGCAAAGACATGCAAGACCAGCAAAAACTGGAGACCCATATTTGGCTTAAATACTGATAGAAAAACTTCAGGAGGTGCCAGGCAGAATTCAGTCCCCTACTCCAGTTTTGAGGCATTCATTGAGTTGTGCACATTCACTGTTCTTCCCAAGAAGCTATCCAAGCAGAATACCCTACCAATACAGAGATATATGGCAAAGGTGAGTGCTGCTTACAGGTTAAGAAAAAGGTTTGTTTAGTGAGACCAGGCCACAGCTTCACGACCAGTCTGTGTGGCAAAAAGTTAATTGGCACAAGCACCACTTAGCCATATATCAATCAGTATAAGAATTACAAGCAATCCAATTTCTCATGGGTATGCCAGTAAGAAATAGTGGCTTGAGGGGCAAGCACTAAGCAGTACTGCAATAGCCTTAATTTACTTTTGGTCATCAAATGCTGATCTAACACATCAGAGATAGCGTCTCTAAAAAGTCACATAGACTAGCTTTGGTACCCATTTACCTCTGATGACAACAGAAAATGCAAAACAGCACATCTGATTCCGTGGGAGTGCGCGGGAATGGAGTAAGTTTCTCGAGGCCCCTATCCTAAAAGTCGGATAGATGGGGGGGAGGAAGGGGAGGGTCAAAAGAAAAGGGCCTGGGTATGATGGTCTAATGGGGTGAGGCGTGAATGAGAGATCAGGATGAAGCCACACGTGAGTAACTGAGATGAAATGCACCACTAACCTGTGAAAGATCTGGGATGTCAACCTGATCAATTCCAACTTGCTGTGACACAAAAGAAAAGGAAGGGAAGGGAGAACGGAAAACCAAATGTGAAACCAAACGGTAAAAAGAGAACCGAGGTACGTGGAGAAGGGAGAAAGAAGAATTAAGAAAAAGAGCAATTACTCCATGCAGTGTATGAGAACCCATAGGAGAATATGGATGTTCACAGACAGACAGTAACATTTGTGTGGGTGGCTTGGTGAGCGGTGAGACATTGAAATGTCACTTGAAGGTCATGAGGACATTGATGAAATATTTACATGACTAGGTGAGAAACATCCAAAAGAAACACACAACTAATGTTGACTTTGGAAAAAAGACAAGAAAAAACAAATGGCATACAAACATTGTTATACAAATAAAGAAATGTGCTCTTAAAGTCAACTTTAGTCAGTTTTTGGATAGCACTTCACCCGTTTCCAGAAGAGTCATATTATTCAGCCAAAAAAGCGAATAAACAAAAAAGAAAAGAAGGATGTGCTTAGCATTTTTCCCCAACATATGCCTCAATACACATCAAAATAATGTGCTTTACGGACAAAAGTAAACAGCTAAATTCCAACCATCACACTGGTTCAGTTGTCAAAAATATTGTTACCCTTACTTGAAAAAGCCGGATAATTATGCATCTTATTAAATCAAGTCAGTGAAAAGGAATCTTTAAACAATTATTCATCTAATAGTTCCTGGGGGGGACCAAATTGACAACTGTGCCCAGTATCCAAACTGCAAAAACAAAGATTCAACTTGTTTGCACATTAACGTCAAAACACAATCAGATTTTTATAAGGGAGTATCACAGCTCTGTTCCTGTTGTAGTTGAGAGGGACAGATAGATAGAGAGACTTTCTGCTAAGGCATGCAGTGCAGGCACCAGAACAGGCAGCATGAGGGGGGACCTTTGATACAGGTTTTTGGACCGGAAGGCAAAAAGGGACACTCAGCAGAAAGGACCTGAATAAGATGAGCCCAACCATCCCATGCATAGATTATATCTAGAGATTCTTTACCTCCGCCACCTTGAGAAACTCAGAGAGCTTGGTCATCCTGATAAGAAACCTCTTGTATATTTCCAGCGCCTCTTTGCATTGATTTTTCTTCATATTAAAATATTTCTCTTTGAAGCGAAGAAAAAGGTCAATGTAACAAATGCACATAACATTTCTCTTTGAAGTGAAAAAGACAATTTAAATTCAGTATTAAATATTTATTTACGGCAAACAGCAACTGTATGTGCGGATATGTGCAAATTTTAACATACAGTGGGGTCCAAAGGTTTAAAAATTCGTGTTTTAATATCAAATTCAAACTTAGAAAAGCAATGTCGTTTAAGAAATTCAAAACAATGGACAGTTCACTCAAAATAAAAATCCTGTTATCATTTACTCATGACGTGCTTTGTTCTGCAAAACCCAAAAGAAAATATTTAGAAAAATGATGGTAATTGTACAATGGAGGTACTTATTCACATACATTGGTTTTATGTCCACACAATAGAAGTCAAAAGGGAACGCCACTATTCATTAAGCAACATGCTTTCAAATATCTTCTTTTGTGTTCTGCAGAATAAAAAATGTCAAACAGATTTAAAATGACAAGTCCATTTTCATTTTTGGGTGAACTATACTTTTAATAAGAGTAAAACCAATAGGAAATGTTTAAGATTGCATTCTATAAGATTTTTTTATTATAATGTTTAAGACACTGACCAGTGATTTTGCACATCCTACAAAAACATGTCCATAAAAGTCATATCTTCTTGCATCGACATTTACACGAAGCCATGCAATTTGAATCGCAAGCTGCATATATCCAATACTAAGAATTTTGTGTTTACAGACTTAGGTACTATACATTTTTAAAAATTGCCAAAAAAGAGACCCCACTGTATATTTACAAAATGTTCATACAAACCCTTAATTCCAGTTAAATAAAAATAATATAGAACATTATATACAATCCTAATGTAAAAGATCACAGAATGTAAAAAATGTATTACCTAGAAGATTAATTACACCTTCATTGTAAGCAGCAAAGATGCGGATGGAGTCTTTAAAGAGCAGCGTGAAGGCACAATTGATCACCCCATTGGTCAGTTCATTGGAACTGGCCTACAAGAAACACAAAGCAACAAATATTAAATAAATCTAACAACCCTTACAAATTCCCATATTCTCTCCCGTTATCTCAAAAAAGGTACCTCAAAATCCAAAAGGGCGTCAAGCTGATTTTGAATGATAGGGAGAGTCTTCATCAGCTTGTCTATGCTCATACTTCGCATCACTCCGTCAGTCCTAAACAGAACATATATGGATGGCAGAAGGTTACATGTAGCTGAGTCGCAAAGGCGTCATCACGACTTTTCGCTTTTAGAAGCTGCTATAAAGCACTGCTGTCTGTCAGCAGTAATAGCTATTTGTCTTGTTCGAGTCATTGTGGAATATTTCCCCAGAGCGGATGCCTCACCCTCTCTTCATCTTGGTGAAATCAAGCGCGACGAGTCTGTAGGACAGAGCCCTCTCGTTCAGATACCTGCTGTAACGTCTAATGTAGATGGACATGTCGTAACCTGAAACAGACGGTCAGGAAGAATGAGAGTAACAGAACACTGTGGCCTACTCTTGCTTTATTTCCTTCACCGTAACAATAGAAATTAGCTGATAAACATGAAATTTAACCTTTACCTACCTTGTAACGCTCCTTTATCTACGAAATTATTCAAGTTAAAGAGTGTGCTTCTTGATGCAAGGTACTGGATGAACCTCTGCAAAGGTACATATTAATGAAAGGTTGCACAATATACATGAATATGCAATATTTTTCTAAACGGAACATTTACGGACACACGAACCAAGCAATATCATGCTTCATGGCTACCCAAAAGACGAATAAGATCGTACATGTCAGACATCCCACAGAATGGCTCTAGCAAGTACTTTTATATTGATTTTGTGACAAACTACAGTACTCTCAAAAAACAACAAGGCAGACTGTGATGTCGTGCAACAGACCGTACCTCATTGCCGTACATCATAAGGTGGTGTGTAGTAATGAGAGCCTTAAAGACCACCACCCAGCTCTGATTTGCTGTTCTCTCAAACAAGGTATCAGCCAAGTGAGGTATATTCACGTTCAGCTCATTGGTGCAGTGCATTAAATCTGGAATTGATGGAAAACAGAGCAGAAAGAAACAATTTACGTGATTAAATGTGATGGCATTGTGCGATAGATGCAAATCAACGCTGTAATTGCATTCAATCAATCTGTCATCCGAACGCTCCGCTGTACTATTACAGAAAAGCATTTTTCCATATTTGATAGTGATGATGGTCCGCCATCTAACATGGCATCGCCTGAATAGTGGCTACTCTTAAGTTCCACTCGATTTCTTTCTAATTAACCGACAATAAAACATGTATCTGTGAATTCTAGCACATATTCACCGAACACCTGCTACCTTTTATTACTTTGAATGAGCCCGGCAGTTTATTAGATCTGCAGGCTGCTTTCTTTCTGTCCTCCACAGGACATCTGCTCTAGACTCATTAACCGAGAGCTTAATTGATAACCGCTTCCATAAATCAACTATGCTTGGTTATTATTTGTGAATCGAATAACCCATTCTGGCATGTGACTGAAGCATCCAATGGTTTCAAAAGACCTTAAGGATGACCTCGAACCCGCATCCACCATCAGCCAAACCTGAAAATGATGCCATCTGAAAAGTCATCACAAAAACACAACTGTATAAAAATCCCCTTTCCATACAAATGACGGATGAGAATGAAGGCGATGGTGAATGCATCCCCACTGCATTGATGCTGTGGTCACCTTCAGAGACTCAGAGATGACAAATAACCCACAATGAAAGCATCATTAACAAACAGCACATGCCTATTATCATCATGCCCTTGACATTGTGAGATGGAGCACTGGAAATGATGTAAACCCCAAAGATGTGAAGAGCGTTGGCATGCGCATGCGGTGGAACACAGCGGTCAAGTGCGGCGTGCGTCAATACGCGCGCTTGAGCGCTCCACCTGTCAATCACGCGCCGGAATCTGCGCTACCGTAATGACCTTCAGTTAATTGATGAAATTATGACGCAACACACACTCAAATGTCAAAATCACGGTCGTGGTTCACCTACAGTCAAGGTGCTTCTTCTTCGGAGCGCTGACTTCGTGCGTCGTGGCCTTGCACACGGCTTTACTGATGGCTGATCCGGTCATGCTGTGCTGAGCTGCGGCGATCCGGTCCGTGATGGACTGGCCCGACATACTACGGGTGTCGATCAATCGCGATGTATTCGCTGCAGGGGTGCATGCGCGGGGGCCCGCTCCGTGGGTTTCGGTGATGGAGAGAGCGCGATCCGGACACGGGAGAGGATGCTCTGACATTCAGGTTACGGCGCGGATGAGAGGAATGCGGGCGACAAACACGGATCGATTATTATCGGTATTCGCAAGACGGTGATGATGCATGCACCTGCTGTCGGCTTAGTGGACGCAAACGCAACAAAGTGTCAAAATCCCGGCTTCAGCGCGTGCGTGCATCACGGAATGTGCCGGCGAGCATCCTTGTCGAATTCCTGCAGCCTCCTCCTCTCGGATGTGTGACCGCACAAAGGACGATCGATAGCGCGCCGCTCCCGGATCAGACTGTTCACGATCTGCTCGTTGACATCTTTGATGGAGAAACGGTTCCGATTCTTCCTCCTGTTCACGGTCGGACGCTCCGCGCAAAATGGCAGGACCGGGATCAGGTGACTGGTGAGGGGGGCGACGGACCCCTGTCGGAATATCTGGGGTGGGCACCTTAAGGTGGAATTTCCGCAATCCCTCTGTTCGTATACAAGAATGCATCAGACGGCCATTTCGCAGCCTTTAATTGTGGGTTTCACGCACAACCTTGACATTGCGCACAATGGCACCATAAATACTGCATTTGTGCTTTGGGTTGGTGGGTGGCATTGCGAAATGGGCAGAAACATGAAGCTGTTTGGTGCATTTACATTATATGTGATTTGGGTTGGTGTGTGGCATTGCGAAATGGGCAGAAACATGAAGCTGTTTGGTGCATTTACATTATATGTGATTTGGGTTGGTGTGTGGCATTGCGAAATGGGCAGAAACATGAAGCTGTTTGGTGCATTTACATTATATGTGATTTGGGTTGGTGGGTGGCATTGCGAAATGTGCAGAACAGGACATGTGAAGCTGTTTGGTGTTTATACATTACATGTGTTGTGAGGCGTACATGGTGAGATGTACACTGATGGGTGAACGTATATTCTCTTTACATTTACATTTACGTTTATTCAGTTGGCAGACGCTTTACACCAAAGCGGCCTACGGGAATTAGTGGCCGATCATCACTGCAGAGCAATCAGGGGGTGAGGTGTCTTCTCAAGGACACTTCGGGCATTGTCTGCTGGCACTGGATTCGAACCCACAACCTTCCCTTCAGGGGTCAATTGTGGTCTGGTGGTTTGAGAGTTGGACTTGTAAGTAAAGGTTGCGGGTTTGAATCCCAGTATCCGGAGACGATGACTGAAGTGTCCTTGAGCAAGACATCTTACCCCTGTTTTCTCTGCAGTGATGATTGACTACTGCTTGATACTGTAAGTCATTTTGGGTTAAAAGCGTCTGCCAAATGAATAAATGTAAATGTAAGTGTAAGTCCATCTCTCTAACCAACGTACCACGGCTGACCCCCACTGCATGGGTTGTGTTTTATTTCTTGATCCTCAAACACAAATCTTTCAGTTTTTGAGGCCTTACATGTATAAGTTTATGATCTGCTACACATATTTAAAACATCTTTATTTTTGGCATATTTAAATTTAGGAACACATTGCACATCCGGCTCGTATCCGCTCTTTAGCATTGTTGTTGTACCCAGGGAGGGCCACCACATCTGAGTCTGTGTCACAGTTGAGGTTCTCATCATGGGCTAAAATGTGTCCGACCAGACATTTAGCTGCTGCATCAATGTTTGTGTTTTCCTTCAGTGGGCATGAAACAAAGGAACACAAAGAATATGCGTTTTACACAGACAGATTGATAACTCAAATAGTCTTAAAATGATAGTTGACCTACAAAGAAAAAATTCATTTGTAATTTACTCACCCTCTAGTTATTGTAAACATGTTAGACTTTCTTTCTTCACAGAACACAAAAGAAGGTATTTGGGAAAACAAAAGAAGAATTTGGGGAACTGGCACCCATTCACTTGCATTGGTTTTGTTGACAAACAATATAATTGAATGGGTGTCACTGCTGTTGGGTAACCAACTTTCTTTAAAATATCTTCATTGTGTTCTGCATGAGTAAAAAAGTCATACAGGTTAACCAATAATTTTAAATGTACAGGGAAATGTATAATTTTATTTACATATAACACACTTGCACTCATGCACACACACACACACACACACACACACACACACACACACACACACACACACACACACACACACACACACACACACACACACACACACACACACACACACACACACACACACACACACACAAATACATAATAAAAGAAGTTAAAATTGGTTAGCGGTGTTCTGAAATGAAATGTTTGTATTATTTTGAAATGAATGTAATGTTAAAAAGAAATCACAGTGATAAAGTGATTAAATGCAATCTAAAGTTAAGTGTCTCAGACAGGAGGGTGTTATGCCATTATTTCCAGGAACCGTTTATAGCACCATCTGCTTTATGTACACCATTCCCTTTTCACACACCTCTGTGTAACTCATCAAAAGGGGTTAAATAGTAAACTAAGGCCTTCTTGATAATAATCTCAACACATTCTTGCTCTAGTTGTTGATACTCAATGCAAATATACACAACAACATGTGCAAAAAGATCCTCCTGATTAGCTTAACATCTCTTCATCTGTGAATAAACTACTTGTATACCTCTAGCTCATGTCTACATGCAAAATAGGGCACAAATCCTGTTTCAGAAGACTTGGGAAATTGTACATTATTTAATAACTTTGAAGAGTTTTTATGGAGCTTTTTAGTACATTACTGGTCAAGAATTTTTGGAGCACTTGAGGGAAATGTTTCTCATTATTAAAATCAACCTTTGATATAAAGGTGTATGCATAAAAGTCTGAAATTAGTTAAAGACAAAAATATAATTAAGGAAACACATATGTTTTAATTACAGAAATACATTTCATGTCATGAAAAATGTTTTTTTGAAACAGATGACTTTGACACAATATTGAAGAAAGAACAGTCAATAAGAGTGCAGATTCTTTAAAAAGCATCCCATACTCAAGTGGCAACCTTAAGAAGCTGCTTTATAAAAGAAAAAAAACATTTCTGCAAATTTAAGTCAATTTAAGTCAAAGATATTCATATTATACACTGAATATGATCAATTGTATTTTTTATTTATAGTATAATTATTTCGCATTCCTTTACTTTATTCATAGTTTTGGTGGGTTTATTGGACTAAAATTTGGATAAAACATGAATGCATAACTGGGTAGTTATAATAAAACTTTTGACCAGTAGTGTGCTTTTTGTTGTTTGGGCCTGCAAACAAATGCATATTGCCTATATTCCCTCACATTTGGGTTTATTATGCAACGCTTTTACCTTAGCAGAGGTCTCGAAGCAGCCCACAAATCCATTTTCTTTGCAGAAAGTATCAAGCTTGGGAATCTGGGTCCGGAGACCCTCACGGGATTGGTCTGACTTGTTGGATAAAAGAACAGCTGGGACAGGTTTGCCGTTACTGAGAGTGACCTTTACATCGAGGTCATCTTTCCATTTCATCACAGCATCAAACGTGGAGGCTCTGGTCACATCAAATACTATGAACGCTCCCACGGCCTCCCGATAATAAACTCGTGTCATGTTCCCATAGCGCTCTTGTCCTGTGACACATGTGGGATGGAAAATTACACCATAAACATACAAACATAGAAACATGTATTCATCAAATGCTATGACACCAAAGTGGAGTTTTGCTTCTTCACTGTGAGCACAAGAGAGAAGGGGCGGGGATTGGATCTTTGGTACTATCTCAAACCCTCATGTGACTTTAACAAGAGTATGAGAACGACTGAGGTTAAGGCAAGACTCACATTCCTTTACATTCCCTGAAGAGATCAAACATGTTATCTCAGAAAGGATGTGGCATATGTGAAATAATAAAGCATAAAATTAACATTGAGTAGCTTGAAAGAAGAAAAACGTTTAATATTTACTGTGTAGTAACTGCATATCTGTGTATTTGAAGAACATTAGACTAAACGTTATTTGAAAAAGTTGAACAGAAACACAAAACATACCTGCAATGTCCCATAACTGGAGCCGGACGATAGTCTGCTCATCCCAGTTCAGGACTTTAAGAGCAAAATCCACCCCAATCGTTGCACGATAATGTTGCGAAAATATCTGGTGAACATATCGTTTAATAATTGATGTTTTACCAACTCCGAGGTCTCCGATCACGAGAACTTTAAACAAATGCTCTCTCTGCATGTCTTACTGTAACAAACTCAAATTTTACACGGATCGTAAAAGAAATGACCTACTTTCTGAAGGGCTTGACACACAGATTACTTTCCATAACACGATTGTTTTATTCATACACAAAGTCCATGTGACACTCAATCTAATAAAAGTTTACATACGCCACGAGGTCTTAGTCAATGATGTCATACCCCTTAAACAACATACGAGCACGAAGTTTGTGATGTATTCCAATTTAAAATGTAAATCAAGTACAGGAGAGAAATAAAGCAGAATAAATGAAAAGATAAAGTAGCTTAACTTTGTTTTCCCGTCGAGAAACAGAACTTTTCAAAAACAGGGATGGATTGAGCTTCCCAGGCACTGTCAAGACTTTAAATGATGGGAATTCCACACCCATTTCCTCCCTCCTTTAACTTTGACCACTCCTGTGAAACTCCCTTTTACAAATATATACATATATATATATATTAAAGATAATCAGTTTGTAGTGAAAATGAAATTAAATATATGTATATGATAAAACACTGTTATGAACAAAAATGAACATTCGAAATTCCTCCCATAGCACAGCTGTCTGTAAGATTCCTGCTAAAGTTAAGGAGATCTGGAAAACATCTGCTGTTTAAAATCACACCCACAACATACTTTGTCGATAAAGATTTGTCATTTAATAAAATACATTGTTTAGCTACTATGTGCGCATCGTTACATTTACATTTACACTTATTCATTTGGCAGACGCTTTTATCCAAAGTGACTTTCAAGTATACAGTTGTTAATCATCACTGCAGAGCAAACAGGGGTGAGATGTCTTACTCAAGGACACTTTACTTATTATCTGCGGATACTGGGATTCAAACCCACAACCTTCTGCTTACAAGTCCAACTCTCTATCCACCAGATCACGACTGACCCCCAATTACGTAACATTTCATTGTCAAGAATCCTCCTAGTTGTTAGACATGAAGATATACATCACATTGCCAGAACATTCGCGCATCTGGATTGACTCGCATATGAACTTAAGTGACATCCTATTCTGAATCCATAGGGTTCAATATGATGTCGGTCCACCCTTCACAACTATAAAAACATCAGCTCTTCTGGGAAGGCTGTTCACAAGGTTTAGGAGTGTGTTTATCCACACAATCCATTCTTCCAGAAGCACATTTGTGTGTTCACACATTGATGTTGGATGAGAAGGCCTGATTCTCAGTCTCCGCTATATTCATCCCAAAGGTGTTCTATCGGGTTGAGGTCAGGCCGGTCAGGTTCATCCACACCAGACTCTGTCCTCCATGTCTTTATGGACCTTGCTTTGTGCCCTGATGTCATGTTGGAAGATGAAGGGGTCAGATCCAAACTGGTCCCAGAAAGTTGGGAAAATGGAATCGTCCAAAATGTCTTGGTATACTAAAGAATTCAGAATAGAGAAACACCTGATTTTCATATTTGGATGGATGAGCAATTTCAGATGGCATTAAAGTCTATAAGGAGCATTTATTAACTTAAAGATGTTAGACACCAATATGGAAAGATGCTTTAGTGGTCCATCATAAACAGAAGCAAACATACACTGACAGGACTGTCACTCCCACTTGCACATCAATGAAGAGGCTCACTTGTGCCAGTGCCAGTGCCACCCCCCGGAAGTCTCTAAATACGGCGAGTGAGAGAGCAGTGACGTGCTCCGCCCAGCGCTGTTGAGTGACGTGCGGCGTGCGCATCTCTTGCCCGTAATACGGTAATGGTACTGATGAGGGATGAGTCAGGCTATATGATGCTGATGATGCTGCCATTTCATCAGCACATTTTCACAAACATCACTTCATCCCTAATCACAAATTTTGACGATATGAATTTGCAAGCAATTTCTGAAAGCCATAAGCATTAAGCTGAAGGTAACAGATGATTTTGGTGATTGTTTAGTGCTCCATCTAAGTGTGGACTAGTTGCACCCTTTAAACATTTGTCTGTGCTTTCGATGCCTTGCCTGGAAACGTCTCTGTGTTGCACATTTTCGGACTGAAAGACACAGAAGAATATGGGGCTTGCCATTTTTGGGCACTAGGAAGCATCACCAAGGTAAAAAGAATGCAACACATAATGCAATAGTGTCAATTCATAACATGATGTCGACAATGCTTGGTTAGGCCTATAAGTGGTCAAGGCTTTTGCTTTATGCATGTACTAATAAATACATGTGATGTTGTTTATTGATGCATTATTATATTGCATGGGATAAAGTCAAATACTATGGAAATTTAAGTAGATCCTTGCTATTGATGGTATATTTAACCACTGATTCTTATAGGGATGTATGATGATTCAAATCAAATATTCCCCACTACACAATATTGTACGCATTTCGATGCAGATAGTCACTGTAAATAGATCAAACACCTATTTGAATTATTGTCATGCATTAATAGAACCAGCATCCGCTCATGTGTAACCACGTGTATTCAGATTTTCCTGTTATAAGAAATTATTTTAGCCTAATGGACTACTATACAACCACACTAGGTGTTTTTCCCTAATGCTTCCTAAAATCAGATTTTCATGTTTGCTTTAACAATCATGAGTTGGAAAAACACTCTCATTTCTTTATAGATTCATAAGATATGGAAGCTATATGGCTGTACCAGTTCCGGCTGATCGTCATTGGCGACTCGACAGTGGGGAAATCGTGTCTGATCAGACGTTTCACAGAAGGACGTTTCGCACAGGTGTCTGATCCGACCGTAGGAGTGGACTTCTTCTCTCGCCTGGTTGAGATCGAACCAGGCAAACGCATCAAGCTTCAGATCTGGGACACGGCGGGCCAGGAGAGATTTAGGTACATCTGGTGATATTTCTTGACATTTTAGTTGTAGCGGTAATGGATTCCACCTTCAAGGTTGGCAAGAACTTCATTGTGTGCTTAAATCTATCGCATTATAGCTGGGGAGGTTTAAAACAGCCTTACATAGCAGTTTTGATGTGATATTTATATCTGGATTCTTATATATCTGATAATTCCCTTCTGTCTTCCATTCAGATCCATTACAAGGGCTTACTATCGTAATTCAGTTGGCGGCCTTTTGCTTTTTGACATCACTAACCGGCGGTCCTTCCAAAATGTTCACGAGTGGCTGGAAGAGGCACGCAGTCACGTGCAGCCGCACAGCATCGTCTTCATTCTGGTCGGCCACAAGTGTGACCTGGAACAGCAGCGTCAGGTGAGCCAGCAGGAGGCCGAAAAACTGGCAGGCGCATATGGCATGCGCTACGTGGAGACCTCGGCCCGTGACGCCATCAATGTAGAGAGGGCCTTCACTGAGCTGACGCGCGACATCTTTGAGCTGGTCAAATCTGGTGACATCACCATCCAGGAGGGCTGGGAGGGTGTTAAAAGTGGTTTCGTGCCCAACGTGGTGCATTCGTCTGAGGAAGTGACTAAGAGCGACCGCCGCTGCCTCTGTTGATTTGAAGTGACTCTTGCCGGCGTATCAAGCCCCTTCACCGCAATACCAGTGCCGTTGTTTTCCTTAGCTTGACATTTCCCACTACTGCACCCCTACAAATACTCTCTTCTATCAACCTTTCCTGCTATTATAGTTACTTCGAAATAAGTTCCAATTCTCTTTACGTCAAGTCAGAATTTCATATTTAAATTGTGGTCCACAGAGAAGCGACAAATATGAAATCATTGGAGCTTGGTAAGGAGAACTGACTTGAGAAATGTGAGATTAGATTGCATCTCCCAAACTGGAGATCTCAAACCTTCCAAACTTTCCAACACACAGACAGCAGCAAAGAAAGACCCAAAGTTTACACCAAAACTTCACTCATGATCGATGGATGATTTCGGAGCATGCACAGAAGAACGACACCAATCGAAATGTTATTTCTTTATCATGATAATTGTTTGGCCTTTACCTTTCTTCTAGATCTCGGATTTGAAGAATTCAGCAATCGGAAGATAAATATGTTCCCTGACGAACAGATTAAAATAGACTGTGTATCAATCTTACAAGTGACTACTTTTTGTTTTTCTTAAGGTTTCCTCATTTGGACATATATATGGTTACTTAAATCAAGTTCAATAGATCTGATCATGTTTAAACATCATGTTTATCATACACATTTCACAGATTTCCATCTGCACATATCACAAATAGTACATCCAGGGACTCAACATTGCTTTATTTGTAAAGCACCCTTAAATCACCCCTTTCATTGATTTTCTTTTTTTTGATTGGTGCAATCTTTAATAACTGTTGCCTGTCACTTGAGGTTAGTATAGCTGCTGAGATGTAATTTTTTGACTTACAGACTAATGTCATTTAGCCGACTGAAATGACTATTAACTGTGTATTTATTAATCTTGTGAGAGGGATGAAATGAACTATCAATAAAAGGTGTTAGACAAAAGGTTGCGTCAAAAATTTTTTTCAAATAAATTTACAGTTAGCATTTCCTCACGACAAAGAAGTATGCTTGAAGTTGATTTTTATAAATATACTTAAGTAATGGTCAAGTATATGTAAAAGAGTACAAGTTTAAAATAAGTATACCAATATCACACTTCAGTGAATATTTTTTTCATAAGGATTGTAACACCAAAAAAGTTTCTATTTTTTGATATTCAGTTTATTTAAAAAACAGAATGTTTATAATACAGCTCATTTCTTTGTACATGGCATGAATATTTACAGTTTACAAAAGACAAAATATATATTTATATACTGAAAAACAAAAACATGTAACACTACAACGTGTATCTCAAAGTATGGTATATGTTGATATCTACCAACCATCTCTGAGGAACAACTTAGACGGCAGGCACTGTTCTACAGAATTTATAAAACTTTAACTCGAATCATAAGATCCTCAAATGTTATGCCTAGGAGCAGACACAAATGACTACTTAAACGCCTTTCCATGTCAAAACATACATGTCTGGTTCATGTGAACAAAATCATTACATTGGATTGTTAAAGACAAAATATTAAAACTATACAAAAATATGCTTCTAATCAAGCAATGCGTAAATATATTAAAAACAAAAGTGATTCTAAAACAACTGTGCAATCTATTATAAAGCAACGTAAGAATGCAGTCATCTGAATTTCAAAGCCTCCATTGCTCTCTGATTATGTCAACACAACTATATTACAATAATCAACATTTAAAAACTGTCATGTGCCTCATGATGACGTTGCACACATATAGAAAGGGTCAACAATTATGACAGGAGCCCAAGATACTCAACAGTCTTACAAAGCAAGAGTAAACCAGTAGTCAACTATATTAAAATGACAGAACAAACAGATAAAAGTAACACACGCTCAACAGCCAAGCTGCCAAGAACAAGATTCAATGAAAACTAAAAGAAAATCTATTAAACAAGTATCTACACCTTAAGATATGAAAGAAAGGCCATACATAGCCAGCTTCTTTAGATATTCAGTTTTCAAGAAGGTTTAGGTTTGGCCTGTAAACCGGCTATTCTAATAGCAGGATATCCCAACACATTACAATCTTATCCAGTTTCCTCCTTAAAATAAATTAGACATAAATTACAGCAATTGTTCATACTTAGCAGGTTCTTCTCTAAAGGGCGCGGTTTCAATTAACTCGAATCTTCTTCACATCACAACCTGTTAACTGCAATTTACTTCACTTTGATTGTAGCAAATGCAACAATTGAAATGATAATAGCAGCAACGACTTTTGGCAGTAACAACGGTAACCATCTATTGACATGGGATTTCTGGAAACTTTCAAGTTTAAGGAGGTTCTATGAATGAGTAAAATATACATGTCCATATAAAAAAGCTGATGTAGATTTTCCCCTAATTTTTTTTTTGTATTTTGCAGAACAAAGGGAAACAACTCGTTCTCTCATTCATAACTCACAAACACACTTTAAATACTATCATTTTACACCAAAATGCCCAATACCACTATACGGCAAACACGATTGTGTCAATGCCAGACTGTAGATAACGGAACGTTTACTATCCATGTACACTGGAACGTAAATACATGTTGGGTATAATAGCATTTTTGGGATATTGGATAAAAAACAACCCCGTCAGAACTGTATTGTTAGTTTGTAACCAATAAACAAATATTGTCTTTTGGCATTGCTATTGAGCCTTTGCTTTCTGCTAACACAACACCAGGGGTCGCAATAGTTGTATTCTGGGATACCACATAAAGTCAGGAGACCATTTTGGACCGCAGCAACCTAGAGACAAGGCTTTAGCACAAAAACAGTGTTGTGAAAACAGAAATCACATTTCACAGTCCTGAAAATACCCTGCATACAGTCTGCTCATTGTCAAGTAAACAAAATGGCCATTTGATTTCTTAAGATAATAGCAGCAGCAACAAAACACTTTTTCCAGTACTGGAGGCTGCGCACCGACCTCAAACGGAAACTACAGAAAACTCTGTAACACATTTAGAGGGTTGACGTTTAGGAGGTTTGACATTAGGGGAAGTCTCTACTATAAATAAGGACTTTTCACATGAAACATGTAGAGTGGAACACCTGCAGGTATCAGGGAGAAATCCCTTCCACCTCACTCTCATCTCCACCTAGATATATAGGGCTCTTGTTCTGAAGCGCCGGCTCGTATTTTCGAGAGGAGTTGTTCGTTGCCTCCGTGCTGTTCCGGATGCCGTAGCCGAAGTAGATGGCGAAACCTGGGAAAGGACAGGAGAGAAGTGGGAGGCTTGGAATGTGGAAAACAAACAGGATGCTATCTCAGCGAGAAGCATAACAGATGTACTCACCGACGCCCATCCACACCGTGAAGCGGCACCAGGTGGCCATGTCCAGCTGCATCATCAGATAGATGTTGACAAAGATACTAAACAGAGGCAGCCAAGGCAACAGTGGCACCTGCACACAGAAATGTTCAGTCAATGGCAGACGAGTCAGTTTTTTCTCTTTTTTTACTTTTCAAGTCTGTGAAAGCATTTGTGGGCCACGGCATGCCAACTTCTGACAAGTACATGAAAGTGAGAATCATTTTTGCGTAAGTGTTATTTACAGAGACGTTTATGTAATGGAAGCATCTATCAACTGTTGAGCAAAGATTAAGCCTTTTGTTAAATTGACTTACAGAATTAAAATGTCTGTCAAGATTTACTCTCCGTCTTACCATATTAAAACACAAAAGATGATAATTTGAAGAATGTAGTAAACCCAGTTGGTCCCCTTTGACTTCATTCGTATGAACGTAAAACCAATAGAAGGAAAAAGGGATGAACGGTTTTCATTAACCAAAATTCTTCAACATATTTTCTTTTTTGCTCTGTAGCAAAATTACAAATAAAAGGATAAAAAGTTAAGTGAGATGAATTTCATTGTTTCAGTGACGCATACCCTCCAACTGTCCCCAGCACCGACTAAGACTCATAATAATGTGATATCAACACCTGATGGTTGTGAGAACATTTACTTTTATATCACTTGAATGCTTATCAGCCCAGAGCATATCCCAACGATTTACAACCCGACATAAATGCAGAATCAATAATCCTCGGAACATCTGGTACCTTGAAGGTGAGAGCTTCTTTGCTCTCGGGCTGTCTCCAGATCACAATGACGCACGGGAAACACAGTACCGCCAGAACAACACACACCATCACCCACACGATCTCGCCGCTCATGATGGCCTCCAGACGCACAGCCAACACCACGCACAGCAGTGTGATCAGAACAGCTACACAGGAAAGAGAAAAACAAGGTTTATTTAGAATGAAGTGTTTTTAAATGGATCAGGATCGGCTCCTGTTAATGCATCGGGTAGATTACTTTTTTTTTTACAAAGGGACATTAATTATTTATTGCCAACTACAGTAATTGTATGATCACTAATTGTATGATGTTTTATAAGAAAAACACCAATACAATTACATTTATTACAAAGTAAAATATGTTTGAGTTTATAGATAGTTTACGTACAGATAACTGCAGTTGTGGCATAAACAATTGATCCAGATATTTCGGTCGGTGTGTCCTGGGAGGGAACCAGAAGGAGTTTCAGGGAAAACTTCTGTTTGCGGGGATTGTCGTCCAGGTCAAGGCCATATTCATCACCGCTGTCTCCACAAACAGCCACCTTCTCACCACCAACCAGTTCCACCAGCTTCTCAGTCTGACTGGACGAGTTGAGATTGCCAGGCTGATATCTAAATATACAAAACAAGTCAAACCATGGCACTGCAAACTATTTTTTAAGTCTGAAATTTAATAAACCCTTGAAAAGTGTAGAATTATGCTCTTCCTACCTAAGGATAAGAACACACACAGCCACCAGAGAGTAAGCCAGCAATGTCCCGATGGACATGAGGTCAACCAAAGCAGCCAAATCAAAGACAAAGGCCATAAGAGCTATAGAACAAAAAAAAATTGTCACTCATAACTCACCAAGTTTTTAAAACTTTTAAGTAATATTTAGAGAACATCTCTCACATGCCACTATTCCAGACACAACAGTTGCCATCAGTGGAGTTTTGGTCCTTGTGTTCATTCTGGAGAGGAAACGGAAGAGCAGCCCATCTTCTGCCATAGCGTATATTACACGAGGCATGGGGAACATTGAGCCTAACAAACTAAAGATCAACGAAGGAAGAGTTGAAGGGATACCAAAAGAAACAAAACAAAAATATAGTATAATTTTATCTTTCTTTACCTTGTTGAAAGGGCACAAAGCGAACCCACTGCAACAATATAGCGTGCTGGCCCCCAACCCACATAACTGAAAGCCTCAGGAAGTGGACTCTGGGTGTTGAGCTTGTAATAAGGCATCATTAAAGTTAGAGCAGCCGAGACTCCAAAATAGGCAAAAAAGCAAATGAGCAGAGAAGCCACAATGCCGACTGGAATGGAACGCATCGGGTTTTTGGCTTCCTCACCTGCAGGAACAAATAAGATCAAAATCAACAAAATCCGTGATGTCTCCTCCAAAAAAAAATCTGTCACATTTGAAAGACATACTTGTTGTAGCAATGCAATCGAAGCCCACAAAGGCGTAGAAACAGGTGGCAGCACCAGACAGGATGCCACTGAAGCCAAATGGAGCAAAACCTCCATTTCCAAAAATGCTTTCCACCTTTCTGTAAGAACCCAGAAAAAGAACGATATGAGAGATCACACATGTTCAATCTTTTGATTTAACACAGGTAATAAGGCAAATATTTTGTGAAGAAAATGACATTAGTAGCATCTAACATTTTTATTTTCTGACTTACTCTGGTTCTGTGATATTAGTGTCATTTACAAAATCCTGATATGTGAGGTTCCAATTTGCTGTATTTCCCTTGACGAAGCCTGAGATAATGACAAATCCCAAAACAACTAGGTTGATCCCGGTAAAGATCTTGTTTACAAGAGCTGACTCACTCACACCAAAAGCAAGAAGTCCTGGAGAAATAAAGTAAGAAGTCCTGAGCAAATAATGCAATTTATAATTTTCACTTTCAACGCTTGAAAACGAAATAGTATAACCTGTATTGGTATATTTTGAGCATAATGTATTTTTACTCATCCTCTTAACATTTCAAACCTATTTGACCTTACGGTACAAAAAACAAAAGAAGATAATTTGACAAATGTTGGGAAAAAAAACAATTAGTTCCCTTTGACTTGTATTGGTGACAAGGAACTGTGACAAGGATAAACATTTTCAAAATATCTATAAAATTATGTCATCCAGATGAGAGTTGCAGGTTTAAAATGACAAGAGGGTAAGTACATACTGAGAAATTGTTATTTTGGGTTGAACTATCCCTAAATCATGGTTTCCATTACCAAATTACTTACCAGTTAGTAAAAGGATGAGAACAAGCGCAAATATGTCAGGATATTCAGCAAGCACCTTCCCAGGAACTTTCATAGACATGGAGGCCTTAAAGAAGCTTGAGATCTTCTGTTCGATTAAATTATCAAATGTGGAGCTCCATGCTCGTGCCACGCTAGCTGTACCTAAAAACAAAATTTAACATCACATTTAAAATGTTTTTAATAACATTTAAACAAATCCTTTTTCTTTTTTTTTTTTACAACCGGTCAACATATAATAAGTCCTTATAATGCAAAGCTCACCTATTACATAAGACAGAATAAGGTTCCAACCAGTAATGAAAGCCCAGATTTCTCCCACTGTTACATAGCTGTACAAGTATGCCGACCCCGTCTTGGGAACTCGTGCGCCAAACTCAGCGTAGCACAGTCCAGCCAGCATGGAAGAAAGTGCGGCCACAAGGAAGCACAAGACTATGGCAGGACCGGCCTTTTCTCTTGCAACCTCTCCAGCCAGCACATAGACACCAGCACCGAGCGTGGAGCCGACACCTAATGCCACAAGATCAAGAGTGGACAGGCAGCGAGCAAAACGTGTTTCCTCCCCAGAGCAATTCAGCACACGACGGCGCAGAAGCGCGTGTCCGAATGAGACGATTTTATTCACCATTGTAAGCGTAGATTATGAGAAGTACTGATGTTCTTGGTTGAAGTTAGTTCTTAGGAGTGGTCTGTTGCTTAAATACCTATAACACAGAGCAGGAAGAAAAAAATTAGAATAATTTGCGTGTGAGTCAGTTTCAAAAGGTAGTACACAAAAAAGGTTTGCTGGAATTGATCTAGTCTGCACATGAAGTTTGCTTCACCCATTTTCTAAATACCACCTTTTCCTAATTGATTCATTTCGTGATTCTCTAATTCTAAGCTCAAAGAAAATTAAAATGCTTCGTAGAGCACAATGTCCAAACCTCAGGTTACTGCCCTTCGATTTAATTATGGGATTTATTAGAATTTAAACACTGATTCAGCAAAGTCAGGACAAAAACATGCCTTCACTGGCACTACATGGAAAAAAGAAGGCAATTCTGAACCCAATGTTTGAGGAACGTCCAGTCCACCACGATTAGAGGAAGGATTAACTGAGAATGTTCCATCATTGCAGTATTTCACAAGCACTGACAGATAAATAAGACCAAAACATTAAGTATCTAGTCTACATTCCCACAGTTTAGAAAAACATGAGGGTTCATGTGATGTCAATGGCACATTAAGATGCACATAAGTATCCATTGATATATATATAAATCCCCCAATACTTGAGCAATTTGACTTTTATTGGAAAAAATGTTAATGTAAAATAAGCACTGTTGTTTCAACCAACACAATGCAAAAAAAAAGTTTTCATGTGAGGGTATTATAGATAACTGGACTTTAATTTTGGCAGCAAAGACCTTTTCAGTATCTGTTTCCCAGCAGCTTTTTTTACTGCGACAGGTTACATCAAGTTCGGTTTTTATGCATGGACTCTGCAAAGATTATAGGGCCTAATACTTGATATGAATCATGTGTGCGTGGGCAGTGTTGAGCAGGACACGGCCGGTCTTAACATATATATGAATAACATGCTAATAGGAATATGCAGGTGTTGACACTCGGTAGTGGGGATTTAGTTCTCCAACTAGGTCATTGTTCTTTCTTACTTGCAATCTTTATGTAAACCAAGTTCCCAAATAATGTCAGTTTAGACGTGAAGAGGGACACAACTGGACCTTGAGTTATAAGAACCCAACTAACTGTGACGCAAAAACAGTCCATGAAGTCAGACACATGGAACGTATTTACACAATTGAAAAAACACTCTGATATATGATTTGACTTCAAATTTAATGACAGAAATCAATCACTAAAAGAGCAAATTACCAATTAGTGTATATATCATTTATTATATTATAATTGACTGAATATGCTTGAAATTGGAACTAAAAAACTAATGTGGCATTAGGAACTGTTACATTCACCTTCGCTCTAAAAAACACGTCAATTTTCAGAAAGTCTTATCTTTCGTAAAAAAAAAAAAGCATAAGGCGAATAAACAATTCAAGTCAATGATTTGAGTACAAAATCCTAGATTTTCCATATGTGAGAAAAACCCAAAAAGAACCCATTATACTATCAGGATGTAAAAAACAATCAAAACACAGTCATTTGCTAAAAATGGCTTCATAAAAGTTGTGGAAATTCTGTGTTCACGGATCAAAGTGAGGTTTGACAAAGAGGACAAGGAGGAGGATGAAGCACAAACATTCCTCTGATTCTCTGTACAATAGAGGGGCTGAAATAGACTCTTTTTATCTGTTACATGGTTTATTTCACTTGGCTCAGTAGCTGGTAAGATTCCTAAATCGGGTTCAATCCGGGCAGGATCTCAAAACTTGGTTGTGCCCTTTCACAACACATACAATGAATGCTTTCTTTTACAACTCGCTAGTGTTGTCTATTCTATTGAAAACGTATATACCTTGTTAACGTGACATAAATAGTTATACCAGGAAACCCAATCCAGACACATCCAGTTGTTTACAATGGAGGATTTATGTCTCTCTTTGTAGTAGGTTAGAAGTAATTGTGATTGTTAAATGTTACACAGTACACGGATATCAGTTACCTTGAGAATGTTCTCTCCCTGAAGAGCCTCACGACCCTAATCTCCCAGTATGCCGTAGAAGTTTAGTTTTCATTTTACAGTGTACACATCTATGACAGGCCGAAGTAAGGTCAGCTGGACTAATCTCTTTCTTGTGGTCTCCACGAGTGTGCCTGGGAAACACGTAGGCGAAATTAAATCGGTAAGGGTTTTGATCTGGCCATGAGATATTCATGTCATGACGTCTGTTATACCTTAACCCGAGGAAACTAGCACACCGGCTAGACAGAAACGTACAGTACGGCCCTTTCACCTGACTAAGACGAAAATTGTGTGCTAACAAGACACTTAAATATAAAAAAAAGATTTTGAAACTGTGTCATGACTTGAATTTTAAAGCACTCTTAAACACAGTAGGAGTGATGGAGCTTTGCGTTGTTTCCATTTGTAAATAGGCTGGAGTGTAAACTGGTTTGTGAAATGCAAATTTAGGAATGTTAATACAAAATGAGACATGCACAAGACACTTGCTAACCTTTTAGGTGTGTCTCAACTTACTTTGTGTAAAATAAAACATACAAACCTTACCATGAATTTAAGAGGAAGTTTATTTGCACCTCAGACAATATAATCTTACAAAATAATCAGAATTTTGAATAAACACGCCTGAAACAATTCATCATCCCATATGACAAAAGTCAAGACCTGAAATGCGTGTCTTAGATAAGAAATATGTCGTTTGGTGTGTCTCCAGGAACAGGGATGGGTTTAGTAACACTGGTTTCTATTTGGTTACGCCTTGCTAACTTCTTGATTTCTAAGACGAAATTTGAGACAATGCTGATAGTTCAGCTTATACGGAAATACAAGTCTTTCATGGTACTTAAATACCTGTGCATGAGACTTGTTGTAAAGTGACTCACTGCGCTTTCCTCAAAATAAATACCTCAATGGATTTCAAGAGGATTACACAAAGACCCACCGGCCGGTTAACCTTCTTAAAGGAAGAAAGAGAGGACTATTAACAGTTTACATTAGGTCTTGTTTTTGTTTTGATTTCCGTTTCCCCACAAACAGCTATTTGTACTATCGTCATCCAGCATCTGAATATCACTTTTAAAACAATTAGTGTAATTTTTGGATGAACAATTGAAATCTGGTGATTGAATGGACATACTGTAAATAGACTTCTATTTAGGATTATGAATAAACCAGCCATAATGGTAGATCCATTATGTTGTATTGGGATATGTAGAGGATTAATGCCATCTGCAGATGCCATAGTAACAGATATTGGTAAATATATATTCATCTGAAATTCAAATACATAGGCAAGTGTTTTTAAATGTGTAAAACACCGAAAAAACAATTGAAATCGTGCGACAAAAATATATTAGGGAGAATTTGTGTGTTATGCGACCCATGCTGAAAAGAACTTATGCGCCAGACGGCCACAGATTTCCTTGACCATTCGGGTGCGTCTCTCGCAGAAGTACTTTATGTTTACACCGATTCACTATGCGTTGAACAGATGCAAATGCAATTTTTTATTACATTTTTAAATAGATTCAGGAGCAAACCTCTTTAGTTTCTCTGATATATATTTAATATAAGCATTTAACACAGAGTTACGTTGCTTTAACTGTTTCTCTAAATGCAAGGAGAAGACATGATCGACGGCGTGATATGATCTCTTTCCTCTTACACTTTTAATTTAAGCATATGACACGCTGGTTGTTCATGGTTTTATGATTAAAAAATTTGATTTCAAGAAAATAATTAGATTATGGAATATAAAACACAGCATGTATCACATGGATGTAAAATTGGTACACTCAGAATGTGAAAAGTACAGACATACAAACCCACAGACTCCCAAAAACCAAAGCATTTACAAACGGTGGAGAATTTGGGTTGAGAATTCATTACCACAGAATAATTTGAGTCTTTGAAAGGAATGTACCTCACGCTGTGCAGTTTTATACGGAAGGGAAAGCAATATGCCCTATGAAAATGCCCCTGTAAAACCACATAAAAATATTACTTTCTGAAACAGATTCACAACATTTTCAGTTAAAAAAACAAAGCTTTTCAGTCTTATTCCAATTATTCCTCATTAAAATAACAATGACACAATCCAACCATTCCCAAGTTCTACTTCTTACTAGACGAGGGTCAGTTTTTCCCTTGTGTCATTCTATTTATATTTAATAATAAACCCTGTAATTGATTCAGCCCAGAAACAGATATCAATGAAAACAGGTATGACATGATATCCGTGGGTACATTAACATTTAATAGTCTGAATCCAGCACCCACAAACCCAAAACGCCATGTATATCCTCCAAAACCAAAGATTGGATATATTGTTAAGAAAAAGATATCATGAAAGTGTTTAGAAAGCCGCAGGTTCCAGTCCCCACCGGTACTACATTACAGCCCAAACCAGCATGCAGGCTTCATGAGAACTCAACCGTTATTAAACGGACTCATTCAGCCTGGCATACACTGCTGTGAATGAACCTGGCAACCTCTCGGCAAGCTGGCACGACCCATTGCATGAACCCCTGAATAAAGGCTCCTAAACCCGTGAAAATCCTCTCTGAAAGTGAACCAAAAACTCAAACAAATCAATCTAAAGTGATAGGATTATAACAGGTCTATATAACATTTCTCTTGTATGATTGCATGTGTTGTAGTGATGGGAACCAATAATAATGTCATGTTCAGATCAACATGCAATGCCCATAATAAGCATTAAATGATGTAGAATGTGCTGTGTTCAGGAAACACACATATTTAATATATATATATATATATATATATGTGTGGTGAAAGAAAGGATATAGTCAGGAACAAATGTGACGTTATTGGATAAGTTAGTGTAGTATTTGTCAAGTCTTTACTAGCATCTGTCAATTGTGGCTGATGCAATGATTACAACAACTTCCGGATGTACATACATGCACGTGCTGAGCGGGAACTCTACGTGAATGAATGAAAAGTCAAAGAGGAAACATTTTTAAATGTTTATTTTTCCTCATATTTTAATAATTACACGATAATTGTACAGTTACAACATTTAGGTTTGCTTTTTTATTTTCTGTTTAAGTTGCTCTGTGGGCATATGTGGGAGTTAAAGTGCAAAATAAAAGCCTGACACGTGGATTTTTTTGCTTTTTTCAAATATTAAAAAATACATGTAATTTTAAAACAAACATTAGAATATTGTTCAGTAAAATATACAAATAGTAATGTGTGTATAAATATTTAATATTCTTAGATTTAAAGTATGCACATTTGTCACCTGGATTAATTTTATTTTATTTTCTGTATACTGTCCTTGATAATTCTTTTAATATTTTATCGTTTAAATACATGCCAGCATCTTTGACGAGAATTTTAAGGTGTAGAGTTATCTGAGAAATGTGCTGAATTCGATTGCATCAGATATTTATTACCGTATTACACGATAAGAGATCCACGGTGGATCATTGAGAGACTATAAGACACCATGTGATGACCTCAATCATGTGTGTTTGAATAAAAGAGGAACATAAATTACCTTTTTAGGTAAAGATGTGTTTCTGGAGAGGAGTAGATGAGCTCGTCTTCCTCGAGGAGTCTGTACAAAGCTTCAGGCGCCGCGTGCGCGTTTTTCACTGTGGATGACGCGGATAAACAAAACAGTAACCCCGCCCACAGGGGGACTCAAGTGTGTTCACACAATTATAAATAAAGGAATTAAGTTGGGGGCAAGATCATTAACAGGAACATCATTTTGTGAAATTATACTTTTTTAATTTTTTTTAACCCATCCAGAGTGAACACACACTCATAGCAGTGAACACACACACTCATAGCAGTGAACACACACTCATAGCAGTGAACACACACTCATAGCAGTGAACACACACTCATAGCAGGCAGTGAACACACACACTCATAGCAGTGAACACACACACTCATAGCAGTGAACACACACACTCATAGCAGTGAACACACACTCATAGCAGTGAACACACACACACTCATAGCAGTGAACACACACTCATAGCAGTGAACACACACACACACACACACACACACACACACACACACACACACACACACACACACACACACACACACACACACACACACACACACACACACACACACACACACACACACACTCATAGCAGTGAACACACACTCATAGCAGTGAACACACACACACACACACACACACACACACACACTCATAGCAGTGAACACACACACACACACACACACACACACACACACACACACACACACACACACACACACACACACACTCATAGCAGTGAACACACACTCATAGCAGTGAACACACACACTCATAGCAGGCAGTGAACACACACACACACTCATAGCAGTGAACACACACACTCATAGCAGTGAACACACACACTCATAGCAGGCAGTGAACACACACTCATAGCAGTGAACACACACACTCATAGCAGGCAGTGAACACACACACACACTCATAGCAGTGAACACACACACTCATAGCAGTGAACACACACACTCATAGCAGTGAACACACACACTCATAGCAGGCAGTGAACACACACACACTCATAGCAGTGAACACACACACTCATAGCAGTGAACACACACACTCATAGCAGGCAGTGAACACACACACTCATAGCAGGCAGTGAACACACACTCATAGCAGTGAACACACACACACACACACACACACACACACACACACACACACTCATAGCAGTGAACACACACTCATAGCAGTGAACACACACACTCATAGCAGGCAGTGAACACACACACTCATAGCAGTGAACACACACACTCATAGCAGTGAACACACACACACACTCATAGCAGGCAGTGAACACACACACACACTCATAGCACTGAACACACACACTCATAGCACTGAACACACACTCATAGCAGGCAGTGAACACACACACTCATAGCACTGAACACACACACTCATAGCAGTGAACACACATTCATAGCAGGCAGTGAACACACACACTCATAGCAGTGAACACACACACTCATATCACTGAACACACACTCATAGCAGGCAGTGAACACACACACTCATAGCAGTGAACACACACACTCATAGCACTGAACACCAACTCATAGCAGTGAACACACACTCATAGCAGTGAACACACACACTCATAGCACTGAACACACACACTCATAGCACTGAACACACACTCATAGCAGGCAGTGAACACACACACTCATAGCAGTGAACACACACACTCATAGCACTGAACACACACTCAAAGCAGGGAGTGAACAAACACACTCATAGCAGTGAACACACACACTCATAGCAGGCAGTGAACACACACACTCATAGCAGTGAACACACACACTCATAGCAGTGAACACCAACTCATAGCAGGCAGTGAACACACACACTCATTGCAGTGAACACACACACTCATAGCAGTGAACACACACACTCATAGCAGTGAACACACACACTCATAGCACTGAACACACACTCATAGCACTGAACACACACTCATAGCACTGAACACACACACTCATAGCACTGAACACACACTCATAGCAGTGAACACACACACACATAGCAGTGAACACACACTCATAGCAGTGAACACACACACTCATAGCAGTGAACACACACCCATAGCCGTGAACACACACACACATAGCACTGAACACACACCCATAGCACTGAACACACACTCATAGGACTGAACACACACTCATAGCAGTGAACACACACCCATAGCACTGAACACAAACCCATAGCACTGAACACACACTCATAGCACTGAACACACACTCAAGGCACTGAACACACACTCATAGCACTGAACACACACAAATAGCACTGATCACACACTCATAGCACTGAACACACACCCATAGCAGTGAACATACATTCATAGCAGTGAACACACACACTCATAGCACTGAACACACTCATAGCAGTGAACGCACACTCATAGCACTGAACACACACTCTTAGCAGTGAACACACACACACATAGCAGTGAACACACACTCATAGCACTGAGCACACACTCATAGCAGTGAACACACACACACACACACACACACACACACACACACACACACACACACACACACACACACATAGCAGTGAACACACACACACACACACACACACACACACACACACACACATATAAAACAATTTTATTAACTGTTTGAAAATACAAATAGGAAATGTTATCTTTTATTGTTCTTGAACTAATTTAACGAATTTAAATAGTGTGTAATTCCTTAAAACATTGACAAGTAGTCCCAAATAAGAAAACACAAATAGAAAATGTTTAATTCTGAAGTTTTAAAGGAGTGGGATAAATGTATGATTAATTCATAATAAAACCAGATCAACAATTAATAAATCAGTTTTTCTCGTCTGTGTTTCATTCATTCATTCAGCAGAGTTCTGCCTAAGAGTCCATGCGTATTGAAAAGTCATCAGTGTGCCGGAAGTTATCAATGATGTAACCATTGCGTCAGCCTTGAGAACTGCCAGCACAGCCTGGCCAAATATACACATACGTCACATTTATACCCACAGATATGTTTGCAGTAAATGTTCCCTGTAAAAATACACTCTAAAGAACTTTGTACTGGTTTAAATGATTAGTATTGGAAATCACTTTCAGCTTTGTTTATTTGAGTTGACTGGTTCTCTTCTTTTTGTGGGGTGCATTTTACCCCAGATAAAAAAAGTCAATGAGGATGAAAGATTTTGGATCTTAGATTTTTTTTTTATTATGCCCTATGGTGACATTTCTGTGCAAGAACCACACATGAGTTTTTACTATTTAAAATGATTAAAAGGGATAATTCGAACATTTTTTTAGAATTCAGATTTTCAAATGACGTATTCGTCTTAACTGATTTTCGATGTGATGACCAGTAAAATGTGAATGTTTTTATTAAAAAGTTGTGCAAAAAAAGTAAGGAATCATAAAGTTGGTTGTGACCACTGATGCATGTTAAGTATACTGTGCATGTTTTCTTTTTGGTTTCTGGTAGATAGGAATTTGTTCTTGAAAAGAGGAATCAGTTAAAAACATAAATAGGTACCTATCACTTTGATTTCGTTCATAAACTGTCTTTGAGAGAAACAAAGGGCACTGTGTCTTGAATTTATGTCGATGATTTAGTTATGGGCTGTGATCCCGTATAGGTCAGAAAAGGGGCTTACCAATGGGTTTCAACATTTTTGCACTGTTGATACCGACAGAGCTCAGCAGGTTTCGTTTGTAAGTTTTACTTCAACAAAAAAAAAGTGTAATGTGGGATGTCTGTATCAAGTGGCCTGTTCTCATGTGTAGTGTGAGGGGTTGACCTTTTAGTGTTATAAAATAAATAACTTTCCATCGACCTTGGTAAAGTTTAGTTTTCATTCCAGACAAACACGGTTTTCATCAGATGTTCTTCCGACAAACGGATTTAACCCTTGAAGATAGTTTACCCTTTGAAGGTATTTTAGGAGATCAAAAATAAACAGTACTGTATCCTTATTCAGAAGATTTAATCTTTTATCAAATGGAAAAAAATGAGGTTTAAATGCATTTACCAAATTAGATTTGTTGGTTCTCATCCAGACATGAAGTCTGGTATACATCCTCGGTTCTTGTTTAATGTTTTTCCATTCCATCAAGCTGACTAAACATCATGTCTCTCATCATAAAACAATAGTTGCCGGGTCAGTCTGTGATCTCTTGTCCTCTGTCATTCCATAGAAAAGAAAACATTTATAATCTCTGTTCTGTCCATATGACTGATCGCGTTAACATGTTTATATAGCGAGGGGTAGATTCTGTGCATCAAAGAAGGCCTCGTGGTCTCTAACATGGGTGGATTTGTTGTGTTAGTTTGTGTACACATCAAAATAACCTATTGAGACTCCACTTCACGGACTAATGTCCCATTCATGCGTTATGCGCAAAATGTACACGGCAAACTCACTTCCAAACTGCTGATGCCTTTACATAGTCATAAAGGATACCTATTCGTCTGAATGCAAAGTGTTAATGAACTTAATGAATATTTATTCCTATTGTTCATGAGAAGGGCCGGGGGAGGCCCTCTTACAACCTGACTCAAGCCTGACATCAAGATGTGTAGTAGAATTGAAACAGGAGCAAAAATACTTGCAACGAGCATTTGTCTCAATAGTCTCGTTGACTCCTCTGAGCTACTAGGATAACCAAGAGTCATCAGCATCTAAATGAGGAACACATTAATCCTCTTTACACGCCTCCTTGTGCAGTTGTAAGCACTGGAGGTGTACATTTGTACACATTCAATCAGCTCGTACACAGGTTACATGACAGGCTAAATCCAGGTAGAGTTTAAACAACTCCATTGCCAACCTTTACCTTCACCCCACTTTAAATCTAGGTTAATTTACAGGATAAAGAAAGACTTAGAAATACTGTCTACAAAAGCTTCTATTGAATGACTGGATGTCTGATTATGGGGAATTCACTTAGTTTTAACATCTTTGAGGCCACTGAATTATTACAATTAGGAACTACTCTGGTCTGCCATCTTCTGGTTAAAATGAAGAACATCTTTTTACATAAAGTCAAGCATGTGCAGGTGAAAAGAAAGTTTGAAGAATGTTGGAAACAAAACAAAGACCGTACTCACTGACTTGTACATTCTTCAAAATATTTTTTTGTATTTTACATTAGAAGTAAAAGCATACAGGTTTGAAGTTACAAGAGGTTGCAGTATTTTTTTCCTTGTTGCTCTATCCCTGTTAGATTTGGATAGTGCACAAAACACAATGAAGTATTCCAACACAATGTAATACATACAGGCTAGCTTAGAGTATTGAATCAGAATACACTGAAGGAGAGAGATATGGTTTATTAATGGGTAAGAAAGGATGGCTAGCCTTTGAAAACTCAACCAGTGCCATTTTCTTTTTCACACAGTCTTGAAAATAACTATAATAAAAAAGACAAGAGAAGAACATGAATAGTTTCCAAGGAGATGGCTTATACAATGACAACAGTATGACATATACATGTAGTTGATGTATAGTTTGATGAACATGTTTTTTTCACAGTGATTAAATATGTACATTCTCATTTCACTGACACTATGCAAAAAGAAATACAGTGATTCAAAGTTGTTCTTTTAACACATATTTAGTCATTCAGAATATGAGACATGGAATGCGATAAAGGAAGACATTGCGGAGGTTCCCAGGGTCAGCTCTGTCTGAAGCGCTACATTTTAGAAGTTAGTATAATTCAGATCAATATGATGGGTTTGGTCAAACGTTTAGGGGAAATCCTGTGTTTTCAGCTTCAATTCATTAATGTTTTAAAACTTTTTTAGAATCAGGATAATTTGAATGGCTAAGTGTTGAGAACACACTAGCTGGGGAAACCTTATCAAGCTGTAATGTTATTTTTAGATCACACAAGAATGAAAATTCTGTCATTATTTTCTCAACATCGTATCAACATTTCAACCTTGTATGATTTTATTTCTTCCACAGAACCCAAAAGAAGATACTTTAAAAGAAAGTTGCCAACCAAAAAGTATACACGAATGGTTGTGGGCCTGTTTCTTGTAAATAGTTTTGTGTTCTGCAAAAAAGTAACACGGGTTTGAAATAACAAAAAGAGTAAGTAAATAATGAAAGATCTTTTATTTTTGTTGATCTATCACTTTAAGTAAAGACGAATGGTTGCTCGTTGAAGGCAGAGAAACAACAGAAAGGAATGTTTCCGATTTGCTTTGGTAAACCGATAAAGCATGTTTGTCACAAAAAAGGAGGCTGCGAGGCATAAATACAGCATACAGATGAATTCATCCTCTGGGTAAATAGGTGTTAAAGTCAAGCTATGTCTGAGATTAGAAATATATATATACAGATAACATAGACAGCAGCTGTGAAAGGCTCTGACTGATGTGCAGGAGCTGGTAGAGATGATGGATCCAGGATGGGGAACCTTACCAAAACCTTTAGATTACAGACCAAGAGACATTGAACACAACTGTTAGAGAACTTGACAGTGTTCTTACTAGTTTAAGGCCATCATTTATCAAACAGTGCTGCTTTCGTTAATCGATTATGTTGGCTCCTTAATTATTCAATTTGATAATTGATCGATTTCTTGATTGACAATCAAAACAGTTGAATTATGATTACATTTTGTATGAAACTTGATTAACTAGACTTTACAACACAAAGCATGCATGACGTGCAGCCCACAGAAAACAGCAGTAGTTTATAAGTTGATGTTGAGGGGCAAATAAGAAACAAGCAGAGGCAAAAGGAAATTAGCAAAGCAACAGAATGTAAGACTGAAAGTTAAAATGGATATTGTAAGTATGAAGATGTGACTGCCCACATAATAATTGATTTGGAGTTATGAGCAATCATGCAGACACTTATTCCCCACATCAGTTTACAATACAGAGAGTAAAAGACAAAACTTACTTCATTCACACCTAAAATGGAAGAGAGAATAAACAGGATAAGGACGTTATCCCTGACATTAAATCTCCAGCCAGTGCTGTACATTTTTTTAATTTATTTACAGACAGGTGTCACAGGCACAAATTGATGATAACAGGAGATAAAATTAATATTAAGTAACTCTGAGAAAAAACAACCTTTGGCAGTACAACTTTTACACGGTTGGCACATATTTTGTCCTCGTACGGTGCTGCTTTTGATTTATTTTACATGATCAACTCCTGTTTAGAACACACCGAGTTTAACCATTACAAAAGACGCATAAAATAAGCACATAATAAGGTAGATTTGTTTATTAATGACTTGGGAATACTCAATTGAAACTAAAAAAAGGGAATACCCTTATATTTCAATCCACACGGCACCAACGGTAGATAACTCAACTGACATCACTATTTTGTACACTATTGTGAGACTGATATGTAAATTACAACTCTACTATACTTAATATTTAGCATAGTTTAAGCACATATTTTTCCTTACAGCAAAATGTCTTGAACAATCCCGCAAGCTTTTTTTAGAACACCACATTTTTAGACCCAAATCTTCTCGCATAAAATTGAATTTAAAAGACTTATTCTCATAAAATTCCAATGTGTCTGCATATTGAAGCACAACATTAGATTATTACAGTTAATCTGGCTGATATTTTTATTTGATGGTGCTTTTCATTTGCAGTTCAGATAATGGGCGGTTAAGGGAATAACAAGCATCATACTTCAGTTATAACAATAAACTATGGCTTACAGGTGTGAATCCAAATACAAACTTAATCAAATTTCAGGCTCCATATTGCTCCCTTTACGTTTTCTAATCTCATTGGAATGAAACAATGCACCTCCAATCTTAGGACTCAAAAGAAGCTCTTATTCTCCAACAGTTGCAAGAGAGGACAAAGATATGAGCCAACCCTCTTCGCTTTCCAGTGCTACAGCTTAACCTATAGTTTTTTTATGTTTACACACACACCAACAAGTACATTGTATAGATGTAAAAGAAATACAATGTGTGTGTAAAGAAAAACTTGTACAAAACATAATCTGTTACTAGGTCCTGTACGGTTCATCGCGTATCTAGATTTGCGTGATGTAAAAATAAACGTTACTCTGCACTGTGCAGATGAATGGGAATAGAAGCTCAAAACCGCAGAAAGAAGACCACCCCTTGTCCCAGTTTGGAAAACCCTACTGCCGTACTTTTCCAGGAATGTAGTTCCGGTCAATACTTTCTTCCTGCAGGAACATGTGAAGACAGCGTTCGTTCTGGGCCAAAGGATGACCTGCGATTCTGGATGGGAACACGAGCAAAATGGAAAAGTGTAACAGCAGACAATGTATGCATGATGTAAGTTCTCCAGTT
>CM065666.1:15886838-15946838 GCA_033220385.1 Triplophysa yarkandensis
CACACACACACACACGCACACGCACGCGCACGCGCACGCGCACGCGCACGCACACGAACACACACACACACACACACACACACACACACACACACACACACACATATATATATATATATATATATATATATATATATATATATATATTTCTATATATTTCTATATATATATATACAATATGTGTATATGTATATTAATATTTGTATCATGCTGTTGTTATGTATATATAACGAGTATATGTATGTTAATATTTCATTTAATCTCTCACGTTGTTGTATGTTATATATGCTTATATTACTAAGTGTATATGTATATTAATGTTTAATGTATTATGCTGTTGTTACCTGTTGCGCACTAGGACCCTGATGTGACGTCATATCGACTGGTGTGTACGCGCCTCTGTCAAAAGTGTAGTGTTGGCCACACGCGCTCAGCGCAGGATGCTGCCGCTGCTGTCATCATTGTGTCATTCTGCTCAACTATTGCGGAGAACACAAAACAAATATTCTTCTCCTCATGGACATGACCGATTCGTCTTGTAAGTTTGACATTTTATTCATATGAAAACAGCTCTAGTGTCTTAGAAGGACGTTTCATCCATATTTGTTTCATCCAGTCTGTATTCCTTAGAAAGGAAAATTGTTATTTATTTATTTATTGTTATTAAAACTATCAACAAACCAGTTGGGTAGTCTACTTAACTTCAATATATGGAAATTTAGTTTACTGTACATGTCAACCAACTTTGGGAAAACTTTTTTCCACATCCTCACAATTTGTCCAACATCTCCCAATTAAAGATCTAAATGATGTGATAAATCCAATGTGAAAGGTCCTTGCACTTCTGTATTTCTGACTTGCTCAATATCATTACTAAATATCAATCCCTTCTTCAACATTACATCATTGTTATGAGAAAAATGTCATTTAAACTGTAATTTTTTGAACCCATGTAGGCAAGTTTGTGTGTTACGGCTGTGATTCTCAGCACATTACCCAACATGTAAAAATATCTCTCATCCTGTCTTCTAATGTCCTCAACTTTCCATTGAGCCAACTATCAGTTCCTCCGTCCTGTGGTTCCGATTTGGTTGAAGGCCAGTTCAGCATGATGGCCATTCATGATCTGAAAGAAGACTTCCTCAACTCTGATGCAGGAAATCCGTTCGAGAATGTGTTCAATTCTCAGTTTGTTTGCATGGATGCCAGGAAAAAACAGCCCATCTTGTTGCTGTTTTAAGTCCTGGGCTGATTTCTGTATTCCCTTTTATGTGTTTTGTTTTCTTGAAAGGATGCCAAGCATTCGAAGCCTATTTGCGCTCTATGTTCGGATGTAAGTTAGGTCATTTTGCTGTTTTGAAAATTGCAAAGCAGTTGAACACACATCATACACTGAAGTTCAACCACATCATAGACACACTGTTGTTATGGACAATTTTCTAGGATGTAATCACTCCCCTACACTTTGAAGGGTGTGTGTATGTGTGTGTGTGGGTGTCTGGTAAGAGAATCGCAAAGATTTTTCGATCCTCTGGTTCCTTCTGCACATGGCTTCCTTCTATAAATACTCATGGTCAAACAGACAAAGGCTTCTCTCTTCTGCAGCTTGTGAGCCTGATGGGTGCACACAGGCCTGACACTGTCTCTCACTTCAGCATTCCATTGGCCGAATGCAAAAGCCGTCAAGGGCGGCTCTTGTCTGTGGAGAAATCACATATGGTTATCACGATACATGTCTTTGTGTGGGACCCTGTAGACTCGTCCACATGCAAGTTTAAAAATCAAAGGCAACACATCACAGGAGGTTGATGAGTATGACTGGTTTATTAACCTCCTTATAAGAAAAGGTCAGATGCTAAGATGGGGGTTTTTCTGGGGTGAGGCTGGAAGATCTTTTTTAATCAACTTTCCCAAATCCCATTAGTCATGAAAATAAGGGGAAGATATATGAGTGGGAGCCATACATGTATTTAAAGAATAATCATTTTAATGATTCCGGTTAAAGTGAGATGAAGAAGAAATCTGATTGGATGAACTTATTATAGTTACTATTTATGTTGATCCTTAACATGCTTCATACCCATATTTAAACTGTAAACTGAGCCTCTGATGTATATGAAGGGCTAGTGATAATCATGATGGTGTTTTTAGATGTTATATTGGGTTATTGAGAAAAAATAGTTGGAAGAGAAACAATTTTAAGATACTTGCTATTCAAAACATTATGTGGCATTTAAAGGCAGAGTTGACTCCAGAAAGAAAATTCTGTAATTATTTATTCTCCCTTTCAAACATGTAGATATTTACAAAAAATGTTAACTAAAAAAGAAAAATTTTAGTGTAAACTATCATTTTAACTGGTGTTTTATATTTTGGCGGTTACTTACTATTCAGATAAACAGCAATGGCAAATATGTCACTCGATAATAATTAAATACACTGCCCATATGTTACAAAGAATGGTCTATAACTGTCAAGGAGGCCTTCGCTATAGTTTGCTAATGTAAAACCCAGATTACGGTCAAAGCAGATGATTTGTTTTGATGTTTTTAATTATTTTGTTGTGCTGATGTATAAATGGAGCTCTCATGACTGCAGTCTTATGATTCCAGTGTACAAGCTGATGGAAAAGAGGCATTTTCAAAAGGTTACATGCTGCTCACAAAAGTTTATAACCAGTTAAACATTAGGTAATTTAATGTAGTAAGCAAGTTCAAATCTCGAGGGCATAAAAATGGTTGTAAACTGCAATAGATGGCTGCATAACCTGCATAGCATACCTGCCCATTTGTTTCACAAGGGAAAATAATGACTTAATTGTGAAGCATATCAGGAAACCAAAAATCTTATAGAAGTAATATAAAAATGTCTTAAAAGGATAGTCTGAAAATGAAAATCCATAAATACCTCACACTCAAGTGGTTTCTAACCTGTATAATTTTTGTTTGTTTGGTTGAACTAAATTTTTTTGGGAAGAATGTTATCAATTGACATTTCTGGGGCACCACTGCCATAGTAAGATAAAAAAAATTAAAGATAAAAAAAAAACAGTCCTGTGGCACCTTCATTTTGTCTGCTATAGTTGTCAATGTTGCCCCAGAAATCTGATACATTTCTCTAAATATCTGTTTTGTTGATTTTCACTTTCATGGCATTCTTGCTTATGCGGAACACGGAATCATGGTTCCCTTAGCATTTTTCTTCAATAACAAAACTATTTTATTTCATGCATCACATAACAAATGTCTGTGAAATGCTATAGTATAATTTTCATATACCTAAGTCTTTGTCATGTGAATGAACAACTGACAGAATACACATTATACAGTAAACACAGAACCACATAACCAGGCTAATCGAAAGGAACAAGAATGAAAAGGAATATAACTACAGAGTAGAATATCACCAAAATAAAAAAGCAGCTGACTTGTAGTCCACAAGTGAATCAATCAAACCACAATTTAATGCAGCTTGTTTCTTCTATTGCAGTAAGATCTTCCCATGCTTATCAAACAATCAATTCACATGTTTTCATCCGCAAAGCTTTCAGCACTTGCCATTTATTTATGTAGCTGTTAACCAGCGTTAATTCAGCATTAAATTATATCTATGTAACCTTATAACAATAATATCAATGCCCCCCATGTGACCTTAACTGGTGTTCACCAGCCCTCTATGAGTTTGTACGTTCTTTACGGTTTATGTCACATGATGTCCACCCACCCTGAATCAGACAGCTGATAAGCTTTTTTTAGGGACTGTATGGTATTCTGGTCGAGATTTGATGGGCGAGATCTGAACCCTCATACCTCAACATTCATACAGCAAGCGAAGAACTTTCAGGAAAAACCCCAACGTGGTTCATGAATGAAACCACTAAACAGACACAGATGGTGTATGTTGTAGATATGATGCGTACCATGATTTTTTTCTATGAGTTCAGATGGAACTGGTCCAGATGGAAGGGACCGGGGTATACAGAGATCATGCTACTAATGGCATGTCATTTTTTTGGTGGGGGGGTGGTTATGGAGTAGAGGAATAGGAAGCAGAAGGTTAGGGATGATAGAAACTGCTGTCGTCCGCCCAGACAGGAAACTACAGCTGCAGGACATATCCCCTTACCCACAATGCCCTTGTATTGAGACCGCACAGCTGCTTTCTCTAGAATTTGTTTTGCCAGTGTATATGTGATTGTGTTGAGGTGAATGAATGTTTGCACTACAATTCTGAACGCTACAAGCCGCATTGTCCCCTTTTCCTCAAAGGTGATGTCATTGTGTAATTTTGGCCTTCACAATGGCCCATTGTCTAGGTAACATGCCGAGCTGCTTAATGAAAGTTCAAGTGGAAAGATGTTTGAAACTTTTTCGAAGTGATGCAAAGAAGGGTTAGACCCTGGATCAACAGAACTCATGTTTTACAACCTCACATTTCCACTCATTCCGCGCGGCAACGCAGGACAAGCCTTTTAACCGAGCTGATACTTACTGTAGTTCCACGAACATGACCCACTTTCCAGAGAAGGGACTGAAGACAGTGGATTTAGGGTGATGTGTGGGAACTTGATTTGCTTGGAAACAAGGCGGGTCACTCCCTCGCCCGTGTCAGTGAGTGCACACCCAGACAATGACCCTCTGGAGAGCTGGGGGTCTGGAGTTGTGATTGCGCTGCTCTCGGTACAATAACAGTCATCCTACTTTCTGCTCTCTGAGCTTCCGGCCCCTGCTCTTCATCCGCTCGTCTTTTCTCTTGTTTCCTCTTACACACACACACACACACACACACACACATGCACACGCACACACACACGCACACGCACACACACACACACACACACACACACACACACACACACACATGCAAAGGGATACAAATATAAAATATGTCCCCATAGTAAATCTGGGTGTTTTGGGTTGGATCTTTAAAGCGCAGATCTTTACAGCCCGTTATGCACATATGTTGACATGAATTCCTTTATGGTCTCCACTGACTGCATAAATAAAGATTCACTATCGAGGTACTGAAGGGGGCATGGTGATTAGCAACGAGTGACCCCCGGAAACACCAGTTTCGTAGCTAACTGAATTTTTAGAGGTTAAATGGCTGGGCTGATCAAAGTTTTTTTTAGATGTATTTGATTTATGTTTTACGATATAAGTACTAAATAATTGTTATGAACAAAATGTATTATTATTTCAAAAGTAAAGTATACAATATTTCCAAAGTCACACTTTAGAATTCTTAATAAAATGACACGAACATGATCATCCTTATAATAGATGTGCCTGGAAACAGATCCTTTAATTAGGACTCCCTTGTTTGCGTAGCGGTTTGGGACCACTGTTTAAAAGCCATGTTTGTTTTTAGAGCAGTAAGGGTCTAGGACAGAAACATCATGAGCTAAGCAACCGTTTTTTGATCTGGCCGAGAGAGAGATTTAGGGCAGGAGCAAAAGAAAGGTCACATATTGCAGTAATTACTTTTGACTAAGAATAATAATTCTTGGATGAGCAAATCTAAATGAGTGTCAGGTAGCCTTGAGACTTTCAGAGGGACTTTTTTCAGTGGTGAGGACTGCTTACATGTAATTCTGTGTGAAATAACAAGGTGGTTTTAAAATCGTCCGTACAGATCCAAACTCTTTGAGTTGAAAATGGATGGTCATTATGTTAAGCAGTGTTGAATAATTTGTTTCTATAAGAAGTAAGTTCTTATTCCAGGACTTTCTAAAAAAACTTTTTCTTTAGGGGGCTTTCTTGTTTCCTGTGTTTGTTAGGCCATTCATAACAGGGCAGCTATTGTTCAGCGAACTTCCATAAGAATTCTATTTAGGTCATAGCCATATCATTGCCTGTTTATTGCATTAAACCTTCGGGATCTCATGTTTGGCATTTTGGCATGGAGACCCAACGAATACAGCCAAAAGATTCAGATGAGCAACTGGTAACAGCTGAGGTCTTACCACAGATTAAAATTAGAGTATATTTAATTTTAAATCATGATTCTCATTCTCTTTGCGTTCAATATTTATTTTCTAAATTGACTTGTTTATACTGTATATAAACAGTTTTGATCTACTGTCTATAATTTAAATTAAATTGAATATAAATTGATCAAAATAAAAGAAAAAAAATATCAGATATATTTCTGTGCTTTTCTCACGTAAGCGTCTGTTTATAGCTGACCCTCTCTGGCTCTTGTGTCCCTGCAGGTATGGAGCATCTAGTGAAGGAGTTAAGTCTGCTGCTGAAACTGCTGGAGAATGAGAGCGTGAGTTCAGCAACGACGGAGAAGATGAGCGTGGTCAGGAACCTGGTCAAACAGCTGCAGCCTTCTGGTGATTGTGACCTTCAGATTCACAGCAGCTGGAGAAATATCTTGGCTTAAGTCTTGCTGAAATGATTCGCACATTAATGATTATAAGAATGTGAATGAGCGAATGAGTGATGCAAACACAACAGATTGATTTTAAATAAAAATATAGAAATGATTCTATACCTGATAATCTGTATCGGGGTTCAGGAGATCATTTTGTATCCAGCTTGTAAAGAAACAGAATTAAAGCCTATAATTTAGGTTTGCTTTGATTTCTTTTGCTTTGCAGTGAACGGGTCTGACTTTGTATACATGAACACATCTCTCTATGGAAATGGTACCAGCTTTGTAGAGTCATTGTTTGAAGAATTTGGTGAGTAATATATGATTATTACAGACATTGGGTTTCTTTACAAAAAAAAATTTAATAAAAAAAGTGCTAACTCACTTTAAAATAAAAATGTTCCTCCGAAACTCCTCATTTCAGATATGTAGGTCTTTCATTCTTCAGCAGAACACAAAACATATTTGAAGAATGTTACTGGCACCCATTTACTTGCATTGGTTTTGTGTCCATACAAAAGAAGTATGTGGGTGCCAATGTTGTTTGGTTACTTTCTTCAAAATAACTTCTTCTGTGTTTTGTTGAAGGTTGACACAAAGGTATCAAACCACAAGTGTTTAAAAAGTGCGTCAAACTGTTTAAAAACTTCAAGGAAGTGACCATAATTGCTGGGCTGATATATGATTTCCATGTATTATATATAAGAGGGTGTTTTTATGTCGATGTTCTCAGATTGTGACCTGCATGATCTCAGGGACTCTCCTGAAGAGATCAAAGAGTTGGAGCAGGAGGAGGCAACCAAACACCCGCCAGTAAAATCGGTAACAATCCAAATCTATGACAAATGTTCATAGTCAATGTTCTTAAACAACTTAACGAAACATTTAACCTTAAAGTGAAAGTTCAAACCTAAAAAATTAAACTCTGTCACTACGCAGAACACAAAAGAAGATATTTTGAAGAATGTTACTAACTGAACGTCACTGGAAAAAACAATGCAAATGAATGAGAGCCAGGTAACCAAACTCTTCGAACTATCTTCTTTTCTGTGTTCCGTGTAAAAAAGTCATATAGGTAAACATGTTTGGTACTATCACTTTAGGTTTAATATTACAGTATTGTTTAATATATAAATGGTTTGTGAACTTAACACATTATATATATATATATATTAACAATCTGTTTTAAGATGATTTTCTGAAACCTTCAAAATATTTGAACAGAAAAAATAATTGTTTTATTTCATCAGAGTCCGACGGACACGCCCCCTCCCCTTCCTACCACACCACCACCTGATGATTATTATGAAGAGGCCGTGCCACTCGGACCGGATACAGCTCCTCAGTACATAACTACACGCAGTGAGTACACACACATACCATATGACTTAACACCCTGTTTCAAGACATACCACAATTAACTAAACTTGTTCATCAGGCAACCCCAGTCCTCCAAACTCAATAGAAGATGCTTATTATGAAGATGCTGACAATAATTACCCGACAACACGCATTAATGGAGTCATCAAAAACTCCTGTAAGTAACTTGTGTTTGCGTTTTGCTTGTATGCTCTTCCTCAAAATTCACAGCATTTTAATAGTTCTTCATTTTGACAGATAATGATTCAGACGCACTCAGTAGTTCATATGAGTCGTATGATGAAGAAGATGAGGAAGCGAAAGGCCGAGACCGGACACATCGGTGGACATCAGAAGAAAGTTCACCGGGTCAATTGAAAGACTACCGCAAATGTGCTTTTCTCCTGCGCAAAAAGCGCTTCGGTCAGTGGGCTAAGCAGCTAACTATCATCCGCGAGAATAGACTTCAGGTACGCCCATGTGACAGTAATGCAGAAGAAGAGTCTCAGCAAATTAATATCTAATACAACTATTAAGAAATGATGAAGAAGAAATGTATTTTCACCTAAACATATATTCTCCACAGTGTTTCAAGAATCCCAAAGATCGTACTCCATATGTTGACCTGCCCTTGAATCTCTGCAATGTCATTTATGTGCCCAAAGATGGACGCCGCAAAAAGCACGAGCTTCGTTTCTCCATGCCCGGAGGAGAGGCTGTGGTGTTGGCTGTACAGAGCAAAGAACAGGCCGAGAATTGGCTGAAGGTGAAAAAAATTTACCTTCAAATTTAACATTTAAAAGATTTAAAAGTTTTTTTTAAGGGATTGTTCAGCCAAAAATGAAACTATAAACTTGTATAACTTTTTTAGTTTTGCAAAACACAAAATAGATATTTTAAAGAATGTTGGTTAAGGCGGTACCCGTTGACTTGCATTAGTTTTATGTTTATAAAATAAATACTTTTATATAAAATAAATATCTTCTTTTGTGTTCTATGGATGAAAGAAAGTGGCTTTTGGGTGAACTATGTGTTTAAGATCAGACCAGACAATTAGAGCAAATGATCTAAAATTTCTGCATATTATGTCTGTTTTGTGAAATTGTTTCCTAATCATTTTTTATATCCTTTTAGGTCATTCAGGAAGTTAGTAATCTAGCAAACAACATTAATAGAAAAGAGAGTTCATCCTCTCCTATGATACTACGAAAACTAGAGCTAGACAAGGTACGTCTTAAGGAATTATGTAGCAAGATACATACACTGTATTGCTGAATTCAGTATAGATGTGACATGTATTAAATGTATTATTTAATCAACTACTTCCTGTTTTCGTCAGATGATGTCTGCAGATAAACACACTTCTGATTCGGACAGCATGGCTAATGGAGATGCTGTGAGCAGTGAGAACGGTATGGGCACAAAATGATGTTTGGATAGCGAGTTCTTTGCCCAGCAAGCGGGTCAGAGTCAGTACATTTCCTTGTGTCAGTCCTGTGATGTCACAGTTAAACAATGGCAACAGGATTTCAGGAAGGATGTTGCTGTTCAATCCAGTACTTCCCCTGTCTTTGATGTGCCCAGAGGTTAAATTGTGTTCCTGTTACCACCTTTCCTCTTACTCGTTAAGCTTTAATATACTGAAGGGGTAATGGTAAAAAAAATCAAAATATTTTTTTATATCGCTGAATCACTGCAATTATCGTACCAAGTTAGTTGAAATTGATCTGTTGAAAGTAGCACTTTATCCCTTATGTGGTGTTTAGGTCTGTAAATCATGCGATTCCCTTTTTTTAGCTTCAGACATTTACAGTATATTATTTAAAATAAGAAAATCACATTGTTTCTTTAAATAAAAAAAAAAACCAATAATAATATCCTTTCCTCATAAATGTGAACCAACAAAGATTACTCATATATATAGTTAATGTTGTTTGTATTTGTCATAAAGTAAACATCTGTAGTGTTAAGAACATTCTTTCAAAACATGGCCCGAGTAACAAAAATACATAAATATACACTCAAGGATTACAGTAATAGTTGCAAGTTAACAACACTTATATAGTGCACTTTCAAGAACTGTTTACTTTATAAATGTTCACACTAAGTGCTCAAATCCTTACAGATATATTACAAACAAAGTGCAGCCGTGTGAGATACGACTGTAAACTAAAGAGAGATTAATTACATTTTCAACTCGGAATTCCTAAGAAAGGAAGTTAAAGACATATTTGTAATTGAGTCCAAACATGTGTTTCATGTCTTCCTGCTCTGTATGCATCCTCTTATGTTGCTTTATGTTCTCATTCCTGTAGGAAAAGGCAAAAAAGGGACGTTCTCTGAACTGACCGGATCTATGAGTCGCGCTGCAGGCAAGAAAATTACCCGAATCATCAGTTTCTCCAAGAAGAAGCCTCCTTTACCAGGAGAAACCAATACATTGTCCCATCTAGATGACAATCCCCGTTGTGGTGAGGGCACACCAATTTTCATTTTATTGAAGTTTTTTCCTGCAATTAATGGGTTCCCTACAAACCCTTTTTCTCTTGCTAGGTTACTTGAATGTTCTGGTAAGCCAGTGTTGGAAAGAACGGTGGTGTTGTTTAAGGAACGGAACCCTATATCTCCACAAGGATAGAGGGGACGTTCACACCCACGTTAACTCTGTAGCTCTTCAGGGTGTGGAGGTCTCACCCGGTCTTGGACCCAAACACCCTTTTGCATTTCGCATCATGCGAGGAGGCACAGAAGTAGCAGCGTTGGAGGTTGATAAAAGTTTCGTTTTGAGATCAGATTATTAATATGTGTCATTCTGAAATATTGTGTATTTGCGTTCAGGCGAGCTGTTCTGTAGAGATGGGGCGATGGCTTGGGGTTCTGCTGGCTGAAGCAGGCAGTGCAACCATTCCAGAGGCACTGCATTATGACTATGTAGACGTGGAAACCATAAGCAGCATTCAGAATGCAGCACGCCACTCTTTTCTGTGAGTATTTCTGTTAGTAAGTACTAACATGACTCACATTTTGTGTGTTTTCATTCTGAATTGTGCAATTGTTGGCATAGCTGGGCGACTTCCTCCGGCGGGACATCAATAGACCCTAGGACTTATGATGAAGTGCCATACGAAAGTGTGATGGTAAGTGACTTTAATTTTTTATGTTAAAGTCCCAAGTGGTTGATCATCTTAATAATAAAATCCATCTTTGACCATCGAAATTGCCCACTGAAAGTGTTTTACCTGTGAAAATATTATTCTTTCCCTAAATAGCTTAAATATAACTCTACACCTCAGCTTTATTAAGCATACACGGATACATTCATATTTAAAGCAGTTAAATATGCTGCTAAAACTGACCACGAAATTGAGAGTTGACATAACAGTCCGGTATTTCTGTCTGAGTCTATGAGCCTTAAATATCTATAACTCAAACTTCTGATTCACAGGTTCAAATAAGTTAATGTTATTGGTTACAGGTTTATGATGTCACTAACTATAAGTTTTTTGCATTGTTTGTCTACGATAAACTTGCTTAAATTGGCACATGTTTTTCCTTAAAGTATTTAAAAAACACCACATAAACCTATAAACAACATTTGTTTGTTATTTTAGTAGAAAGAATAGCAAACACCTTGTGGGATCGTATAATCTGTTTTTATGGGATTTAGCCCAACTGATTTTTTTCTTAATCCTGTACTTAAAATATTCGTCTAGCAGCATTTCTGTGCTTTTGACCATTTGTTCTGCAAACTGTGGTAAAAGTCTTTGTAATGTCTAGTCAGCTATAAAACTTTCAGCACTGCAAGCATGTTCCTCTTTCCAGAAACATGATTCTTTCCGTTAATCCTCAAGTACATTGTAAGATTGATGTTCTGTGAATGTGTTCATGCCCTCAAACCAGAAACTATAATGTTTACAAGCATACAAGTTTTACTGTCCACACAAACTATTATTTTTTCACTTTTATACAACCTTGGCTTCATTTCCCATCAGCAGATGGATGAGACACAGTCTAAACTGAAGCGATATTCTTCTATGTCCAGTGTGGATACAGCAAAGGCCGACACGCAGATCACAGTGAAGCGACATGGCTCCTGTATGTGCTCACTGGAATGTAACTGTTCACAGTTTTATTTAAATTATTATAAGTCATCAAGAGATAGCTGTAATGTTGTATTGATGTCGATATTTTTCATGAAAATAACCACATTTTGTGTTGTTTTTGTCGTGTAGCTGTGAATCATTATGGTAAATATGGAAAGACAAGGGCAGAAGAAGATGCTCGGCGATATGTCAGTGAGAAAGAGCAGCTTGAAAAAGAAAAAGAAGTGATCAGAAAAACGTTGCTGTCGCTCCGCACTGAGAAGAGACAGGTGAAGGAAAAATTGAAAACCGCAACAGGTGATTTTAAAGATTAAGATGATGCAACAATTTTTTTTTACAATTTTTTTTGTGTATGTAAGTGTTTGGCGTCCTCTTCTGACAACGGCATGAATTATTGAAAATCAGAATGCGCCTCATTGTGTGCTTACACATAAGGAATTTATCTTGGTTACAGAAGCTTTCAGTACACAATGTAAATTAACAAGACACGTGACATGTTAACATAGGAAACTAAAAGTAAAATAAGATGTAAGTTTACACACCATGGTGGAAATGCAATGTGACAGGAGAGCTCCAGATTGACAAGAATATGTGCAGATATTTTTTAAATATACAAGTTGTAAGGTGCTATATGTGAAATGTTGTAGGGAAAATATTAAATACATTTATCGCACGGTAGGATATATATAAATTTGTCATTCATCAACTGTAGGTGTTCCTCATCATCCAGTCACCCTCTTGTCATTTCATACCTGTGTGACTTTCTTTCTTCAGAATAAAAAAAAGTATTTGGAAGAATGTTGGTAACTGGTATCCATTTACCTTCATTTGTTTGTGTCAATACTATTGAAATGAAAGGGAGTGAAAGAATTGAAAATGTGGTTGCAAATGAAAACTTCCCTTTCTTTGCTATAGAAAAACAGCAAAAGGTCATGGAGAAGCGCCATGCCGAACTGGAAGCAAGCTGTCGTCAGAAGGAAGCCGAGCGTGTGGACCTTGAGTTACGACTGACAGAGGTGAAGGAGAAACTGAAGAAGTCTTTGACCGGAGGGATGCTGGGGGCCCCTGCAGAGAGTAAACCAATCATTAAGGTACAGAAACAACAATAAACGTTATTCTTCACATCATTAATCCACTTTGAGATGTGTTCAGTGGACGTGATAGAATATCTTAATACTTGTAGGTTAAAAAGAAGGAAACTATTTACAGTGATGGGACTGTACCGGTCAACAGTGCATCTGAAATTAAAAAACGCCCCCTGTCCATCTATGCATCAACTAAAGGAAATGTCATGCAGAAAGCCAAGGTATTTGAATAAAAAATTATTTAAAGTGAAACTTCACCCAAACTGAATATTCCTTCATGAATTACTCTCTAGTTCTTCTTAGTCTGAATAATATTTTATTGTTTGAATACTTAAAATTGCCACACAACTGTCCTACAGTCTTAAAAATATTGTATTTTATGTTTAACAAAAAGTAATGTTTCCTACTATGGTGATCATTGGGTGGTCCATCAACTGTTTGATTATAACATTCTTCTAAATATATTTCTCAGATAAACAGATTATATGGACGGCATAATAAAAAATGGTCAACACAAATAAGATTGTGATATTTATAAATGTAAGTTATAGCATTAACGTAATCCTTTTTTGTACATAACGTTTAGGAATGGGAGTCAAAGAAGGGGATTTAAATACAGTGCAACCAGGAGGAGAATCTGAAAATAAAGGACTTCCAACAGCATAAAGCCAAAATAAGCAAGTCTAAGGAGAGATGTAGATGGTGATTTTATATCTGGGAAACATGTTTCACGGAGCGATGATCTCTGTCATTTGACTCATGGGATGAATGTTTTAATTGTGTGGATTATAAAGATAAGGGAAGTGTATTGTAAACATCAATATAAAAATGTAAATGCATGCCTGTCTTTGAATATTCCGTGAACTACACTAAATCTTGTTGTTTCCATCCATATAATGTCACATAAACGCCAATGTGGCCCTCCTGCTGATTTCTTTGTGCAGTATTGAGAAAAAGTGTCAATATCTTCCTAATGCTATTTGTGAAACTGAAGAATTTTTACACTAGAGCACTTCATTTACAAGATTTATTTATTTATTCTTTGTACATAATTCCAGTTGAATGGTCTTTGTTGTCATTGTAACTGTTCATAATAAATGTGTTTTTGAAACTTATATTTGTACATGTAAGTAAATACTATTTTACTCTGTGACATCAAATAAACGAGAACCAAAAAAGTGAAATTAGAGAACGATTAAAAGTTAAGGAGATTTAAGATGTGCTCATATTGTTTTTAATTTAAACGCTAAATATGAAGAAAGGATTTGCAAAAAGTTTTTTGTTTTAGTTGTTGTGAGCAAACTAAAGTAACCAAACTTCAGTTTGATTGACATGAACTTAATGGCAAAATAAATACAATATTTGTTCATGCAATTGAACTTTACATATAATATATATACATATACATTTTTTATTTATATATATACAATATTTGTTCATGCAATTGAACTTTATATATCTTTGAACTATATATATATATATATATATATATATATATATATATATATATATATATATATATATAATTATTTATTAATGTTATTAAAGAAAATGATAAAGGCCATATTCTCGTAATCCAGAAATTTTTAAATCTCTTTAAATACTTTAGATATTTTTTGTTCTGCTGAATATATTTCCAAAAATGTACAATGGTTTGCAACAACTAAAGAGTAAGAAACTCATGGCAGAGTTGTGATTTAATTTGAACTTTCCCTTTAATAAAATAAATACAAATTGAATCATTTACCTCGTTTAAGACACCCACATACCATTTAATATTTTCTCAAACGATGTTTATTTAAAGTAAAAAATATATGTAATGTTTAAATATTCATATCCCTGATCATTTACATGCCATTAAAGCACAGCAGAAGCTTCTCTCCATGGAGATTCGAATCTTGACTCGGAGTCGACTCTTTGATTCAGAACAATGATTCGCTCTGTTGGTCACGCGCTCTGTTCATCCGCTCACAGTGTTGAGGAAATGGCCGCGCGCTATCTGTCCGTCCCGAGAAGATATCCCATCGATTTCCTCAGGTTAACAACGAGTGTCTCAACCAGGTAAACACACGTTGTGAAATAAAACTCTGTAAGCCGAAAAACTCGAGAAAAAAACGACTTTTGTTGTGAATTTTGCCCGTTTATCGTTTGGAATGTCTGGGAATGCTAACCGGCTAACTACAAGTTAACGGCTCTTAAGCGTCGATGAACCGATGACGTAAACAAAACAAACTTTTCTTAAATTAGCCACATTTAATTATTGTGTGATTTAAAGTGTTCAATGTTAAAGTTTACAGCAGTTTAGCAAGAACTGCAGCACAAACACATCTGGACTGTTTATAATCACATGATAATATAAATTAAACATTTAATCATGTTTCAATAAAGTTGTATTGATATATAGCATGAATGTGTGTGATTTAAAGTTTGTGCATGTAATATGCATTAAGAGAACACATCTGTGATCCTCTTTGTTTGGAGGATTGTTTACATAACTTAAGATGTTGTTATTATAAGGGTGATTGATTACTTTTCCTCTGTTTGTGTTAAATGAGACAATAATAATCAATCCTCAAGCTGATGAATGGATTTAATGGCATTCCTGTGCTGAATACTCCATTATATCACACATGCCCAAGTTGTACGACCACAGTCATGAGTGCTTTGTTTTGCCTGACAAATAGGCTTTAAGATATTTAGTAGAATGTGTGTTCTTGTGAGAAGTGGCTTCACAAGATCTGATTGGTTGTTTGTGTTCAGACTGTTGAAAAGAAGGCACTTTGGGTTGGATTTACAGCCTTTGTGGCTTTCTTATTATGATTCTGTGCATCTGACAGCCCTCGCTAACATCGCCTGATTTTCTTCTTGTGTTTGCTGCAGGTCTTTTCTTGGTCTTTTCAGCACTGCGGCCGAGCAACGTAGTGCTGGTGACGATTGCCATGGTGACGATGGCGACGATGATCACAGTCACTCTTTGACGCATGTCAGGACGTTGGAGACGAGAGCCAAAAAACTGGAGCAGCAGGTTCACGACCTCACTGTAAGGTTATTTTTAAAGGGAAAGGGGGCTGACATTTTTAGAGTCGTACACAGGAAACAAACGGACCTTTCTACATTTATAGTTCTCAATCAAAGCTTTTTTGCTTTTACAGGAGAGATACAAACGAGCCCTAGCAGACTCGGACAATGTCAGGAGACGAACACAGAAATTTGTTGAGGACGCTAAATTATTTGGTAACTCTTCAGATTTCTAATCCTTTTTGAAGCTGCCTCGTCTTTTCAGTATTACCTGACTTTCCGTACTCGTGCAGGGATTCAGAGTTTCTGCCGTGACATTGTGGAAGTGGCAGACCTGTTGGAGAAGTCTCCAGCGGTAGAAGAGAAAGAAGGAGAACAACTGCTGTCGCAACACATGGCACACATACAGGGACGGCTGCAGGAAGTGTTCACCAAACATGGACTGGAGAAAATGAGCCCCGTTGGAGGCCAATATGACCCTTATCAGCATGAGATTGTCTGTCACACTCCTGCAGAGGGTGCGGAACCTGGCACGGTAGCCGTGGTTAAACAAGACGGTTACATGCTGCATGGACGTACCATTCGCCATGCCCTCGTGGGCATCGCTGTGAAGATGCAGGAGCAGTGACGGGACATTGGTTTTGGTGCACTCATGTTTAACAAAATTCTAGTATGTATAAAACCAGTGTTCTTACATCTGTAGACAACTACATAGTTGATTTACATTCTGATGTAATGGTTATTTATATGTATTTATGGACTTTTTTTCTAACTCCGTTCCAGTAGATTAGGCTTTTGCTTAAAATCCCTGTTCATAGGCATCTACAATGTGCATTGAGTGTTTGGAGGCCTTCGTTATTGTCCTGATGTGAGAAAGACTCCATATTCTGTTGTTTAACACGAGGTTGAATGTTTTAAGAATGTGAAAATGCACTTTACACCCTTGTCAAGGTGGCTTTTAAAAGGGATGAGCAGATTTGTTTTTGAAGGAAAAGATTTATTGGCTGATCTATAATAAGTGAAGTGTCAAAGGCCACCAGTACCCAAAAATAAACAGATTCAGAGATGATATATATGTATCCAAAGTGAAAATAAACTCAATCTTATTTGGGAGATTAAAATAAGCATCTCACATATTTATATGTATTTATTCGGTTTGAAATAAGTCGCCCTGGTTTTATTTTGTTCTATTGTATTTTTACTTGAAATGAGAATATGTAAGTCGTCTAAAATGTAACTTTTATAAAGATGTATGCTTGTACATGTCTAAAAGATTAGTTTTGGATACGAGGACTGAATAAATTCTCATTGTTTACTCACAATGTGCAGCAGGGGTCAGTGTTTCCAAAAGTGAGTCTCCTGATCCGGAAGTGTGTCACCGGAAGTGTGTTTGAGAACACCACACGTGTTCACTGTGGATGTGCACAAGAGTCCTGTTGATAACCTGTTAACTTTTAAACGCATTGTAAGTAAACATGACGAAAGTGAAGGAGGAGAAAACTGATCCAGAAGAAGAGACCGGAGGAACAGAAAGAACTTATGAAGAAATGATAGCTAATGTAAATCCTATTGCAAGCCCTCTTGCATCGAGAAAACTGAGCAAAAAACTGTACAAATGTGTGAAGAAAGGTAAACAAGTATTGAGTAAACTATAAACATAGCTGCTAAACTAGATCAAGTATTAACATTTATCTACTAATCATTTATTTCCAAAAGCATGACACGTGGTGTTGGACTTTTATTTGCCTTGTATGTGTTTGGTTACAATGTTTGAATTATTGTTCTATTTATTTTATCTTCCAGCTTCCAAAATCAAGAATATCAGACGAGGAGTGAAAGAAGTGCAGAAGTTTATCAACAAAGGAGAGAAGGGGTAAACTTTCACCCTCTAAGTGTTACATTATAACAATGACGTCATCAGATCAGATGTCTGCTGTCTTACATGATAATGTTGTGATTTTAGGATTGTGGTGTTTGCTGGAGACACTCTTCCCATTGATGTGTACTGTCATATACCAGTCATGTGTGAAGACCGAAATCTGCCATATGCTTATGTTCCATCGAAAGTTGTAAGTTCATTGAAGTTGTTCATTAAATTGTCTTTTATTTATGTCTGATTGTACCTGTCTCCTCTTTTTATAGGATTTGGGTTCCTCTGCCGGCTCCAAGCGACCCACGTGTGTCATCATGATCAAACCCCATGATGATTATAAACAAGCGTATGACGAATGTGTGGATGACGTCTCATCCCTGCCCAAACCAATCTGAGGACTCATGGGTTTTATTTGATGTATTAGAAGAACGATTGAATAGATCACATTAGTTTAGTATCATGTTTGTATAACTCTGTATTTTCCTCTTTGAAGTTGTGTTCACTTTAAGGAAACTGAACAAAAACACAGATGTATGATTTACGGTTTGTGTGACTGTTTTGCTGGAATATGCCTGTTATAGGGCATTGGATGGAATCTTTGTTCGGTCTGTTGTATTTTCATTGTGGGATTTTGGTTTGATTGTTCATCTCTTTTACAATTATAGTTTTTTTTTAACAAGTGTTGGTTTGAGTGAGTTTTTTTTGCAGGATTGATCTCACAAAGACCCCTGAGAGATATGAATACACTATATGAAAAAGCTTAATAGCATGTGGTTTATTGGATGTAATTCCAAACGAGTAATGTTTCTTGAGAAAAAGTTACCGCTTTTTTTATCACGAAATGTTTTTTTTTTACATGTAATCATTAGTTTACACATGTACTGTCTTTTACTTTACATCCATGAGAGCTTACAATTCCCAAGTTCCTTGAAGATGCTTTCATTTTTATGAACCAAAAAATTTTGAGATAACATCTCTATGAAAGCATGTAGCACATTAAAATGCCATTCCTATGTGTTGCAATGAATAGCTAAAAATAAACAATATTACTTTGCCTCATGATATTCGATACTGTTTGATTTCCCCATGGTATAATACATAAATTACTCAAAGGACATTGGCAACAAATCAAAATATCTTTTAAACGTCACAGAAAAATATTAAAGATTCTTATACATGCTTTAAACCACACACATGTACAATATAAAGTCATTAATAATTAAATGGCCAATAATTAAATTGCATTGAGCAAATAATGGAAAACTATTGAAATATAAACATGCACATGAACACATGTGATACACAGTTCAGTATCTTAAATGCAGGAACATAAATAATGTGAACTTGTCTCTACTACCTATATCCACAAGGTGTGAGTATTGTTCTTCTGTGAACTCTTGCTGATCATGGTCCCTTAAGATGAACCCAGTGAGGCCATAAATCTTTATTTGGGGAGCCACAAAACCTAAAATCTCTCAATTCTTGTGTATGCTAAACGATGCACAGTCGGTCACATAAAAACAATACAGATCCATATACTTTACATTCACGTTAAACATCCCAGTTTAAGGAATAGCCCATAATGATACAGAGCCTCTTTTGTTTAGTGAAGCAACACAGTTTATGTTAGGAGTTGAAACAGACCTCATCAGACCCAGAGTTCTAGAGCTTGCTCAGTCTATGTTTACATCTTAAATATTTTATGGTGATCACACTCTGAATATGTTTGTTGTATACATGGCACATATTACTCCCAAATCATATATAAAAGCACAAGAGGGGAGTTTTCAGTTCAGTTTGTGTCAGCCGGAGTATGAGACGGATGCTGGTTCCATAAAGGCCCCTAATGCGACCGGAGCGCAGAGCATACGAAAGGGTTTCCATTCGATCGATATATTGGATTACACAGTTTTGCTTGTTTTTTAAGAGAATGGATGATGAAACAACGTATCTGACAATATCTGAGATGGATGACGTAATGGAGCCAAATCACCAGGAGAGCTGACATCAGTTTTAAGAAGTGGGTTTATTTACTCAGTTCATCAGAATTTAACAATCTATCATGAAAATACATTTAACTTTCAGCTTATGGAACTGTATGTTCATTCTTTGGTGATGAAGAGCTAAGATGCATAGAACCCGTGTATACTCGATAGATGTAAAGAAGTGGGATAACCGGGACATATAGATGTCCGTCCTATGGGCCACATTCCTAACTATGTTCTCACCTGTTTACTCTCAACAGCAGGCATCCATCAAGGATCTGGTATGAGTCACCTGTGTCCAGGGGGGTGGTGACACCTTACCATGAGTTTACCAAACAAGCTTTAGAGTTTAGCCATGTTTTAGTGTACACACTTCAAAAGTGTGGCCAGTGTTTAATGCAGGCACTGAATAAATTAACCGAACGGAAAGGACAGAAAAGAAAGGGTTTTATTATAGAGGTGTGATAATATTTTGCCTGCATTGTTTTAGTTAAGGGCGCTTGCTAAAGTGAGCATCACTGTTATTATTGCTCTTAATCTTATTTAGTAAACTTTGACATGCAGCTGGTCTGTTTGTGCTGCGGAAATATATGAGACCTGTTTTGTTTGTGTAATGTGTTCAATGCATGACTTTTTCATGATTTTTATATTTTTTGTTACTCTTTGTCTTCAACAAAATTATACTTTTAAGAGAGATTTTGAGATGCACACGTCACAGTTTTTTTGTTTAAATTGTAATAACTTGTACTGTATTAAAAAGTACAATTATCAGAATAGAGTAGAGCTTTGATGACAATGTTTGGACATGTTATACGAATAATATACAACTATTATTATTATTATTGTTTTTATTGAAATGGGCGGGAATATAGTAAAAATAATATTTGGTAAAATATTTTTACCTTTGTAACTATTATTATTGTTATTGTTATTGTTATTGTTGTTATTGTTATTGTTATTCTTCTTCTTCTTGTTATGCTTATTTATATAATGGATGTTGTTATTTAATATTATAATAATTGTTGTTATTATTATTATTAGTAGTAGTTGTAGTCGGAGTAGTATATAAAATCATAATTTATAACAGTTCACATTATTTACATTTACATAGCATCTTGTCATTTCAAACCTATATGACTTTTTCATTGAACAGAACACAAAAGAAGATATTTTTCAAAATGTTGGAAACTGGCACAAGTTGATATGCATTGTTTAGTAACAATACAATAGAAGTGAAGGGGTGCCACTACTGTTCGGTAACCAACATTCTTTAAAATCTCTTCTTTTGTGTTCTAAAAGATACATTAATGATGTCTGGATGATGTAATAAAGTCATTAATAATAATAATACTATATTTCTATCATTGTGGTCATAATATTAATTACTATAAAAATCATTATGTATTTATTCAATTAATTAACCTTTTTTCAATTTATTTGTTTAATAAAAATGTATTTATTTATAAACATGTATTTAAAAAACTAAATTGAAATCTTATAAATATCTTAATAAATGTTGGGTTAGATGTTTCTGTTATTTGATGGTAAATTTATGCTCTCCATTGTTTCACAAGGATCCCTTTATAATATTGCACACGTTAAAGAAAAGGACTGTGACTTTTTTTCCACGTGCTTCTCCATCATTTTATATTCCCCTCTATCTGCCCTTATATCTTTAAACATTTTATTTTTTCCATTCTATGATATCTTTGTTGACACGCTTAACGTACCAAGTTGGCTGTTGAAGGTGGAACTGCAGAAGGACTCAGGTCTTGGCTCATCTATATTTCTTAGTATCCAAACTTGAAATGTCTTTTTTTGGCTTGGCACTGACCTTGCCCATGTTTAGGGTGTAAACAATTCACCTGCCGCCGGCCTTACCCTCTCTAGCAGCAGCACGCGCCACCTTGACAACTCCTTGGCTCTGTTCACCTCTCACCCATTTGCCCTTGCCAGCTACAAACGGATCATGCCCAGGATTAATCCGTCCACATCAACGCTGCACTTTGGACCTCATCGACCGCTATATAACTGTAGCATTGTCAGCAAGCTCTACACATGCTCTTGTATTCTTGTGTGGCCCATCTTTGCCTCCCAAATGTTTGGGATAGTTTCTATTTCAGACAGGTGCTGGTGGTGTGGCAGGTGAAGCTGGAGATCTACCGATTTCAAAGTATTCTGTTGAGCAATAATTCTGAGCCTGGGGCGGGTGGCAGGCAAACCATCAGAATGACTGCACTCGCTGACTCTGTGTATGACATACTGGAGTAATGTTCCCTTTCAGCACCTCAAAGAAAGAAAAGCAGAAAGGAGGGAAAACATTGAGTTGAACATTTACATAAAACCTTAAGGGGTGAATTATTCAATCATTTATCCATCCTCGTGTCATTCCAAACATGCATGACTTTCTCTTTTCTGCAGAACAATGAAGAAATTTTGAAGAAAGTTGGTAACCAAACAATTAGGTCCCTTAGACTTCTTTTATGTGTACAAAGCCAGAGTGACATTTATCATATTATTTAAAAGTTTAACAGAAGAGGTTTGCTAATGGTAAATATATTATGACATTTTTGGTTGATTTAAACAAGGTTTTCTGATCACGAGCATATTAATAATACAGGTCGGAAAGAAATGAAAAATTAATTATTATTTGTTGTGAAGGCGCAAAAAATATTTGCTGCCTTACAGTTTTAAGTTTCCATATTTTCCATCAATTGTTTACATTTATTCAACAGGTTAAAATCAGATGTACGGTTTCAGCTGATTTATTAAGTTGAATAGTTTCCAAGTAATATCAATTTACCACTCACCAAAACTTGAAAAAAATAAGAAAGCAAAGTTGATAATACTTATTGGGATAGTTCATCCAAAAAGGAAAATGTATTCATCCTGTACTCACCTTCTTTTCATTTCAGACCTGTATTCTGAATATATTTTGAAGAATGTTGGTAATTGACGCCTGTTTACTTTGGTTTTGTGTCCATAAGGTAGAAGCGAATGGGTACCATGGCAATTCGGTATCCAAGTTTTTTCAAAAGATCTTCTTTTGTGTTCTGTGGGAGATTTTATAAGAGTTTAAAACGGAATTATTTAGGCATCATCTGGCATAGTTTGAAAGTATCCGAGTATACAACTGTTGCTTGACCTCAACTGTTTATTGTAGAGGAAAAATATTTCCATGAAAAAAAAGAGACATGCATGTGTATTTACGGTGAATTATAATAATGCATGATTGGCATTTTTCAGAGATATCTTTCAACATGAAGATGTCACGGCAGACTTCGCACTTTCTTCAGGAGCTGATGCGTGACCTCTATTTGCATAACTGCAAAATTTTTGGTCTTGCTCCAAAGCTTTTGTTAGTTTAATTAATATGTGTGTATATCAGGTTATTAGGGTGTCAGTGCTCAGGGTGTCAGGACGGCCTTGAGGCGATCCCTTCTCCCTTTCACTGGGGGCTTGTGGGGGCATGTTCTCCACCTTTGACAGATTTGCAGTTCATAAACTCCTGTCAGGCCTGTCATCTAGTTTACACTTGAGTGCACCGGCCCCTCCCTTTTGGAGATCTGGGCTGAAATCTAACGGGTCTAACATGAAAAAGCCACCAATGATAAACAATAAACCGCTGGTGACTGGCATCTTTTGCAGTGATAAACAATTTGACAAGCATCCATTTGGCTCAAAGCTCACCCCGTTGAGCAACCAAAAGATGTGCAAAAAGGTTGTCGTGTACAATCCCAAAACATTCTCATCTTCATAATTAAGCTATGAGTTCTTTGTAAGATAATATAAAAAGCAGACATGCAATGTAGAGCTCCCCATCATAAAATGTTAAAGAGATTGAAAGTTGTCTCCAAACTACTTGAAAGTCGAACAATTTTGGATTTTAAAATATGGCTTATAGCCAGATGTGTTGGTGTTGCAAGTAAAGTTCAGACGTTTGGGAAAAGTGATGCTCGTGACTCTTGTACTTCTCTGATTTATCACACTCTGTAGCCACAGGCTGCAACAGAAGACCACAGTCCATTATTAGGAAAAACGCAAATGTCTGTCTGGAATCCTGTTGTAAATCCAAAGTCTGATACTCTTTCTCTGTTTTATGACTTTTAAACAAAATCCTTTTCAACGTCATCTGAAATATGGAAATGAGATGCTGCATCTCAGGCTGGAACAGAGACCAACGTTTGCACACACGCTTGCACAGACTTGTAAAGACCACCGTAAGAAATCATTCTAACTGAATGCCTCAGTTGTTTCTGAGGGGATTTTACACCTATAAGGCTCATGGTTGAGTAAAGACTATTTCAGAGACGGAATATCTGGATTATAGCTCCGAAGGAAAAACAAAACGTTTGGATGATAAGAAACTAAGCTCCGAAATGTTATGACTCAATGTGAGTTTGCAAAAATCCCTTTTTCGCGGTTGATCTGGAATGAGATGTTCTAGGAAACCGTGTACTCATATATTGGCATTGAATAAATTGTGTTGACACCAAGTAAACGTAATCCTTTGGCCAGACATCGAGATCCACCACAGACTGAGACCCATGGCGACTGTCGCCAAATGGGTCTGAAGGTGTGAGAGTTTTGTGTTTTTTACAGGGCTTCTGTCTGCCATCATGAGAGAAACCCGTGGGACTGGTGCTGTTCTATAGGGGTAGACAGCTGGATAATAGGGGTCCAACTTGCAGTCAAGGAAAATGAGGCATGCTGGGGCAGAAGCCTGTTCATATCTAATGTCATTGAGGGCTGATGTTCAATTCTAGGCCTTACACAATATCCAAATGAGTGCTTTTATTTGATTTATGACTTGTTACGCACTTTATTGGTTAAAATAAAATTTTTGGGTTTTATTGAGTAGTTTGGTGTCAGATGTATTTTGTTATGTAAATTCTAAAATCTTAAAATAATAATAATTAAATTTTTGGCCCTTGTGAATGAACATTTGAGGAACTTTTGTCTGGTTTGTCATGCTGTAACCAAATTAGTTTTTGCTTTCGCTTGGTAAAACCTGGTAAAAATACAGTTTTTTTCCTTCATATTTGAAAAGAGTGTATTTTGAAAAGAATGAATTAAGTCGTATGAAACTAGTGTACAAGAGTCAATTAAGTAATTTCAACAACTCTAATTTCAGTGCGTAAATCCAAATCTGCCCAAAAAAAAAATAAGATTGTTGGAATTAGTTAATTTCATCATGTACATTGATTGCGCATGATTAACCTAATTTTGTTAACATTAAATATTGAAATTAAACAAATGTTAATATACTTACTTTTAATTTTTTAAAACCCATGTTCATAATAAAATTGTCATAAAGAGTTATTCCAGCAAGTTATTTTTTCAGTGGGGACAAAATAATAATAATATAATAAAGGGAAATTCTTAGAGTTAGTCCCACATCATCATCATGTAAATCCCTATATTTGGCAAGGGTTCAGTAAAGGCAGACAGGCAATTTCAGAAATCTGTTATCTAGATTCTAAAATCTTAATCTAATAATAATTTGTTTTTTGGCCCTTGTGAATGACAATTTGATCAACATTTGTCTGGTTTGTCATGCTGTAACCAAATTAGTGTCCCTTTCTTCTTAAATGTTCTTCAGTGTGTCAAGAAAAAACACAGAATCCAACACAAGTTAGACAAGCTTTATGTCTGTGAGAACTGTAGTGCTACAATGTGTTCCAAATTATTTTTGCAAGTAACACATCAATAGAAATTCAGTTCAATAAACACTCTGGTTTTTGTTTGTTTTATTTCTCACATCTTTAAGAAAACTGGTTTCAATCTCTGACAGGTTTGTCAGTAGTTTGCCAGGTCTGCTTAGGAAATACGGAAAATCCACCTAAAGAGGTTGTTCCACATTATTATGGAGGTCACCGTTTTCATGTAATATGACCAGGAAGAAAGATTTATTTTAAGATGAAAACTATAAAATGCAATGTGTTGCAAATGGCATATGAACATATAATACTTCAATAGATATTGTAGAACTCGCAAAAGATTTGTGAGTGACTTAAATCACAGACGATCTTTTTTAGGATTTATTTAGGAAAGTTGCTGTCTAAATGTGAGTTATAAATATATTTGTGTTTCCTTGAGTCTCAAGATACCCCTCATGCAGACAGGCAGTGGTGTGTGAGGATGTGTTTAAGCTGCTGCCAACTAAACCTCACAAAGACAAACCTACACAGAAACACATTAAGCTGTTAACAACATGGTTTGTTTGCAGCACCAGATGGTATATTGTTCTGCATTAAAGCCCTTATATTTCAAAGGACAGTATTTTTCATTTTACATCACAGCAGAAAACGCTCAGTTATAACCTAAACATATCTTGTCATTGTTACACCCTGGAATGACCTTGCATCACACTTCCCAATATTCCAGCCCATATAATCCCCCACCACCTCTTTGCTAATGTTACAGTCTCATTGCAATAAGGTGGATTCACCAGTTATCAGAAAACCTCCCATCTAGTTATTTAATTTTAGTGTGACATTTATCAGTGGAAAAAACTATTTTAAACTAAGTCTTCATGAGTTACTACAGGCACCATGCAGGCATCTCTTTGAGGGTTTGGTAAGCAGTAACTAAAGCGCAGCTTTACACATCGCTGCCAATCTGCACGAAGAAGATCTTGAGACTCCAGAAGATTCAAACACGCTTTACTTCTCAGTAGTGGCTTTTTTGCAACTGACATTACAATATAATTCAAGGCTAGACAGAAACTTTCCTCAACCCTTAGTTTCCTTAATCCTTAGTCTTTAATCCTTTCCTTAGTCTTTTTATGAGCAAGATTGTCTGCGATTTAAGTCACTCGCATATCTTTTGAAAGTTTTACAATCTGTATTTTTGTTTCGCAAACTATCATTTGTCTTCTATTATACTTTTCTTCTTCATCATATTGAATGAAAACTGTGAATTGCCTAATCATGTGGACAAAACCTCTTTACGTGGAATTTTCATATTTCCCAAGCAGACCTGGCAAACCACTGTAAAACCATGATGTCAGTCATCTTACAAGATGCGAGAACAAAAATGAGAGTGTTTATTGGACTGAAATTCTATTGATATGTTAATAATAATTTGTAACGTGGCATATATGATGAATGAAAAGCACACACTTTTTCCCCAGGCAATGCCTGCATCGGATTGCTGTCACGTGAAGACAATGTACCAGTTTTGCGCAGACATGAGTTGTAACTGAACCTTGAAATGTGTTCATCAATAAACATGACATTTACCAAGAACTGTTGGGGTTTTTCTACAAATGAATGTGCTCAGAATAAGGAATGACCAACAGCCAAAAATATCAGTTGGGAAAACGTAAGTAATAGAAATACATATTTACACACCTCTGGGTAAGCTCTCTAAACATGTACAGCTAAACCCCACATTCACAGATAAACCCTGAACATTGGTTATGAGTTAATATTAACCTAATGATAACTTACCAACCAAATTCACCAATCTCAAACTTCAAAATATTTTTTAACATCTTCCTATTATTACAGGTTAATGTTTTTGTATTATATTGGCTTAACATTTGATGAATCAGTCATCTTCTTTATGTAATCTGCATGCATGTATTATCACTAAAAGCCACTTAAAAGAAACCATAACAAATAGACATAGTAGATAATAACAAAAGTAAATGTTACTACTGTTTTGATTATCTTGTGTTGTTCCGTCGTGTCAAACTTAAAAATACATGTGTAATTACAGAGGCTTGATTTTATTATGGACAAATATTTGACAGTTCCTCGGCGGTCTCCCAGTGACGCTCTGTGTGATATATGTCTCTCCTCTGTTGCTGTCTGTCTGCCATTGAGAGTCTCATTACCTGCTAGAAGCCAAACGTGCACATGGTAATAAATTAATATTCGGATCTCTGGATTACTTGATTCTGATTGGACACCCGCGACATTCCGACGTTTTCCTCGCCATAACTCACCTTTGTGCTGCGAGTAATCTTGATCGGTACTACTTTCATGTCTAACGTACATCTCCACTGCACTGTTCCAAATGATCTAAAAATATTTAGCCCATATCATGTTAATAGGAGCCATCTTTTAAACAGGATAATATCAAAGTCTGTTTACGGAAGCCATGCCACTCAGCAGACATGTTAACAATGACTCTGAGCAGTTCTTTACATCATAGCAATCCTACTTTCCTCCTTGAATGGGCCGGGATATTTAAAAAAAATTGCTAGTAAAAATCACAATTTAACTACATATTTCCTATCAATAATCAAGATATATTTTTCAAGACAATTTCAATCAAGACAATATTTTCATTTTTGTGACTTTATGACTGTATAACAACATTCAATGACTGTGAATCATCTTTTATTTGTATCTTTTTAATAATAATATTTTATAAACAGAAGGCTATTTTTAATACATTTCAAGGATTTGACAGATTATTACAATCACTGTTTTTTCCTCTTTTCAACAAGCTGAAATACACATATATATTTGCTTATTAGAAACAACTTCCGTATTAATCAAGATTCTTAAACCATGCCACTTATTATTCTCTTGCTATGTTTCTTATATTTTAAACCTGACTATTAAAATCTTCTCCTCATTATCATGTTCAAATGGAATACATCAGTATTTGATGACCCCATAGGGCGTTTTTAATCCTCGTCTCAATCTATCTCCCCATCAGGTCTTGTGTTTACAAACAACACCCGCCTATTGATGTGGCATGTGTCCGTAAACAGCAGGCACACTTACGGTACAAGAGACAGCTCATCGGAATTCGCACATCTCAATAGAGCAGCCAGCTCAAAAAGGCCAGACAGCATTGATGCCATTGTGTGTGTGAATGGAGATGAAGGAACTTGTGTATGAAGGTGGGGCGACGTTTTGGAGGTGAATGTGTGTATAAGTGGCACATGTCGGCTTTATCAGAGAATCTGTGATGACCCAGTGATCATTAGGCCTCTGTTGTCATGCACAGACACCAAGACTGAGATCTTGATGTTATGGAAAGACAGTACATCTAGTATTATTTTAAACATTTTAGGTCTGAAATTGACATTCAATACAAAAATAGAATTGTTTTTAGAACAGTATTCAATGCCAAATTCAGGTTTCAGTGCTGCCTTCAGTGGGCCACTGAACCTTAACTACTGTATAAACACTGGAGCATTCTTACAGTATCATACAATAAGCCACAGGCAATCCGATCAAGATCAGAGCATCAGGAGACAGCGGCAGCTGAGCAGGCACCTGGCTATAAACACATGGCACACTCTCTGTGTTGTTAGATTCTATCGATTAGATCAAAGTGACACATCCAAATGTAGAGGCGATTTGTTGTGCGGATCCAGAGAATCGTGTGTTTTGACCATAAACACCTGAAGCAGAGACAGAAAGCTGGAGGGAGGGGCCTGTGAGTGTTACAGACGGGGATGTTGTCTCTCTACACATCAGCACTTACTGGGCTGACCATGTGCTGCTGTAATACCGTTCCAGCTCGGTCATAAATCTTGACCATTTAGACTTTAAAATTGTTGTAAAAAAGGTCATTTACACAATTATAGACAAATGGGCAACATCATTAGAGTTCATTTAGGTTCATTATTACAACAGATACAAATGTAAATGCCATGTTAATGTGACATCTTTATTATATAGACATTTTGCATAATGTTTTTCAGAAAATGTTAATTGTCAACCCCTGTAAAACTTTGTCTGTAATATGTTAAAAACATAATAAAGAACATTTTCTGTAATTTTACGCAGAATTTTTAACTGTCAAGGTAAAAACTAATTTAATCGTATTCGATTCAGCAAAAATGCATAAAATGATTTAAGTTAAGGGATTGAAGTTGAGGAACTTTTTTTAAAACAGCTCTCATATTAGATAGCCAAATCTAAAATGTATCCTGGTGTGAATGACGAAACCATGGATTATAACTTTAAACCTTTTTCAATTAAAAAAGAAAAGCATTTAAATATTACAAATCTGACTTAGAAAATTTAAATCACTTTTGTAAGCCACACATATTTTTATAGTGTACGAACATGTCGATTGTTAAAGTTCACCCAAAAATAAAAATGTGTAATGCTTTACTTATCTTCCTGTCATTTTAAACCTGTATGTCTTTCTTTCTTCCATAGAGCACAAAAAAAGATATTCTGAAGAATGTAAGCGAACATTTACTTTTACAGAATGGGAACCAAACCAATGCAAGAGAATGGGTGCCTGTTCCAACATTTTTTCAAATTCTCCTTTCTTTTGGTCTACAGAAGGGTTAAAGTCACAGAGTCTTTAAATTACAAGATGTTGAGTAAACTTTAACATCCAACATGATCTCACACATTTAGAAATACATGGGTAAAAAAAGTCAAATCAAGTTTCTTTTTGGTTGAACTAGCTATCACTTTAAGTTTGGGTGTCCTTTGGTGTGCAACCTCTGTAATTTAAAATTGTATTTTATATTAAATAAATACCACTATAAGAAAAAGTGTCTACTGATGAAGACATATCTCTCTCCTTTTCCAATATTTTTGCCCATTTACATTACAGATACCTTTTAGTAAAGATGTGAAATAACTAATAAATTGTATGAGTGACCCATTAAAAAACATCAGACTTCACAATACATAAATGTATTTATTCATTTCATTTATTTTTTTATCAATTTGTTTTTTTTTTACAAATTTGCACTTCTTATCGACTACCAATAACTGATGCTAATGTTAGAGGAGAGATAATTTCTGCCGAAGCGTGGAAAATTTTTCCCCCGCCTACACATTCCCCATCCAAATGTGGCTCAAGAATCAATGTGTTTGATAATAATTCCCAGAAAGAATCATCCTGACTCCTCTACAAAACTCATATGACTGCTTTCGTGAACAGTAAATACATTACACTGTCGAGACACATTAATGGCAAGACCATCTATACTTCAACCTGTCCTTAATTTACTATTCAAATTTGCATTTTTATCCCAAGTGTTGCCATGCAATTCTTTTTCTATATCATCTTCTCTATTGTGTTTAAAAGCTGTTCATGTCACTTGGTAGATTTATTCCCTCGGCAGTAAAGAAGGTATATTGCACAACTAAACGTATAATTAATCGAAATGGGACTGTTTTTTTGAAGGATGCTTGTGGTTCTTTTTTTGATGTCACACATAAAACAGCACTTTTGAATAAATTCATCATTTGGATTTATAAAAATTATAATTATATACAGTTAACTGTATATTAATATACTGCATCCAGCTACACTTCATTTAACAAGTAAAGATCTATCATAATATTACATATGTTGTTTCATCAGAGGATCTGCAACCAAAGAGAACGACTTTGACACCCTGAGGAACAAGTTTCCTTCCATATTTTGTTTTTTTTGCACTTTGTGCTGTCAAACCAGAGTTTGTTGTTTAACGGTTTCTTTGGCTGTATTCCTGCATCAGCTTTCCTTTACTGTGGGTCAGTGGCTTTAATGACAGTCAGTATTATTCTGACAACTCTGGTGACAGTCACTTCTTGTTCTCTTTTGGCTTATAAGAATCCCTGTTCGGGCATCAGCTGCTTTTGTGTTTATTTTTCCTTTCGTTCCCTTTCCTCCCCTTCTCAGAGGATCAGAAAGATTAGTCTTAACTGAGCAAAAAGAGATGACAATTACATCTTGTTCTTTCCCGGCCTGTTCTTTGCTTGAAGGCGTGTTGTTTAACGGTTCCTCTGGATTTCTCCCTCCCCACCTTACTTCAGGTGTGGGATGGATCACTGACAGGATTGACAGATAGCATGCAGTTTCGACTTAACTTAACATGTTGACATTGACATCTTGATAACCACTAAACCATAAACCAGGCTGAGATGTGGGTGAAAGTGGTCATTTGCATCTCGGCTGTCATTGGGAAAATGAATTGGTTTGGATTTAAAAATTTCAGTTAGTTAGTTAATTGGACTCATGTTGTGTCAACTTTAACAAATAGTTTAGTCAAAAAGGGACAAATCCTAATAAAATGATTATATGATTAAGTTAAAAGGAAATGATTACATTTGACCCAACAATGGTATAAAACAACCCATCCTGGGTAACTTTATAACCCAATGGTTTGTTTATCAATTCTGACCCAACCATGTGATAAAAATAATATTTTAAGTTTATTATAAGTTTATTTATTGTGTAATTGTTTTATACTCTTAAAAGGTTTTTTAAAGGTTCTTCAGAGCCATGCCATAAAATAAATGTTTTTAGTTTCACAAAGAACCATTCAGTCTTCCTCTCCACAGGTGTTAAATGTAAAGATTCCTCATATGATATTGTTCCTTCATGGAACCATTTCATGGAACGACTAAATAATTCACAAAACTACAAATGGCCTAAAAAACATTAAAGGCAACAATTTTTTTTTAAAAACGCAGTTTTATTTCTTGCAAATACATTACATTATATATTACAGACACAAATATATAAAACACAAATACAAAATATTAAAGACTGTACAAAAAATCATACTTTTAACAAAACCCAGTGCATTTCTGTATGTATTAACAAATGGTCAGTTTCATTCAACCTTTACTTTGAAAATGTATCGCAAAGATGCACAACAAATAAGACTGGAAGAGTTTCTGGAAGATGCCACTGTATTTCAGCCCCACCGAGAAAGTCAGGTGTCAGCAAGTGAGCCTGGGAATCTTCACACAACTTCAGGATAACCTCATCCACTCAAATCTGCTGACTTAGATTTGGCCGTAAGATTTTGGCCAACTGCCCTCCCATGTGCCTGCACCCACAGCATTATGCTTCAAGTCCACAAGAGCACCTCAATGTCACACCTCTGTTCCCTCTCTTGCATACATCAAGTCAGTCGATCCCAGCATGGGATAGGTCTGACTGGTGAACTGGTTAAGAATGGAGTCATTATAGCTCTCTGTGTACTGAGTTTGTAGGGAGGAGATGTTAGATTGAAGAGGGGGATGGATGTGGGTGTCCCACTGTGGCACCTTAGCACTGGGAGAGAATGACTCGTAGACCCCTGTTGGAGAAGCTCTGTGGCTTCCATCCAAAGGCAGAGAAGATGGGAGGAGAGCGTCTGTGCCGGAGCCTGAAACCACATCACCCATCTGAACTAGAAAGCCATTTAGACATGGAGTTGAGGCCGGAGAGTTTCCTCTTTCTGATGTGTCATCTTTGGGACTGTTGAGATCAGAGTCCGTTCCGGAATAGCTCTTTCCCTCGTCTTCCGCCAGAGAATCGGACTTTCTCTTCCTCTTGCGACGGAAGTTGCCGTTATCGAACATTTTTTCACAGTTTGGGTCGAGGGTCCAATAGTTGCCTTTGCCTGCAGAAATGAAGTAAAAGTATTATTTTACATACTTTGTCATTTTTGGCCTTAAGTTTTCGTCCTAATGAAAAAATTCCAATCAGAAACGAGGAAAAGATTTTTCCTTACCTGGATCGCTGTCATCTCTAGGCACCTTCATGAAGCAGTCATTGAGCGAGAGGTTATGCCGGATTGAGTTCTGCCAGCTGGCTTTGCTCTTGTTGTAAAAGGGAAAGTTGTCAGCCACGTACTGGTAAATCTGACTGAGAGTGAGGCGACGGTTCGGAGCTCCATGTATTGCCATCGCAATAAGTGCTGAATACGAATAGGGAGGCCTGACCAGTTTCATCAGATCTTCTTGGGTAGGCATTGAAAACCATCCGAAGGCAGCCTCAGTCCCTCCTGCGGCTAAAAAAGGCTTTGTCATGTTGTAATGTTGAGGCGCTCCACCAAGGCAAGCAGCTGAATTGATCCCAGGTGCGTTGAACCACAGGTAAGGGTTCGAGGCCGGGCCGGCATAGTCTCCAAAATCGTAAGCCGATGGCAAGGTTTGCTGTGGACTCGGCAACGGTTGAGCACCATAGAAGCTGTCGCTGTACAGGCTGTACTCATGGGATTCCTGCCCCATGTTGTGGAACTGGGGTGAGAGGGCCTGGGGTACAAATGACGTCATACTGTCGGCTTTTCTTCTGGCAGCAGTATGGAGAAGAACTGTCTTGTGTCGTTCTGTGTCTATGTCTAACACAGGTAGATTGGTCAGGTGCATCGCAGCCTGACACCTGTCTCACCTGAACAATTTATACAGGTTTTGTAACACCCTCTCTGCTCTGATTGGCTGATGCTGTCACACCTCAGCCCTCATTTGTTTGAGGGTGAAATGGCCCCTCTGGGGGGGGTACAAATTTCACTGAGATAGCTTAGGTTTCATGAGTGACTAAGATTGATTAATTTGATTAAATTCATAGGGTGAATGTATGTATTACATTTCATTTAAATGAAAACAAAAAAAGTAACTTCAGAATACATTTACATTGTGCAGCAAAGTGAAACAGTTGGTGGCGCAAAATACTAATGTTATATTTTTTGTTAGAGTTTTTTTTAACTTGAGCTTTTTACTTTTCAACCATTATTTAAACACTATTACTGTGTGTGTGTGTGTGTGTGTGTGTGTGTGTGTGTGTGTGTGTGTGTGTGTGTGTGTGTGTGTGTGTGTGTGTGTGTGTGTGTGTGTGACATATATGAAAGTAAGATGTAAGACACTTCGTCATATTTTGTTAGCTTTGTTGTACTTTTTAATTTGTTGTTTTCAAAAAACAGAAAACAGTCACACCTGATTTCAGTGAGATAATGTGAATTCTATTCGAGTCATTCATGTCTGAAATGTAATTTACATTAAAACAATGTGGGTGAGCTCCACCCATCTCTCTGAACATGTCTTCTGTCTCGAGGCCATGGGCTGTTTAACTTCAATTAATGGACTTTGATTGGCTGTCAAAACGAGTAATCACCTTAAAACCCAAACAGAATGAATGTGTTTACATAATGTATGTCAGCGTGCTGTGCATATTACTTTAGTATTCGTAAAAACACATAAAATGTTATATTAAAGAAAAAAAAAATGTAATCATTTTAATTAATTATTTTAACTATTTAAATGAAATATGCACTCTAATATACATGCATGTATGCGTTTTTTTAATTAAATATTTTTTTTTACCTGAGCATGTACATAAACAGACTTTTAGATAAACAACTTTTATTCACGATACGATTAATCGTTTGACACTAAATAACAAAGTTTATTTATTTGTAATATTTATCATTCTAAAGCAACACTGGAATATCTTTAAAAAACAGGTGAGGAAGTTAAAAATAAAAAGACAAATAAAGTAAAGTGATAGAGATTGATCATGATAATGTTCCTGTTTTGAATATTATTTTAACTTTGTGTCGTAATAGATGTTGCATGAGAGATATTAGCAGATGAAGCTGGCATGAAAAAAAAACGTGCTTGTGTTCTGCAGTATCGATCATAACTGATGTCCTCAGGGTATCTGTGCAATCTAGTAACGGGTTTTTAATGTTTTTCTAACAGAGTGTAATAAAATATCTTGTATAACAAACAATAGGACTGAATAGGATGTCATCTTAATGTCAAAACGTCTTCCAAGAACAGTCCATCATGTAATCTGGATTGTGATTGTAGTTTGTCACTTTGACGTCCTGTGCCAGATCATGCCAGTCATGTAACTGAATCTCTTTTGTACATGTAAGCAGGATGACAGTTTGATAGTCGTCAATGCATTGAAGGGAAAAGTTGAACTGCATTTTCCCTTTCAGAGAGAAAAAGTCTTTAAATCCTCACATGAGGTGAACAGAGTTTCATTGAGCTGACAGTTGTGCAATGACTCGTAATCCTCATATTTATTAAAGATTAATATTAACATAACATACATCCTAAACTGTAAAAGATGGCCATAAATTTAACAGTGAAATACCATATACATTTTACAGAACTGAACCGTATACCACGAAACTTGGAATATTCAAATATTGTCAAAGGAAAAATCTGTTTACATTGAATGTTAACAATGTAACTTTTATCTTATCTTTTAAATGGTGCAAAGTGGTGCTTTCCCGGAATTCCTGTTTTTTTACCAAAAATTATTACAACATAAACCTTTAAATTAGACAGTTCTGAAGTGTAGATATTATGATGTAATCCCTGGAATTTCACATGCCTAAAATGTTTTTGTAGCAACATAAATATGTGGAAAAACTATTAAAATCTGTTAAATATACAGTATAATGGGAGAAATTCCATGAACCCAATAACGTTGCCACCGCATTTTTACGGTAAACCACAGCTGCGGTTATTTTACCGTAAACTTTACAGAATATTTTTAAAGTGTAAAGAGATGACGACACAATTTATCTATTTTTGAATTTCCTATACACAAATAATCTGAACTTTTTAGTAAAAATCGAAACATTTAAATAAAAGTAAACATAATATCAGGTATTCATTTTGAGATATATTAAAATGTCAACAATATTGAGCAGGCATCAATTGGCTTTGTTTAGTTAAAAACTAATATGACAAAACAGATACTAAAAGTTAGTTGTTTTCCCCAGAAAGGCTAAATAAGGATTGAAGTAAAAACTAAAACTGTCCTGCAGTCCTCCTGAAAATAGTCCCAGTGTAAAGAGTTAATGTCCAGCTGGATACATAAGAGCACATTGGTTCTGTTGACCTGATCCTTTGTTTTTAGCATCAATAAGAAGGAGGGCCTTGTGTCTGTATTGATTGATTATGTCACTGACACTCTCAAACATCTGCCAACGAAAAGAAAGACTGAATTAGGAATGATTTCCTTTATAAAGACTGTAATGTATCGATATATAGATATGGAAAATAATAACAAGTGTGCCTCTGTTGATTTCAGTCCAGTGCCAAGCATAAAGCCCTCTTGGTTCCTGCGGATCTGAATGTTGTACACTTTATCCTGGTAAAGTACCACGAGGGTGTGGGGCTGGTTGGAGGATCGGTTTGAGCTGTCCCGCACCAGAAACGTCCCATCCTGACAGAAGGAGAATATTAATGAAGCCTGTTTGTTATAGGCCATAATTGCTAGAGTTGACTCAATTGTTGATATTATTTGTAAATTGCAATTGGAATTCTTTGCAAATGAATGATTTATTTGCCATAAGCAAAGTGAATGTGGTTGGCATCCCTATGATCTTACCCTGTTCACTCTTCTCAGACTTCTCTCAGCTTCAGCCCGAGTGATCTGTCCCACATACCAAGCTGGATCCATGCCCTGCATGGAGAAATTCACAATATAAAATCATTTTCATCCATAAAAAGTTTGCATCTGTCTAAAGAAATTAAAATGACAATGTTAAGTCTTTAAAAATTTGACAGTCAGCAAATGCTCTACAATGGCGCCATCTGTCGGTTGTGTTGGTGTAATGACATCAGTGGAACTATTTAAACCCACCTGTTCAATCCCAATGTCAGGCTGAGGTGGTGGCACTGGTGCTCTTCCACTATTCCTGTGAACACTAATTGCTTTCATTCGAAAGAACAAATGATTTGATTATTCTTTCATACATATATAGCAAAATTATGAAATCAGCACTTGCGATAAAGGCTTACCCTCCTGTAGTTTTGCTGGTAATGATCGACTGGGACTGACACTGTTTACACGAGGGAAATAAAGAAAGATAGTTTTAAAACCATATGCATGATAATAAATATGTATAAATACATGTGAAGATATGTGATGCATAAGAAAGATGAAATATACATTTCTAAAGTGTGCTGTGACATAAATATATTTTGCCTGGGAATAATTGCAAATACTGTTCCTCATTCATCCCAGCATTGCTGTGGTTTAAAAGACAGTTTGTGTTTTATAAGATATCTGAATACATGCCGGTCTATTTGAAAAGACGGTCCATGTGTTCCCGGTGGCTTTGGTGATGGATTTCTGGAGTGCAGTGGAAATGTGTTGGAGGCATGCCTGGCAGCTGCAAATAACAGGATATAATACATGTTTTTGTGGACTTAGCAAACTTGTGTCCGTTAATTTGATCCAAAAATGTGATGAAAACAAATGCTTACTGTCATCATGAAACTGTTGAATGGAATATAATAAAACACCATTAAAAACAAGTAAATTAAAATGATTTCAATGACATAAGTTTATTGAGATTACCTCATTTCTGTGGTCAAGTTGTCTGTCAAAGAAAACAAACAGCTTGGATCATTTTTCATTATTCTGCAGTACTGTTGCACCGTATATGTACTACGTGTCATGTGTTCGATTGTTTAAATTCATTAAATCAGACCTGTTTTGAGAGTATCCTGGTGTTACGGATGAAGCACTCCTGCGCACTCCTGACGGAGGGAGGGAAGGTTTGGGAATTCTCATTGTGTCTCCTGGTATCTCGATAGGAGGTCTGTGATGAGCAGCACTGTTAAAATAAAAGAATAAGTGTTTGCCTTACAAACACAGAAATCCTGCTATTATTTGTTTAATGATTTAAATATGAAATATTTGATGTTAAGGAAACAAGTACTAAATAATTGACAATCTCTTACCTTCTTAATGGTAGGGTTGCCTGTACGAAGAAGAAAAAAAAAAAAACAATGTCAACTTTCAACCCAGGAAAATACAAAGTGAAATTGTGCTGTTTTAGAAGACATTTTGCTCCACAAGGTAAACATCCAATCATAGAAATATAGAGGTGCATACAGGCGGGCATACGGGCAAACCTGTGTGACTTTCTATAGCTGAACAAACAAAAATATATGTATATATTTTGAATAATGTTGGTCACAGGTATGATGTGACAAATGTGAAAACGTGAAAAATATTTTTCATACAGTATCTTTATCTTATTTTTGTTTACTGCTGAATAATGACATGCTTGTTTGAAATGACAAGATGAAGAGAAAAAAACTTTTAAGTACTTTTGTAAACTTTTTCACCAGAGTTTTTTTTACCATAACCTCTTCATTCCATTTTTGCTTTATTGTAGTAAATTTAAGTAAGATTTGTACCACAAAAATGCGCTATTCTGGAATATATACTCTGAACAAAAAGCATCAAGTCAAAGCGTAAAAAATGGGCCTGGAAATTCAAAAAAGCCAAAACTTCCCTTTTAATCTTTTTTAATTTTGACCAAGAGCACTGTAGTTTTACAGTAGCTAAATCAATCCTCAAAAATACAAATTGCCTGATTGTTGTGTAAAACACGACAACTGACACAGCAGAGGGAAACTTATAGCAGCATCATTTATTAGGAAGAAAAAAACCTTACCCTGTCTAGTGAGCCGCTGCCACCTATAACCACACAAAGCCGTTAAAAAGATCAGTTAGAATCCTAAAATATTACCACACATTACAGTTTTAACAATTTCTAGGGCTCATTTCTCCATACTTTGGTGACATTTGCAAACACTTCACACAGTTATCCTGATCAACTTTTTTGGCACAACAGTTCATTAGACTATCAACACAATTCATGTATGTCTCAAGTATGTCATTCTTTCATTACACTGTCAAAGATTTTCAATTAACAAACACATGGTCATCTATAAACAATAAGATAATAAAATAGGAACAACAGATCACATTAAACATTGTTTAATTCTCTACATGAAGGAAACTGTATACTGTTTAGAATGTGCTGTGGTGAATGTTACAGGAAATATTCAGACATGAGGGTGTTTACTTTACTCTAATTTGTATGAATTGGAGTTGTATTTTTCCCCCAAATGCAATCATTAAGTATTCAACCCATTGACACACTGCAACACACACAGACGGAATTCTACAATTAAAATTACCCTTAGTTGGTCAAATTGCATTTTTCGATTTGAACTATGTTTCAAAAGAACATTGTTGTTGAATTTTGTGCAATTATTCAGTTTTGCATTATTGTGCTTAACTCAAGTTTAACAGTTTTGAAGAGTATGTAAACATGTGCAAATGAGTCTTAGCAATTGTTAGTTGTGTCTAAATGAAAAAAAGGATTCATAAAATTTGAAATAAGTGGTCAATGAATAAAAGTTGTGCAAAAGCTGTGATAAGCATCGCAGAGTTTAGCTCACACATACTAATATTGCGTTTTGGGTATTAATGTTTTCGGCAGAAGTAACCACGTATGGAGAAACATGTCCAATCACTTGTAAAAAACTATAAAAAGCAAAATAGAAACATGGTATATGACCTGAAATGAAAAAATGGGAGAACGCACCTACTACTACAGGAGGAGGTAGAGGTCTATCTTTAGCTCCGGGTTTTTTACTGCGGTCAACTGTAGGTGCTAAAGGAGCATGACACAGTAGAAGATATATGTAAAGCAAATTATATAAAAGATTAACTAAACAACACAACAATGGTTGTCTCATTGTCAATAATACACTCTCTTACCGGGTGTTTTTTTCGGTAATCGTTCTTCTCTTGCATGAGGTCCAACCTACAGAACACAGAATTGCAGTTTATTTGATGGAAAACTAAAATAAGAACAACTGAAGACTAAGAGTGACACATACTGATTGAAAATATGGACCACTCACAATTGGACGCTCAACAGGAGGGAGAGAGGGACCAGGCCCGGGCCTTTCTGGAGGCACAGGTGGATGGGTCCTGCCAGCACCACGATTACGATTGTTATCTGGTAACACAAAAATCAATACATGTGCTGTATTATGATCATAAACCCACAAAAACTAGTAAGAATATTGCAAAGATGTTAATACCAATATAATCACTGTTTCCTATGGATTTAGCAGGAAGAATATGGGGGCTGTTATCCGGTGGTTCACTAGGCGGGGGCTCATATTCGGCATCTGATGTGTCCTCAGGAGTCTCATAATCTCCACCACTGGGTTCTCCTTCACTATTTGAATTTGGATCCTCATAATCGTCCTCACTCTCCTTCACAAAAAGACAACCCACTGCTTTGTCAATCGGATTTGATACTTTACATCTAAAAATAGTTCTTTTTGTAAATGATGAACAGCCAGCTGGTTTTGAGGTTGTTATTTTTTTTAAAATAAACCCAGTGTTGTTGTTTTATGACAACAATTATCCAGTACATGGCTACCTAGCTGATAAAATGATTGAACATAACATATTAATTTGACATATTATCATATTATTATAATAAGTATTTATAATCACGGATGTTGAAGGGATAGCTCACTCATTTAGATATTCTAAATCTGTATAAATTTCATTGATCTGATGAACACAAATTTGAAAAAAAAAAAGTAACCAAACAATTCTTAAACTGAACATTGACCACCATAGTAAGCAAAAATTATGTTAAATTTTATTTTGTTCTGTTGGACACATAATAAGATATTTTGAAGAATGCAGGACAGCAAAAAGTTCTGGGGCACTTCTGACACCTATCACATCGTTTTCTATGGTAGTCCACGCTAGGGTACAAAAACTGTTTGATTATGGGAATTTGTACAAATATCTTTCTTTGTGTTCAACCAAACCGATGTATATATATTTGGAATAAATAGACAGTGATTAATTCATGACAAAATTAATTTTTTGGGGTGAATTATCCCTTTAATTAATGTTTAAATTTAATTTGTGTAGTCTTAAACTATAACTGTCAAAATCAAAAGTGCCAACCTGATGATGTCATCAGTTGAAGCAATTATCGGTGAATAACTGACTTTGAAATATAGCAACTGGCCAATCAGAATCAAGTATTGCAGAGGACAACAAAATTAAGACCTTGGAAGATCTTGGAAATTACTCACAAACTCTTCTGAGTCCCATGCTTGATTTTCATGGTGTGTATTGGCAACTAAAGAAACAAATAACAAGATGTCTAGACAATATCCTGTGATATTAAATAATTTGCATACTTTAAATAGTTTGTACCTTGTGGTTGTGGATAGTTGAGAACTGGCTGTTGCCTACTACAAAATAAAGAACAAAAATACTTAACAAGTAGTTTTGGCGTAAGCAATAATAAAGTAAATAAGATCTATAATAGTAAATAAAAAATAAATTAAAAAAACATGTCATTTTCAGAACAGAAGATGCAGAAACAAGCACCAGTCTATTGAGCACTATTATTGGCTGTTCTTTCTTTACTGAAAGTCATCTATTTCAAAAAAACGATTTTATTAAATAAAATGTATGTCCTGTAATGAAAAAAATATGTTTGCTTGATAATATTTTTTACAATTAAACTAAAATTAGAAATTGTGGCATTAAATTATGCATTCACCTTTAGATCAAAAGTTTTTTTTAAATAATGAGAAACATCTCCCTCAAGTGTCCCAAAATGTTTGACAGGTACATGGTAAGGAAGTGTGTGGTTGCAGTTTTCCTGCAAACACTTTGGGGAACACTGTTTATCTGTACTTGTATATTTTTTGAGAAAAAATGTGTTTGGACCAAGTTTTGTATAACTTTCAGACATAATCCCTAAAGGTGCTTCTTCACGTCAATGCAATAGAAGAACATTTCAGTTAAAGGTTCCTTAAAGGATCATCTATATCCTAAGTTTTGTAACCTCAAGAAACTTTTTCAGGACAATTTTTTTTTCTGATAGTAAAGGTTCTTAAAGGAACCATACAACCAAGAGCACTGACAATAAAGCTTCTTGGCATCCTAAAGCACATTTCTGTTTAAAATTTTTTCACAATATTCACAATCTCTTATACTCACTTTATGGTTGGAATGGTTGGAAAGAATCTCTTTTTCTCTTTGTTGATTTCCTGACAAATCTTGGAGATAATCCTATAAACATTTGTAAACAATCATTTTATCATGGCATGACATTATCGTGTGGGTTTTTAATGCTGGTTTAGGTAAACACATTTGCATCTGTGTGTAATTGAAGCTTTATTTACAAGAGTTCAGCTCAGGCAGGATGTGGTAACAAAACCAACATTTTCATTCCATTTTTCTGTGCATCTGACACTACTCAAACATACAGTAACACTGGCTTTAGTATGACAGAAAAATTACACTACCAGAGATCTCAAATATTTTAAAAGATTGTTGGGTAGATCAATAGAATTCTCAGGAATGTTTTAGGTTTCTGAAACTTTCAGTCGTTTCACACAAGCTCTACACAACAGCATGTGCATCATCATTGCAATGGTTCCTGTCACATCTGTTCTATGGGTTTATCTTTCCTGTTCAGTATTTCCTTCTGTGATGTTACTTCTCTAGTGTTTTAATCTAACAATTTCAATTTGTAGGACATTACAAGGAACAATAGTATATGTTTGTCTTTATTATTTGCATATAAATAATAATTGTTCTTTTAAAGTATATTTAATCTAACGCTATTGTGCTTAATTTTTTATGATTAAAAACAGTATGACACAAACAATTACCAATCAAAACAAAGAATAATGACCAATGCACAAATATGCACCGAAACCGAGAAGTACTTACGGTGCATGAAGCTTGGGAAACCTTTGAAGGTCATTCTCGGACATTGTCTAGAAAAAAGTAGAAATGTTTCATTTAAACAATTACATTTACAAACACAATAAATGTGTCACGATTTAAACTTGTTTGTTTAAAGTTTACTTGTTGTTGTTTTCCTCTTAACTAGGTTTTAAATAAGATCCAACGTAACTTTATAGTTTTAGTTTCTAATAACAGTACTTCCTAAATTCTTGAAATATGAAACATCAATGCTGCAGTGAATCAACATTAGCCATTTGTTTTACTGAATGAGAATTTGTCTAACAACCCATGACATGACATTACAAGCCAGAAATATGTTGTTAAACTCTTCTAAATCAAACTCTTCTAAATCTAAGTGTGCAGCTAGAATGGGAAGAACGTTCTGTTTACATACCAGAAACCTGTGTCCATTAATGTTATATTGCGTTACGACTTTGTCACATCCACTCAGATTTCTCTGATGACAATAATAAAGACAAAAATACATATATTTAATAAACATAAGAAAAAATGATATGATACAATAGTAAAAAAAAGGCCCTTGTAAAGATGCTTATTAAAAGCAATTAAACAAGGCCATGACCTGAGAATGGGAAGCAAAGAAGCAAAAGCCACGTAAAAGTAACTTACCATCTTTAGAAAGTCTGCCAGTTGATGTGAATCCCAGCTCATAACTTCTGATTTGGACGGAACACTGTCACAACTCATGATTCTAAATAGATTTGTTTTAAAGACGAATATAAGTTCCCAGATATTCTCAAGCATTGAAAGCACTTTCTCACACAAGGTCAAGCTGTGGTAGACATCACCACCTCCCCTAAGATCAGAAGGAGCCTCACACGGTTGCAAAAATCGGATGTTTCTTTAGAGGTGATAAAAACAAACTAAAACTAAACATAAACTAGTGTACTATTGGATGCATTCATGATAAATAAAAAAAATATTATTAAACTAGAGAAATGAACAAAAACAAAGTAGTCAATACAGATTTACACAGTTTTGAGAATGAAAAAAAAAACTAGTGAACACCAAAACCAAGAGAAAACATAAAAATTAATAAACCAACACCCCGGATGAGCCTGAGCACAGAATGACAAGAATGACATCCACTTCCCCATAGACTTCCTGTTCTTGCTATGGTGACAAATAGGGGAAGTACAGCCCCCATAAAAAAAGAAGTTATTATTTGATAACTCATCCACACTCCTTCAGGTTGATGGCTATATATGTCTAAACATCCTGTTGATGTACATATATAAATATCTCACCATGTTAAAATGTATCTGTAATGGTGGCATTTACAGAATTTACATGTTTACTTAAAAAACACAGCAAAGAAGTTGTTAGTTAAGGTTAAGGACGGGTGACCTCATAAATAGACAACAGTTACATGTAGGACTGGACTGAAAAACATGGTAGTTAAGAAATGTCTTAATTCTACTAAAGAGAAATTCTGGACACGTAATACAAATCTTAATGTCCGGTATGTCATGTGATTTTTAATGTTTCGAGGGTTTTGTTAATACACTGTACATTCTTTAAATATTCTTTCATTTGTTTTGTATATCCTTTATTTTTTAGATCACTTTAATGTTTTATTTGACATTGAAATAAAAGGATTTTCTTCTATTAAATAGCTTTAAAAAACATTTTATTAACATTAAAAAATCATGTTGTTTAACATCCGATGGTTATCTTTAATGCGTTCACACCAAAACTCACCAAAAAGACATTTTATCTGACCCAAAAGTGACTGCTTCTGTGACGTTCAACACCCACAACTGGAAACTTTTGAGTTTTAGGCATTCAAGTGACTCTTTTTCTACGGTTTGGGGGTTAACTCATGGAAATACCTCCGTAAATGATTTCATCATTAAAAATCTACTTTGATTTGTAAAGTGTTTGCACCACACAACTGATGTTGAGATATTCTTATATTACATTGTTGATGTCATAGAGAAAGAAACATTCTGTGCTCATGCATCGCTGCAGCAGGGTCGTGTGGTTCTTTGTGTGGGCCCATACACATTCATTTCCATTTCCTGGCTGCTTACAAAGTTTATAGGTGCTAAAGTGGGTGTATTCAAATCTGTGTTGAGGGAAAGTCGCCTGTCTTGATTGAAATGAATGTGATATTTTAAGCATTTGTTTCTTAGATTTAATCAATTGGATAAACGTTTTGTTCCTCCAAATGTAGTTAAAACTACAACTTTGTTCCGTTTCGTTTGGCAGGTGGGAGTCAATTGCACTACGCATTGCTCTATATTTTGTAAGTCGTCAAAAAGCTGGTTCAACTGGTAACATTATATTTTTTCCATTGGCTCTTCAAACACATCAACCTCCATTTTTAAAATACTACCACAGTAACCTTATAGTATGCAATAGCACCATCACATGGTGATCTAGGCATCAAACACCAGCAACTGCTGTCTAGTTAAATTATGATTAATTTGATTTCAATTAACCATACTTTTTTAAAGATTTAAATTTAAATATCAAATTTTTATTCTAAAAAATGATTGTGCTCATGTTTAGAGTCATTTTATAACTTTGTAATAAATTAAAATTAATTTAGGTGAATTTAGTTGTCATGGACACATAGTTGTGTGTGTATATATATATATATATATATATATATATATATATATATATATAATATAAATGCATATCTGTAGTCGAGCTGTATAAGTAATACATGAAAAGACTGAAAATGTTATTACAGAACGTTTTAATGTAAAATAACCATGAAGTGTCCCTTTAATAAAAGGACAAAAATAGATACATGAAAAGTTTTAACCCTCCATGCAACTAGCTTACCCAGAAAAAAAGACATGAGGAAAAAGAGGTATGAATCTTGTCTTCTAAAAAGATCATACCGCTTTAACCTTTCCTGTCACATTTTCATGCTACTGGAGGGTTACATCAGATGGAATTTGGAAAAGCATAAAATTATGCAATCCTATTTACAACAATGACTTTATAACATCAAAATCTTACCACAGACTTCAATTCAGTCTGAGTGCTGCTACTGAACTGTAATGTTTTTATCATGGCCCAAAAATGGTTATCCAGCTAAAGGCTTTGCCATGATGCTGAATTAGAAACAGTGGTCCAGTAAAGGAGTTATAAAAAAATTCTCTGACATGGGTGTCACCCAGTGTCAGGAATGTTGAATTTATGAAGGCTATAATGAAGAAAAAGCTACAAAAGAAACCAATCAATGCCCTTTCTTGGAGGAACCAAAACCTGAAAAACCCATCACAGCAGCCATTTCGTCGTCATCTTCAAAGTTCAGATCTTCTTCTGCCTTTCTTTTCTTTTCCTTTTGCTTCTCTTTTCTGTAGGCTTTTGCTTTCTCTTCCTAAAACAGAATGAAAACCATTAGGGTTGCAAGTTGTAAAATGATAAATAATAATGAAATTTTGAAAACAAATGTAGCTCTTAAATGAACGGCACCTGACCTTATACGTCAAAATATGAATACATTCTGAGGTTGAATGAATCAGCAAATTCAGCAATTCATTGCAAATTAACACTGACCTCCTCTCTCAACTCCTTCATGCGTTCTTCGAAATCATACTCCTTCTGCTTCTCTTCCATCTTCTTTTTGTTTACTTCAAAACGTTTTTTAACCTGGTCTAATGAGGAGCGCTCTACACGCATAGACATTCCCAGGTTCCTCTGATCTGTAAAATAGGAATAAGAGACATTTAAATAATGCTTCCATTTAAGCTACCTATGTCATATTTGTATTACCATTTGTGTGTTTAAAACTGTTATTGCATGTTTGAAGCTGTCTCAAAAACTTAAAAAGGAAAACTTCCATAAAAAAATACATCAATACTTACGTTTTTTGCCATTGATATGGTCCAAGAAGTTTATGGAATCTTTTACTACACAGTCACAGACATTGCAGTAATACCTAAAAAAATTAAAGGCAAATTAGTGATTCTGATAATATTAAAAGAAATAGAAGAAAACTCTGAAGCCAGTAAGACAAACGTGGTAAAAGCAAAATACATGGCAGAGCAGATGCATTATTAATACAAACACTTCATAGTACAGTAAATGAAAGCATGATACCCACCCTCCCATCTCCGCCTGTGGTGTGGTCTTTGTGATAACAATAGTTTTTCCCAGTTTTGACTCCAGATCCACTTTGTAATCTCTGTGGCGGAGAAGCTCCCGTTTGACGGGGGGAACAAGCTTGCCTGGAGAACAAAACAGAAGAATAAATCAAAGACATAGAAAGCAATGTTATTCTTTTAAATATATATATATATCTTATTATTAAAACATTTCAGTGTTATTGCAATGCATCATTGGCTATGTTTCTTTGACCTTATGTTTGTGATCTTGAAATAACTCTATACAAGACATTCATGTATACAAGTAAAAAGGGTAACATCAGTGCATTTGTTTACCATCCTTCTTGTCCCTCTCCTCTGTGATTCTCTTCTGAGCCAGCTGTTCAAATTCATCTTTGTCCCATTTACGCCGAAAATCATTCTTAGACTATTAAAGACAAACAAATTTCAACACATGACATACATGCACAGGATTGACATGATGGCATTGATGTAAATACATCCTTAAATCTATGAATGATTAAAGCTTCTTTAACTACATCCTATACACAAACTGTAACAATAAATAAAAATGACAAAATAACCACATTTATACTTTCAGAAAGCAAACAATCTCGAAATGGTCAAATAAATAAAAAAATGTCTGTGCTTTTGTTCATGACATGATAAACACCACCAGATATCGACAGAAACAAAGCTAGCCTTGCTAATTCATTGTCCACAAAACATGTAGATATAAAAAAAGGATATAAGAATAAACCTTATTATTTAATGTGTTAATATGTGAAAAACTAATCTCAAACCCCAATAATTTACTAAATAACAACATCTTTACTCCCAGCTGATAACTTACCCCACTGCCGGACGCCATTTTGCCACCGTGATGTCGTAAAGTGCTCGCGACGGTCGTAAAAGTGTCGTGCAAAATACAGTTTAAAAGCGAAAATGACGTCATTCACAGAACTGTGACATCATATTACATACATATACATGGTGTCACTGACCTGATTTATTGCATTTCAAGCACAGTTACCTTTTTTAATAAAAATCACAAATCGTTCCAATTTTTTCATTCAAAGTTAATAAATGTCCTAAAAATGTTGTTTTAATGTGTTTTATTATTGTTATATAATATATACTGCCATTATTACATGTATACGTTTCTTATAAATAACCTTGTTCTATTTCTTTTAAGAATCTCTATCATAGTTGTATCATATCATATTAAGTCATATTCTATTATATTTTGGAACCATTCCTATAGAATTTATATAATAAATTTGTACTGGATTGTATTACGAATTTTAATCTTTTTCTTCAACTTAAGATTATTCCTTAAAGAATAATAAATTCTATGTTAAAAGATAAATACTAAAATAACCACTATTCCATTATACTATTTAACCACAATTCAATAGGATTTTAAGAATTCCTCAAAGGTTTTTTTTGACAATTATGACATCACATTACCGCGAGAGTGACATAAAGTTTACAGAGACGTGTGCTCTCGACTTTCCCTCTCGCGATAATATGATGTCATCGATGTTTCATCCCAGTGTCGCTACATGCAGACGGACAAGCTCATGATGTCTCTGATGATTGGTGATCCTGCCAGTCCCAATTGAGTAGCCCCGCCCCCATTACACCTGTCGCAGATAAAAGATGTGTCAATCATGACGTGTCGTAAGGCTGCAGCCAAACTCAGCATGACAACTCGGATAGAAAGCCTACTTCAAAACCCCTTAGAGTCTCGGTGTGTATGTTCTCTGATACTGGAAGCAAACTTATAAAGTTGGTCTGGGTTTAAGCGATGCTTTCTTTGTTATCTGTTTTACTGTTGTAGAGGTCTGCCTCTTCACCTGTGGTCGTCAGACATACCCCAAGACTTAAAGACTAAAACCCATTCCCATCCATGTAGCCCGGAACCTTGGCTTCTGCCCGGCTGCAGTTCAGTGTATGACAGTCTTGTAAGGTAAAGCTCGGACTGCTTTGTGCACAACTTTATAAAAGTGGAAATTGTTTAATGGCGTAACTTTGTGATGCCCTCTTCCAGCTGCTCGAAAACTCCCCAGTCAACTTTCCATAATGGAGAAAAGCCATCTGCGCCGAAGCCTCGCAGGTCTTACATTAACAATTTTTAAGTGGTTGTGGCGTAGGTCCGTCTCCATTGGGTAGACGCCACAAACCATCCTAGAAAACATTGGTTTAGCATGACTCGCCGTAAATGAATGTGCTGTTTGGTCTGCTCAGGTCCTCGATCCTTGAAAGGTGCATTTTGAAGATATCTACAGCAAGTGTTGCTGTTGGAACCGAGGAACTTGATGGAATTAAGAGGTTCGGTATAAACGTGTAGCTTTGAGATCTTTTACGTTAATCAAAACGTGGAAAATGTAATGCTTGAAACGTTTGGTTTTCGTCATGGAATCACGTTTCTTTGTTTCTTCATTGGTGGTCTTGTCACAACTAAACGTGCAGTGAAAGAAACTTGCTTTGTAGGTCACCAGGGCTGCAGTGGTGCCCTCAAAATGCCGACCCATCACAATTCGAGACCAATGAGGCCGTTTTGAAGCGCAGACAAAAACAGATTCAGTATGGAAAGAACACCTGTGGCTACCAGAGCTATGTGCAGCAGGTTCCAAAGTGAGTTGTTTTGAGTCATTACTTACTCATTGTAAAAAAGTGTAAGGCTGTTAAGGTTTTTCTTATACGGAAGATCCTACAGCTTCGTAAATATCTCCTTTCCGTTCAGGCGCCTGCGTGTCCCTGGTGTTCACCCCTCCACTCCCAACAAATACCGCAAATATAGCCGCAGATCTTGGGATATGCAAGTCAGGCTCTGGCGCAGAGCCCTTCATACATGGGACCCACCGTCGGCCTCCCAAAAAGACATGGAGGGGCAAGACCCAGTTGATCAGCTGTAAGTCATCAACGATACATTTGGTTATGATGGTTTAACTTAAAGTTCATCCTCTTTAGGCAGAACCTGCTTGAAAAGATGAACACGGATTTGTGCGATGGTGAAGAAAAGGAGGACGCACCATGGGAAGTGGCACAAGATTCAAGCACGTCCATAATTTCTCAACCTCTGGAGTTATCAACCGATGGGCCTTGGGTATCTCTTAATGCTTCACAAGTCAGTAAACTTAAAATGTGTTTGTGTTGTGGATGAGTTGTGGGCAAACATGTTTTCCTTTTCTCTCTCCAGGTTGATGTCCCATGCCATCAGAGCCAGACCTCTCAGCTTGGATTGGGCTATACTTTCAGCAGTCATCGATCAGCACAGGAGAACGTTCTAGGATGGTTGCGATTTCTGTTCGAGGCGGACCACAACTGGAACCAGGCTCCTTTGCTGCATGAGGAGCCTTTCTGGAGTTGGACATAGTGTCTTGTCAAATTATGTGATTGGTCTCCACAAATCATGTGCAAATTTTCTTTCAGCGTTGTTGTATGTTCTACACTTGGATCACTAATGTCTTGTAGTTCAGTATGTTAAATTGTATAGCTTTCCATCATTGTTTCCTCTCCTTTAGTGTTATTGTGCACTTGCACATGCTTGTTATCTCTATTTTTCACTTCCGGTTCCAGCTCTTCACCCCTTTTCCCTTTTTAAAACGCGTTCTAATCATGATTTGTTGAGGGTTCTTGACACTTTTCTTTCTCCTGTTTTCTTCACATCACTGTTTTTCTAAAAACAGACGAAGTTTAGACTTTTATTTTCGTGTGTGTTGACCTCTAATGTGAAAAATGAAAAGTTAATAAAGTGGAATGGCTTATATGAATATGCGTCTGTGGTTAAACTAAAGATTTTGGCACGGCGTTTAAGATACAAATCCATCCGGCTGACCTAAAGGGATGGTTCCCCAAAAATAAAAATGGGGGTCATGCTGAACCAAACCATTCTTATTGAATAACAGCAGGACCTATTGATTGGATTTGTGTCTGTACAACAGATCACAATGATGCTGCTTTTCAGTGAACATTTTTCAAAATATCTCTTCTGAGATGTGTATGATTTATAATGGTTCAACACTAAAGATATTTAGGTGACGTCTCCATTAAATGTTTAAAATTATTACGATTAGGCTTCCATCATTGGTACCATCCTATCTTATACAATTAAATATTTAAGAATAAAAAACAAACTCTTAAATTCCCTTTAAACTGCACTACACTTCCCATAATTCCAAGTGTATTAATCTGACCCAGTCCAAAGAAAAACAGGTTTTACAGTCAAGATTTATTTATCAAAAAATACTAAAATATTAAAACTTCCAACAAGTTTGCCTACAAATAATAAAATAAACCCAATAAAACATGATCCCACTGTTATTGACAAATTCCTCCATAGAAGGGCGCCATTATGTCCCCCAGTGGTCGGCGCTGGGACGACAGTCTGTACCGACCAAGCGTGCAATTGCAGACCGAGCCTCAATTTTGCGCGATCCTAAAATTCGGTTCTGTTGGGTTTCGCGTGTGTCCCGACGTGTTGTTTTAACCTCGTGTTTCTGCGCAGCACAACGGTTCGGATTTGGGTGTATTTATATCTCAAAGTCCAGTTGATCAGAAGCAAGCCGACCTGCTTTAGCTTCACGGGTTCGAGCAGATCTCAGGCCTGTCGTTAAATCATCCGTTCTCGTTTAATCGAAGGTAAATATCGCCGATAATCATCATCACGGATCCATCAGAATGTTATTGTGCACATCAGGTGCAGTGTCTGTGCAGTATCGGTGTGTAGAGCTGTGTAGAATTACACTCATATATTCTATTGTCAGAAGTGTGTGTCTGTGGTGTTTGTGATGGGTTGATGGGATGGATTATTATGGATGTATCGATCTGTTTTATAAGCCTTTCTCTCTCTGCAGGCCTGTTTACTGTTAGCACTGTTAGCTGCTGTCGGCTCATCTGTTCCTGATCTGCTTGTCATCTTTGTTATTTACATTCTTCTCTTTATCAACATCATCACATGTGAGAATAAACTCTATTCTTTATTCTTTACTGTATGTATACATATGTGCTTTACACTCACTAATGTTAATATAATCTCTATTTATTTATTTATATATTTATTTATATTGCGAGAAAATCAATAGTGTGTGTGTGTGTGTGTGTGTGTGTGTGTGTGTGTGTGTTCGTTCATGTGTGTGTGTGTGTGTGTGTGTGTGTGTGTGTGTGTGTGTGTGTGTGTGTGTGTGTGTGTTCGTGTGTGTGTGTGTGTTCGTGTGTGTGTGTGTGTGTGTTCGTGTGTGTGTGTGTGTTCGTGTGTGTGTGTGTTCGTGTGTGTTCGTGTGTGTGTGTGTGTGTGTGTGTGTGTGTGTGTGTGTGTTCGTGTGTGTGTGTGTGTGTGTGTGTGTGTTCGTGTGTGTGTGTGTGTGTGTGTGTGTGTGTGTGTGTGTGTGTGTGTGTGTGTGTGTGTGTGTGTGTGTGTGTGTGTGTGTGTGTTGATGTGTGTGTGTGTTCGTGTGTGTGTTCGTGTGTGTGTGTGTGTGTGTGTGTGTGTGTTGATGTGTGTGTGTGTGTGTGTGTGTGTTGATGTGTGTGTGTGTTCGTGTGTGTGTTCGTGTGTGTGTTCGTGTGTTCGTGTGTGTGTTCGTGTGTTCGTGTGTGTGTTCGTGTGTGTGTGTATGTATGTTGGTGTGTGTATGTATGTTGATGTGTGTATGTATGTTGGTGTGTTGGTGTGTTGTGTGTGTGTGTGTGTGTGTGTGTATGTATGTTGGTGTGTGTATGTATGTTGGTGTGTTGGTGTGTTGGTGTGTTGTGTGTGTGTGTGTGTGTGTGTGTGTGTGCGCGCGCATGCGAGAACTTGGCTACCGTCCCATGTAAACCGTACACATGCCTCGGTACTGTAACCCAGTGGCCTACTCCGACCTTTAAGCGTATTCACTTTTTAATTATTATTGCGTCCATGCAATGGCAAAATGTAGTATTACGATCCCTGCAAAAAACAACTTTAAGACGTAGGATGTGTTGTGCTACATGTCACGCTTAATGTGCTTATAATGGAGATGACAGTCAGGCAGGCTTATGCTCCCCCTCCCCCCTCCGTCGTCTCCATCAGCCTCCATAGCTCTGCGCGTTACCAAGGCAACGGCGGAACCGAACCCACATCTTGCTCCGGCCCACCAGTGTGATACCTCATTTCTGGCGACGTTCTTCACTTAGCTTAGATACTTAAAATCAGTTTTGCAAATTGATTGCAAGCACAGTCTGGGGAGGATATTAAGTGTTTGTGTTGTTTAGTGTGTCTGTAGGAGTTCCCATAGTCATAGGAACAGCCGGTTTCTTGACTGTGCAGCTTTCACAGACACCTGTCACTGTGCAGTCACTATTCACGTGTGCAGTAATGGGAGACCAGAACATACTGGACATGTACCCTGTGAGGTTTTGGTTTGTAACTGGCACAAAACCTCAATTTTTCTCTTGTAAAACACCATGATAGCACAAATACATCTGATAGACATCTATTAGATGTTTGCATTTGCATCTGCAAGTCATTGTTTGCTCATACATCTCTTAAGAGGTCAGCTGCCAGATGTCATAAAGACGTCTAGGAGGTGCCTTTAAGATGTGTATGATTTAGAGTAGATGTGCAACACTAATGCTTTGAAAGACAAAAATAAGCAGGTCAGTTGTGTTAATGTATGCCAACAAACCAATTAAGAAGGTGTTTCTAGTTTCATGATTTTTATTTGTCACATACATTTTGTAAACATGTACAACTTGCAGTGAAATGTAAATCTGGTTTAATGCAAAGGATGAACAGATTAGGAAAGAATACAGAAATAATTGTAAAAATATTGATTGGCCTTTAGAAAACTTTGTTGTTATGGTTTCCTGTAAGAGGTTTAAGGTGAGCAGTAGGGTAAATACTGATGTCGAAAACATAATTTCCTGGTATAACGTGCCAAACGCATATGGCTTATCCTAGCATTATGGATGGAGGTAACTGTTCAGTTAAAAATGAGAAATGAACAATTCTATGAAAAAAGAAGTGTGTGATCCGAGGTTTTTACTATCCTAACTGCACAGATATTAACATTTGGGGGTTGAATATCCTTGTTAGGGTCTTTTTTTTTTTAAGAATTGTCACGTACATAATGGTATAAATACATCATAAATGGCGCGTGTTCTATAAAAAGACAACTCTTCTTCGTTTGATGGTTATCATTGCTGCTGGTTTGTGCATTTGAATTCACAGCAATCCTAAAAGTTGTCATCTTCCAAAACCATGTATTTTTTTCCTTAAGGTCTATAATGCATGTTTATTTTTATGATAGACTCGATCAACAAGGGTTTAGTTTAATATAAACGGATATTTCAGTGTAATACATTCTTTGAGCGTTTATATGGCATGTCCAAATCGCAAAATGTCACATCCATAATGCTGTAATGGCCAAAATATAAATTCACAGAGAATCTGGTTACAGATATCTGTTCTTATCTGAAAAAAAAGTCCAGATATCAGAATTTCTTTTTCTGTTTTACAAGTGGGTTAATTTATTGCATTAAAAAATGATTGCATTAGTCATAGCTTAATTGTAAAGTAACCAGTTCAATTCACAAGAAAGTTCTGCACAGATGTGTTAGTAATAATTAAATTCGTTTTCAGACTTATCCAATATTAAGTCATGTCTATCTTCTGCTTCTCTCACTTTGTTTCTTTGTGCCTTGCCAAAGTCCATTCGCATGAGTTGTCGGCCAAGTTCATTATGATTCCATTCCATTTCAATTTAATTTCCCAGGCTTAAACTATGCTAGAAATCACTTTAAAATGCTTCTTCTGCTCACGTGAAGCACAAGCTTCAACTTACAGTAATTATATTTCCAACCTCTATTTTTATGCCCATTTCGCAAAAAAGAAATGCTGGATCGAAACTCCAAGATGTTCATTCATTTAAAGAATTAAAATGATCAGAAAATGTGTATCAAGAAAGTAATGACAGAGTTGTGCGCAGAAAGTTCTTATATGTAACTTTGGATGGAAACAGATAGTAGGTTTGCATTCACTCACCATTCATTTTAACGGTAGTGGAGCTTAAATATCTATCTGTAATACTGTGCTGCATTACTTTCATTTTCAGAATTCAAAACGCCAGCCCTCAAGAACCAAAATTTTAATTATTTATAAAGATTTTGTTTTAAAACTTAAAAATATGCGTCCGTCAGAAATTGAGGTGCAAAACATATAAGGCGTTTCTGATATTTTTTATTAACAGAGAAAGTACAATCCAGAACAAGTTGCAAGTTTCTTGTTTTGCATTAAACTGACCTGATTTCCCCTCGCTCGATATGATCCTGTTTATAGTAGTTTCTAAAAAAATTGTTTCCATAACAAATTATTTAAGAAACATCAGGAAACAAAGAGACTATGGAAGTCCATTTGGGTATTTTTTGGTCTAAAAATGAAAATATAGTAACAACAAAATCCTTAATTACATGTGTTTATCTCGTCATTAATTTAATGTGGAGTACTTATTCTTTAAGTTTATAACCAAGAAATAATAATGAAAAGACATTTAAAACCGTTTTACTGATAATCGGTCAATACTCGTTATTTCGGTTAGTGGTTAAATGGTCACAATGAGAACTCCTAAGAATCAGTCATAAAAATACTGTGCTTTTAAATACTTTTGTTTATGTTTACACTGTTGCTTTGAATACATGCGATTAAGTTCGTTTAAATTATTGGGTAGTTTAAGTGTAAAAGAGTGATGTCAGCAATTTGGATTAAGCACTTCATAATTTTCATAGTTGAAAAAATGTCTTCTCTTCATAGAGATGACTACAAAAAGCAAATCAGTTACTCTCGAATAAAGTTGTTCTGTCTATTTCAGGATATTTTACACTTTCAAGCAGTATTCAAAGTTTTTAGAGATTGATACACAGGAGACCCTCCTTTGTTTAAAAATCTGTTAAATATTTAAACTTTAAGTGATATATTTCATTGAAGAGATTTACTATTAAAACCATCATTATAAATACATTATTAAACGGGGATGTTACTTTTTAATTTGAGAAAAAAACAACACCGTATGATTGGGCCCAGTTTAATACTATAGCAATGTTCTTTTGCTTATATTAATTTCTTCATTCATTTGGGATTTGCCCCTAGGTGAGGACGTCGTCATGCTTCCCGAGTGAAACGTGGGCAGCGTGCGCTGGATGTTTGATAGATACAAATGTGCTTCATTTTTATCTAGTGCACATCAGCCACTTTCCCCACCTTTCCTTCCTTCTACAATTTGCCATGCCATGATTTCGTTAAATGTTAAACAACAGCATTGTCCCAACATCAACAAGGACCACTGGACAGCAAACTGGTAAAGCTTGTGTTTTGTATCAGTACAGTTTAATTTGATTCTTTTTTTTTTGATAAATCTGACTGGTTTTGTTTTATAGTCTCTACTTCAACGCAAGAGCCCAGAAACTAACCGGCCCACAGATGGATTGATGCCTGGTGAGTATTTCAAAACCAAATGACATGTATACAAAGACACTTTGTTGATGTTCTGGCCAAACCCATATTAACTATTTTGCTGAAGAATAGCTACACATAGCTTGCAAAATGTATGATTCGGACATATCGAATATGCTTTTTCTAAATGTGGGCTTTAAATATTTGGTCTGTAAACCTATTGTAGGTTAAGTTCATCCAACAACACAAAATCCGTCCTTAATTTAACCACATTTTGATCACGATTTGGTTTTGAACAAGTGTGTGCGTATACGATGGATATCAGTGGTTATCAACATGCTACAAAATATCTTCTTTTTTGTTATACAGAAGAATAAAAGTACGTCAGGTTTAGATTGACACAGAAGGAAATAGATAAATATTAGATATTTTTGGCTGAACCTTTCATTTGAATTAAACCTGAAGCATTATTGCAAATGTATTCATGATCAGAACTGCTTTATTCACTTACAAAAAAGTTCAGAAATTGAAGATGATCAAATAATTACAAATCGTAGATAAATTATTTTTATTTCTTCAGATAAAAATTTTGAATTGTACCTCATTTTGAAATGACAGTTAAAGCAAAGTGTCATCTGTTTGAATATGATTAAGAGGCAATAATTTTTGTTAGCGGCAACCATACGCTTCCTGTAGTTATTTCTGAGAGTTTCACTCACTGTGGAGAAATTTTGGCCACTCCCTGTTGCTGAACTATTTCGGTTTTGTAATGCATCAAGCATGAACTGTACATTTCAGGCCATGCCATTATAGTTTGTTTAAGTGAGATCTGAACTAAAGCCCTTCCAAACTAGTAATTTTCTGGTTTTTCACCATTCTTACATGGACCTTTATTCTTGTGTAACCTGTCTGTAAATGTTTGTTTTTCAGAAAGCAGTTACTGGCAGCTCTGCCCTCCCTCAAAGCCCAGCCTGCAGGGGGTGCTCAGCTCCAGCTTCCCCCCCGGCCCCGTGCCCCTGGGACCTCCAGAAAGTCACCTGCCGGAGGGGGATGCCTTGAACCGTCCGCTTGCACCTAGCCCTTCTGTGACGGACCTGTCTTTTCCCGGGCCACCACCTCCCCCCCCGCCACCCCCCAAACGCCACTGTCGTTCGCTGTCGGTACCAGAGGACCTTTCACGCTGCCGGTATACCTGGCGGCCGAGCGCCTCAAAGGTCTGGACACCAGTGAATCGCCGATGCCACAGTGGAGGGGGCGCGGGGGGGCCGTGTCCGTTACGAGCCCCCAGCTCCTCTCTCAATTCCTCGCTACACTCTTCTTCCAGTCCCACATTTTTCAGCTTGGCCCTCTCCCCGGATTCCCCATTGCCATGGAATTTTCCCTGGGATCCGAGTGACAGCGCGGGAGGCGGAGCCTGTTGCTGCTTCTTTCCCTCTCCATCCTCTTGCTCCTCCTCTCCCTCACCACTCCATCCGCCACCGCCCCCGCAGCGCCGCTTCTCCCTCTCTCCAGTGCTTATACGCGAGGCCGCCGCACAGTTCCTGCCGCCGCCTCCGGTGCCGCCACAAATCGCATCCCACCCTCCGGTGGTGCCCGCCTCGCCTTCGTCTGCCTGCAGTACTCCATCTTCGGTGCGCCGTGCTCTTCCCCCTCAACTTCCGCGGTGTCATTCACAGCCATGCGATCTGCTCCTGCTCAAACCTGGCCTGAAGCGTCGCAGGGACCCGGACCGACCGTGTGCGCGGCCTGTGCTTGACTTTGCCAAAATGACGCAGGTAAAACTTTTATTTGAGCATTTTTGATTATGAAATAATCAATGATTCGATCATTCATTTTTATCTGTGTGTTTTTGTTGTTGTTTCGGAAACGTAGTCACTTCAATTTCCTTTTCAGACTCGAAGCACTGACCCTCTCAGTTACATGGAGCGTGGTAGACTGGCCTGCGGCGGGGACGTCTGTATGGGCCTCGAGCCTTTCTTTGGAGATTTCAGAGGTTCGTGTTCACCAGCCGAAGGTCTGGGAAGGACAAGTATTGGGCCGTTGAGCGAAAGCGATGAGGAGGAGGAGGAGGAGGAGAGAGAGGAGGAGGACCCAGGGGAACGGGATGGGGGACAAACAAGCGTGTTTGAAAGGGATTGTACTGAACTGGATATCACCCTCATTGAGGAGAACTGAAGTTTTCATTTTCCCCTCACCTCCACCGCCAGCATTCAGTCTGCACCACCTGCTACTTTACACTGGCAGGTCTCTCAGGAACCCAGCCGGCCCCTCGCGGGATCTGCAGGCGTAGGAGCCCATTATTGCCAACTACTATCATATGCAGGCAGTCATGGACGCTGACCCATCAACATTGTACATTCCAGAATCAGTTGCTGAGACATTCTGAAGGATGCAAATATACTGCAGAAACCAGCATGAGATTTTTGTGTATCGGACAAACTGTTTAACTCATTCTCAAACTGACACACTGGAGCTGGAGGCATACAGGTCTCCACGTTCCTGCTTCTTTCTTTTTTCGTCTTTACTCTCAAATCGTTTTGATAGTAAGAATAGACTTTGTCGGAAGATGGTTATAGATATCAGTGTTTTGTTCGGTCGAAATATAAAAGGGCAGTATGACATAGCAGTATTTTACTCTGCAGACCTTTATACTTCCTGACGAAGGTCCATCTGATTCAAACATAAGCCTTAAGATGCCTGTTTTTTTTCTTCCTCTTAATCAAAAGATTCCTCAAGGAAAATAATTGTGTACTGTAGCTGTTGTTCTGTTTTTTTTCCTGCAGTCTCTCTCTTTATGTTTTAATCTGTACAATGCATTCCTCTGAAATTGAAATGTGTATACATTTATTAATGCACTGTATTTGGGACATTTAGACCGAAACAAAATGAACGCAACCACTGTATTCTGAAGGCACATTGTTATACTGTATTGTACAGCGAGTATTTGTTCAAATAAGTTGTGTAAAGATGGTAGCTTGAAGGTTGGAGACAGGCTATTTCTGTCATTTAGAGATTTTTTTTATTGTATGTGTGATAAAACTTCAGACTCAGTTTATGTAAAAATAAAGTTTATTTGAAATTATTTCAAAGTCGGTTGAAATGCAAACAAACAGGACTTCTGTTCATCTTATGACACCAACATGCAAGTGCTAATATAACTTTCAAAAATGGTAAGAGGTCACTATTAACATTTGTCTCATGTAAACTAATTGAAACGGTTGAAAAGGGTCAATAATACCTGAGGGTGTTAAAGAAGGTGTAGATTGTAAATGTATTATTTTGGCCAGGTGAGTTTCAAAACCCTCAAGGACAGATATGCATATGTTATAAAATAATTTAGAACTTACATTTATGAATAGATGTTAATTATTTAAAAGTGGATTTTGCCAAATATTAGCTGGACTCTTGTGCATATTACAAAC
>CM065666.1:15951838-16126838 GCA_033220385.1 Triplophysa yarkandensis
TGGTAAACAAAGTAAACATGCAGTCACAGCTGGACCGTTTCATAAGCTGACAATTTTTTAATTAATTTTGATATTTAGGCCAAATTATTAGAAATAAGACTGTTTTTTGGCATTAACTTAATGCAAAGACTGTTCAGGTACAATAACAATCAGACAACAAAATGATAGAAATAAGATTGATGTGGCCTTCTTTAGTCTTAATGTATAGCTGTATATTTAAATGTAAAGCTTTTGGAGAATGCATTCTTAGTATTTTAAATACTTAAAGTGATTAACCAAAAATAAAAACACACTTTATTTTTTATTCTTTATTCTTTATTAATGTCTTTCAATAATCTTTTTTTATGTGAAAGATATTTTTAGGAATGTAGTGTTGTGCCCACTCAGTAGAAGCCAGTCAAGTCCAATGTTGTTTGGTGTGCAGATTTTTCTAATATTTTCTTTTGTGGTATGAAGAAGAAAGACATACAGGTTTGAAATAATCTAAAAGTAATTTGCAAAGAATATGCAGAATTTTCTATGAACTACCCCTTTTAACAAGCTTTCATATCCCAGACTGGTACATGCATAAATCGGTTACATTTTCTAGCTTTAACTAAATGTTTGGGTTTGTTCTGTTAATATAGAGAAAGAAGAACTGCAGAAATATTTCAAAGTAAAAAGATAGAAGTTAAGCAATCGAATGCAGAACAGAATCATTGTACATCAGTTTCATTTTTTATTTCTTTGCACTCATTTTGAGAGTAATCATTCTTTTCAATGGATCCTTCTCAATGAGTATCGTTTTGTTTTTTTCACTTGGGTGGAAGAAGGTATTATGATTTTGATCTAGGAGTCTATATGAGTTTAATGATTGGAAACTAATAATAATTTATATATATATATAAAATAATAATTTTTTTTACCCTTGGTTATGTAAAATGTGTGATGACCAAAGCTTTAGAGACACCCAAGTACAGTTAATCATTTTATTAAAAATGTACATTTTAGTCATTTAATAGTGTTGGATTTTATAAGAAAATACACTTAAGTGCATACGGCGTAAAAAAAATACGTTGTTGAAGACTAAATCACTTTTAAGGGTTATTCGAGTTCAGAGGTTTCAGCAATAACACAATACATTGAACAAAATTGATTTACAAAGTAAACAGAAAAACAAAAGTTAACTGGAGGCCAGTCCACTTATCGAGTTGAGATATTAATGCCACTGTTCATATTCAGTTTCAGGCTCGATCTGATAGATATTGTCCACGGCCATCTCTCTGCTGTACAAGCCAACACTGCTGCTGGAGTTATTGTAGATGACAGAGTTCTCTAAGTTCTGAGCACTGAAGGAGAAACATCATATTAAATCATGAGAATCAAATCGTGTCCCCCCAAAATTCAAAACATTTTCAATCAATTTCTTTCATATTAGTGTTTTAAATGTCTCAATCAGCAGGTGTTTTATTAACTGAAAGTTGGTTTCAACTTCAAGTCTCCAACATCAAGCTTTTAAAGTAAACTTTTGTTTTCTAAAGATATGCATCTAATATCATGCTACTATTCAACTGATTCTCTTTGTTTTGTGATTCATTTTTCTTATCCCCTCTTCAACTGTGTTTTGAATGTTCAGAAAGTCCAGTCATCTGTGATTGGTCTGTGTACAGCAAATCATTTTAACGTGCAGCCCAAGCAAAAGAATAAGCAGGCAAATGTAACTATATATAACTTAATTTATTATAGAACTGAAATTTGAAAAGCCAACGATTCATTTATGTTATTTCGAATCGTTTCTTTTTTTCCCAAGCCAATAACTTTGTAAACTTTCTGGACATCGCAATACCTACTGTTTAACCTACTCTGCAACTTTAATTGTAGTACAACTTGTACACAATACATTTCATAGTATCAAGCTTAAAGGGTGTTTTAATATTGCCTTTAGTAAGGTTTGTATGATTTTTAAATTAAATGTTGCAAAATACAGTATTTAAGTTGTACATGAGTTCTACTTAGAATTGTTCCACTTTAGCACAATTAAATATACTTCAATATATCTTTAGTTAAATCTCAGCACTACTTCTACACAATTCAAACATATAAGGTATAAATTTATGTATAGTTTATATACCAATTAAGTATTGCCAATTTTTGCATGGCACATGTAAATGGATTTGCAGCATTCTTAACATATAATAAATGTATACATTTTTTAATATCTTTTTCTGTGATGCCCAAATAAGATAAGAAAAGCTGCTAGATTGAGGATTCAGAAATTTTTTGATCATTTCTTTCAAGCTTTTGACTTTTAAGATTCACTTACATTTCTGCCTCCGCTTTGCTTTTCCTCTTTTGCTTCCCTGGAAAGTAAGCATAAATGGAGAAAAAAAATCTATTTCAAAATGATAAGACAATTTTGACAATATTTTGACAGTTTTGACCAGACAAAGTTGCTGATTTGTAAAATGTGAATTCATGGACTGAACTTTGGACTTACAGATCAGAATGACGGCAATAACTGTTACAGCCAATAACAACAGGAGAACAGGCACAATAATCGCAGGCATGTTCAACTTAGGAAACAAATCAATATTAAATATTCAAATTAATCATCTCGTAAAAGTGTTCAACTTTCTGTTATGATAAAATACTCACACTTTCACTGTTTTCAACCAAGGATTGTTCAGGATGGTCAACAAAGTTGTCTATTTTAAAAACATGAAACATGAAAACAAAGTAATCAGTCAAAATGTAGTTTCTACATGTTAGCAAACTAAATTAAAAGTTATATTAATTATAAACCAGTTAAACATTTCTTTGTTGAAATCTGCTTTGTTATACCGTGTTTTGTGTAAGAGGGCCACAGTCCAACCGTGCTGCTTTCTGAAGAGCTGAAGGTTGTCAAACTCTCTTTTCTTGTGTAAATTTCTATTGACAACCGAAACAAATATGTCCATTAAGTTGTAACGGATACCAATTACATTTCTATAAGAAGCAGAGATCTTTAATGACCAAATCTCAAATGTGCCTAAAGAGTCTCGACATTTATTGTTTTTAAAAAAGAAAATGAGTATTGAAATAATTATTTATGGGAAGGACATTTATTTTCTTCAGTCATTATAGATTAACTGCCTGGTTAAAATAATGGTACCTCTCGACATGTGAGTGCTCTGTGAATCAGGGGTTATAAAGCCTGGGATAGTGGTCACAGCCACAGGTTCTCGTGTGGTTGGAGCAGGTGCTTTGAAACAGGATGTAAAATGTTTCTTTTAAATGCCCACAGTTTTAAAGGAGCCCCAGCCTATATGTCGATAATACTAATCTTATCTGTAATGACTGAATGATGTCTGATAATGTTAATCATATTTATTTTAACACTCACTTTTACCTAAAAAATAACCTGTAATACCAAATTGTTTGGTTTCTATCATTCAGCCAACAGATTCACAAAGACAATAAAATCATATTAAAATGTAAGTATGTATACATATACTGTATACCCTCTGTCTTGACAGAGGTGAACACTGTGGCTTCACGCTCAGAGGTGCTGCTGGGCACGGAAGCAGTTTCCTGCGTTGTTGGAGTAGGTTCTTAGAAGAAATGTTTTGTCAATGTTAATCGCATTAATGTTTTGATATAAAATGTACATTTTTATTAAAAACATATTTATAATAGGTTTGGCAATTAATTCAAATGAATTATAACTATTTATAATCTGGTAAATAATAGTAACCAACTAACAATAACTTATAATAATTTAGCAATATAAATAATCATTATAAAATAATGAATTAAAATATATTATTGGATGTGAAAATGCTGAAGTGATATTTGTGAAAATTTGGTCTTTAACACACCCTCTAATCATTTCTGACCTCTATGACTTTTTCTTCAGAACCCAAAAGAAGATATTTTGAAGAAAGTGTGTGTGTGGCACCTATTCGCTTCTGTTGCATGGAGAAAAATTCAATGCATGGAAATGGGTGGCAGTTAACAACATTCTTCAAAATATATATTTTTTGTGTTCTGCAGAAGTAAGTTTTGAAGGACAAAATTTTCATTTTTGAGCGATCTATCAAAAATATAATTTTGAGAAATGATGTCATCTCTGTTGAATGAATGATGAAGAACACAATGCTATTTCATAAAGTTACATTTGAAAAATACCATTTTGGATTCATATACTTTCTGTATATACTTACCATCTTTCACAATCAAATCGACATAATACATCTCATCATTAAACAGTCCAGGAACATGTATTCGACATCCGTATTTACCAGAGTCTTTTTTTTGTATTTTAAGGATTGTCAGAGAAACATCTCCATGCTGAATATCTCCTGTTAGCTGATATCTGTCGGACTTTCTTCTCACCACCTTATCACCATCACTACTAATAATTTCATCACCACATCCCATTTTGGGAATATATCCTTTTGTCCAGCATATTTCACATTTTCCGTGATATCGACTGTTATACTTGCATTGCAGTGTTGCATTTTCACCTTCAAAAACTTGTACCATGACACATTTACATACTGAGAAAGAGAAGAACAGACAAGTTTGTTTTAAGGAATGTAAAACATAACAATATTTTGGATTTTCTTAATTTTAACTAAATATGCAAATTATTGGAGTAGAAATTTAAATACTCTAAAAAAACTGACCATTTTATTTCAAATGACAAATGGTCTACTGTAGTAAAATACTAATACAAAGCGATAAAATTTAAAATAAATAATACACAAAAACATACAGGTGTATAATGTAAAATCTATGTGGTACAAAATCTCTTTCTAACAAAAATGTTTTTGAGACTTACTTGAAAAGTAAAACATTAACCATGCAAAAGAAAAGCTGTGAAGATCAGTCATGATGAGATGGATTCAGTCTCAATGCTGGATATGCTCAAGACGACTGTGCTTCTCTAACATTTGAGTCATTAACAAGGAAGTTGACATTCACATGACCACCACACTTTTTTCATCTGCACTCTTGCTTCTTTTGTAAAAGTTTCACTTCTGCTTGGCATTATTACACTTTGGTCAACTTCTTGTAAACAAACAGAGATTTGTTCAAACCGAGACAGTTTATTGCTGTTAAAAATCAATATTATAAACAGTAATATATTGGCTGATATAATGCAATAAAATATCACAGCTTAGTTGTTCATGTTTTTATTGGTGGCATGTAGGTCATTGTCCTTTGCTTTGTTACATCTTATTGTCACTTGCATTAGACACAAGATGCCACTGTTGTACCATTGTGCTTTGTGAGAAAACCTGCCACAGTCTTAAAAAAATCCCAAACTTTATCACGGCCACATGGACTTTGGACTAAGAAACATACAGCAAATTATTTCTGAGAAAACTTTGAGTAACATAGGATTAAGAGCTCTTTATTTAAAAGCATTTCCACTGACATGACTTCAAACTGGAACACCTTTTTCGTATTTTGTTTCTCTTTTCTATGCTTTTCAAGTCGCATACAATGTCCCTGTAAATAAGTCATCTTAGATTCATCTAAGAAGTTTAATTATGACATAATATGCAGATCAATTATTGTAAACAATAGTCGGGCTGAAAAGAAGCATCATCATATATTCTTTTACTTTATTTTAATCAGTCACAATGATGTCAGTGGTGACTAATTCCCTCCACATTCATGCTGTGTGAATGCTGGTCTGACGGCATGAGTGTTATAATTCCCCTGCTTCTGCTTTGTTGGGTAGAGCGCCGCAGTCCTAAGGGGAGAGCGGAGAGCGTTAGATGAATGTGTTAATGCATCGTAAGCAGAACAGTCCATGAGTCACCTCTTTCACTTCCACTTAGCCACAAAGACAAAATCAAAGAGACAAATTTAATGTTGCCTGCAGCACGAGGTTCTACAGAACTTTCCATCTAGCCATATGGAACCAGCCGATGTTCTTTTTTATTCTTGCAGGGTGTTAAAGCATCTGCTGATGCTTAGAGAGAATTAAAATCAATTTCACAATAGCAGGCAAGAATATATCTAGGTCTTATTTCACTTCAGAATCTAAAGAAGACTTTTATTATTTTTTGTAAACATTTTGTAATTAAGAAATATTTAAAGAAAATATTTGAATTGCCAAGAGCTGTCACTACAAAACTATTTACAATTAACTTGATGAGAAATAAACAATAAATACTTTAAAGGGATAGTTACTATCTTTTTCCTGCTTATAAGAACACCAAATAAGAATTGGTCTGTAAGGACTTCTTTTGTGTCGTGAGAATAATACTTGTCATGACACAAATTTTGGTGAACTATAATTTGAACATTATTTTAAATACATTGATATGTCAAAAGTCCATATTTCTGTATTACTGCCAATGATTGGTTTAAATTTAGATATTCCACTGTGGTTATAGATTTCTATATATTGTAGACCACAATGGTGGGAAAATCTGTTAATTCAAAGACTAAACTAGGCTTATCTTAAACTGTAAAAAGGAAAGGCTCATTTTTAGAAGTCTTTATGTCTGAAGTTACCACAATGTATACAATTTTATACAATTTTAAAAAAGGCTAGTGAGATCATCAAATATCATAATGATTTAAGGTCTTGAAAAGTATTAAATGTAAACAAGAGGTTTCTATTTAGCTTCATGGGAAGGGGCATGTGCATCTTTATATGCTCTTCTCTAGAGCTTGATTGGGAAAGTAATTACTTCTAATTACTAAACAGAAATACATAATTAATCTACTTACTAAATAGAAGTGCAATGATTAAACCAGGGATGAAGACAATGGCTCCCACTCTCACTGCATTTATGATGAATGTTTCTAGTGTTTCCTTGAAAGACAGACAGCATGTTTGTGTGAGAAATCCACTTCAAACACAAAATCTACATACATATACACATAGACACATACATAACTATATTAATGAATCACAAACATGCTATGCAGTATAAATATAGATATTTCAGAATAATGCACATCTATTGTGTTTGAGGATATTGGTGCACCTACCTCTTTGTGGACCACTGCAATGGCTTTACCCATGTTGATGTCTGAAATAAATCAATGAATTTGTTTTTATTGTATTTTAAATTACTGGATGATTTTTGAATATTATTTAATATAGTATATTATATTCTTACCTGCTGCAGTTGTTGATTCTGATCTGATATACTCTTCTGTAATGAGTTGGAATGGGTCTGATACATAGTACACTGAGTAAATAAAGGAAAACTGTTGAAGTTATTATAGTTTTTGTGATTCAGTTTGAACATATGTGTAGTGCTTTGTGTTCCTTTAAAAGTTAACACATCATTTATATGAAAAGGTCACTGAACACAGATGTGACTGATGATTGTCTTCATTGTATTGTGACCTATACTCGTAGTTCAGTTGCACTTGAAATTATTAAATGAATCATTTAGAGTGATAAATGTTTAATTGACAATGGTTAGTAAATTAAGTGGATCCCATTGTTCAATAATAACAATGATTGAATAATAAATGATTGATGATTCCTTTAGTGAATTATTGCAATTAATAAAGGTCAAGAAATGCTGATAAAGATTTTATTTGGATGTTGAAGGGATTTGACTCTGAGCCCGGATTTGTTTCTTAAAGTGAATGTTAATTAAAATAAACACACATGCATTTCCTTACCTGCAAAAAAGGTGTTAAATAATAACACATTTTGTGCATTGTGGAAATTCCAATGTTGACTTTGTGTTAACTACACAAAGATACCACACAAAGGTTGTCTAATAAGCAATACAAATGTTTGACACCGAGATATGTTCAGTAAAAGGAGAATTCACCCCAAAATGAGAATTCTGCCATTAACTCAACCTCTTATCATTAAAGCCTCTCTGACTTTCTTAAATTAAACACAAAGAAAGATATTTTGAAAAATGTTGGTAAAAGAATACTGCTGTTCGCCATTTACTTGCATTGTTTTTGTGTTCATACAATGGACACGCAATCGAGAAAAATGTTTTTTTAGCAACCAAATATTCTTCAAATCATTTTCTTTTCTGTTTTGCAAAGGAAAGTAAGCCACACACATTTAAAAGGCTAGACGGTGAGTAAATGACGACAGATTTTTCAGATGAGAACCCTTAAAGGACTAGTATGAAAGATTTGCAAACCTTGCTTTTCCTGCTTGGCCATTGTAGAGGGAGATTGTGTGGCGCTTTTATGATTCCGTCCTTACATGGGAGAACAAAAATAAATCAAAATTCAGCACAACAAACTTCATATGACGATTAGGCTACGATTTCGGCATTAGCTCACCATTTCTGATGAAGAGATAAACATTATGGCCAACGTCATTGAAAAGTCCTGGTATTTCAACACGGCACACGTACAACCCAGCATCCTCCTCCTTAGCTCTGTTGATAGTGAGCGAAACATTCCCTTGATTGAGCTCTCCGGCCAAGCTAAACCTCTGTGACTGTCTGTAGTTTACATTCAAACCATCAGTGGAGATGAGAGTGTTCTCGCAGGTAAACCATGACTGATGTCTCCCCCAGCAAACGTTTAGTATACCATGTGAGCCGATGTCATATTTACATGGTAGATGAACGGTTTCCCCAACCCATCCGAAGACCAGTTTTGAGGATTCAATGTAGTCTACATCACAAATAAAGAGAAGTTGCAATATTTGTTCATTTCATAATTCAGCATTCATCAAATATAGTAAGGATATATATGGCTATATGTTAAATGTATAAAGTTATGTGATATTATGATATTTATATTAAATAAATACATTTCCTTAGTGGTCTTGGTGCAGAAATACAGCACAAGACAACAATAAAGAACACTATACACAATGTTCCCATTATAGACCACAGAGATGAAAAATGAATAGTATATTTCACTGCACTGCTGAAATAAGCATTAGTTATACTCACCATATATAAAAACACTCACTATGATAATGAATTGAAAAATAACCATTTTCTGTGCTGTCTACACTCAGAGATACTTATTCATGTGCAAATGGCTCACTGTCTAAAAATACAACTTCTCTTTTCCAAAGGGGCAGTTCACAAAAAATCAATCAAAAGACAAAAAAGATTCTTTTTACTATAGTAGGTGTTTATGTAATCTGCATTTTTAGATGTTTTGTGGTGATTCTAGTCCAGTGTCTGTTGAATTTAATATCATTTTAAAGGAAACCCCAAGAGTAACATTAAGTCATCCAACAGCAATATAAAAGGCTGCCAGCATGACAAGACACATGAACATTATTTTGTTACGTATTACTGCCTAAAAGTGAATATTACCTTGTGTATATAAAGCATCTTAAATGTTTCTTCATTTTTTCTGCTAATTTAAACAATATTTTTGTTTGAAATTTTGGAAGAAATACTTTAATATTTTAATATTTTTTACTGTACTTCACAAAACAAACCAAATTATTTTACCCAAACACACAACTATATATTATTTGATCGTAAAACTGAAATGGGACAACACAACAGTTCATATTTAATGCTTTAAATAATTATACGATTAACCACTTGTTCATACTGTATAGTTTGTGTGAATACACAAAGAAGTATTTTAAATTATGATCCATAGTTAAACAAAATTGTTGGAATTTTAAATTGGGATAATAAGATGTGGTTAGGAAACCAAATCTTTTAAGATAGTTTATAAGAGAACAAACTGTTTTGTATTGAATAAAACATAATCTGAAAAACTTCTCAACTTCCTTGCTGAGACCATAGATCTTAAGTTGCAATTTGAAGTCTAGACAGGCATATTTCCTTAAGACTGCAGCCTCAGTTATGGCCGGAAGGTTATGTAATCACCAAAATCAGTTTGATCCTAAATGCACTTAGTTAGATTTCTTATTTTATGTAAAAAACTTAATAGTTAGCCACTTTATAGTTTACATATATGGTACCAATTTATATACTGGAATAAAATGAATAGAAGTAAAGTGCTTTATGTTTTATTATGGAACATACCATGACAGCTCTTAAAGTAATGTTTACAACAGATTTATAAATAAATGTTACCCTTTATTCAAAAACCAACTCAAGGAAGTAAATTCAAAGCAGAGTAGTATTGCAATATTATTCTATTTCATGACCCTGGTGTTGTCCCATTTTCTCGTATTACAAAAGCGTTTGTTTTTATAGACTATTTCACAAGAAATAAACAACACTCCTTCAGAAACATCTCCTTTTTTTAGTTTATTAGTCTATTTTTGTTTTACATCATCTAGTGGATGTCCTTCCCAAACCTCACATGTCCGTAAAAACACTGACAAAGCTGTATTTTTATGAATAAGTTAGTTGACAACAATTTATGAATGGGATTTTTTCCCTAAAAAGAAAAAATCTTTCATTTATTATTCACACTCAAATTGTTTCAAATGTATAAATATTTCTAGATATGTTTAGAAAAATATTACAAACTGAGATTTTTGAGGCACCTTTAAATTCCATAGTGGGGAAAGATTATTGTTTACTTGTTCTGTTTAATAGAGATATTCTGAAGAATTTAGGAAAGAAAACATTTTGGTAGTCAATGGTTCCTCAAAAATCTCAGCAGTTGCTAACATTGTTCTAAATGTCTGTATTTGGGTTCAACAGCACAAAGGCACTAATGATAAAGATTTGGACAAACTGAGGTTTAAAAATTCATAACAGATGTTTTATTTTGGGATGGAGTATCCCTTTAATGTTACGGGTCTATTGCAAAACACAGTGATAAGCATGACAGCTGATTTGTAATAATGATTAATAACAAAACATTTAAATCACAAAAATATGCAGAAATACAGGGATGTGTATATTAGTCTTAAATATTCTCTTGTTTGTAACATTTGTGTGTTGACTGTCTATACTGAAACAGGAAGAGCTCCTGGACTAGTGTTTATGTTCTGCAAAATGGTTTTCATAACCTAGAAAATAGACCAACTTCCATATAGACCAATTCAATCAACATCAAATTAATCAAAGCATCTAACCGAATTACCATTTTTTTCATCTTTTTCATTTTAAGGATGAGACTTCTCCTATAAACCTGCCATTTGTTTGTTTATGATTTATATCCAGAAGAGCTCTGACATATAGTAGTCCATGAGGACATTCGTTATTTTTGTTTTAATAACCCCCAGCAGCACGCGGTCCTTTAAGAGCTTTCTTTTAATTTCCCATATTTGCCCGCAGAACTAAGTTGTGCTCCACCAAACAATGAATGTTAATGAATTGTAATCATCATTTGTCCTCATTAATCAAATTTAGAGATAATGAACAGACCTGGAATCAATGCAAAAATACACTGCTCAGAAAAAGCAAGGGAACACTTAAATCATTTATTAAATCTCTATTTACAGAGCATTAAAATTATAATGAACATGTTTTTTGACATTTATTGGCCATTGTCGTATTTTTAGCAGTCTATGGGCAGTTGATAGATCAATATGCAAATGTGTCCTATGGAGGCATATATTTGAATAAATTAAAAATGAAATTGAAAATCTCACTTTTGTATTATAACTTTAAGTATTAATGATATGAAACAATATATGTTAAAAGTTTAATCTTGGTCTCACAACATAGTACCGTAAAGACACGTAATTTAGTTGCTGACACATTCAAAACTGAATGAATTGTTTTGAACCAAAGTTCCAATTGGAAGGCAATTCCTTCCAAGATTAAAACAAGATTTTTCTTCAAGTAAAACTGTTGTATTTATTTTACATCCTATATATACCCACAACATAGCTTTTATTTAAGCAGTCAGAACACCTACGTGTAAAAAAGACACACTCTTGGGAATGTGCTGTAATTATTGAATGTAGTAAATGGGTTTAAAAAGGTTTATTTCTAATCCTGTTAACATTGATGGGTTTATGCACTTTGTAAAGTGTTTTCCTCTGAGAAAACAACCCTGTCAATATTTCTGTAGAAATCTCGAATGCAAGCAGATACTGATGTGTGATTCAATTTAAGATCACTTCTTATCAGTGTTCACTGTGGGGTGAGCACCAGAATAAAATCACAGTCGGATAATTCTAAATAATCAATCTGTATTACACAGGAGGTTTACATAACACTATATGAACACAGGTTGAATGCCGTATGGCAGCTTTTGTGTGTCATGTACTTTTATTTGTATAAAATAAACTCTCTTGTGATGATGTAAGCAAATGGATTATTTCTCTTGCAATGTTTACATTCTTGTCTTAAAAATGTAGCCTTTGAAAAAGCAACAACCTTTACATTAACGGCTTATGCTATTGTCTATGCTATTTATTTGTCTTATTTCCCAGATTATACATTATACATTACATTTTGCCATCAAGGATTAAATCAAGCAGGGTTTAGAGCTATGACACTTGGATGAGCTCAGTTTTATGTTTATTTGAGTTGTGTTGCACCACTTAATTTATTTAAGTAATCTTTCAATTATATTGAAAACTTCACATTTTTATTTGTCAGTAACTTAACAGAAACAAAGGAAATGGAAATCCATAAATACAACTTTTCTATTATAACTAGACAAAACTAGGTGACAAAACTTTACGTTGGCTTGAGAACGTTCTTTCTTGAAGTAAGTAAGGAGGTTCTACATTTTAAAAGATAAGACGGGTAGGCAAACAGACTAACGGCACACAAAAAAACAAAAAAGACCTATAGAAAATATAGAATAAATATAGTGTTAAAGGTGACATGATTAAAATGTGTGAACAAAGTCTAAGGAAAACATTCGTAGTATCTTTTAAGATTGAATGTAGCATGTAATAATGTTAAAAGATTAGCATGTTGCTAACGTCTTTCCAACATAAATCTTATATGATTGTTGTTATTTTTTATGAAAATTGTTCCTAGTAAAGTATGGGCTACTTTCAGGATTGCCTGCTCAAAATCAGACACATAATAATAAAAATATAGTAATTATTCTAAGAGCCTTCCTTTTGCTATTTGTTCTATATGTTTGATTCTGGTTTGTACATCTTAATTCACATAAATCTTAAGATTGCTGTCTCCTAAAACTGATGTCCTTTTTTGTCAGGTCCTTAACACAGATTTATTTTTCTTTTTTTATAATAAAACACTTGTGCACAGACTTGTTCAGGGATGTTTAAACACTATCAACAATGTGTTATTTATATTATAAACATTAGTACAGTTTACTGGTAACTGTTACATTTTATGAAGGTTTTTATGCATAATTGGTATATTGATATCACGATTTTAAAACAATTAACATGTTTTCAGTGTGATGCCCATATGATTAGCACTGTTGCTAACTTAATTAGCTATTTTGATGCTAACTTAATTAGCTAATTTGATGCTAACTTAATTAGCATGTTGCTAGAGTGAAACAAATGTCTCTACGACGTTTAATGCAGAGATATAAGGGCTGGCTAAACAGTTGCTAGGCTAATGTGTTCAATTGCAATGAGCATGGCTTGTGAGTTGGTTCGTTTATACGTGTGAATTGGTCGATTATTAAGCATCACACAAGAAACATGCTAAAATCCTTTTAGCATCATGCTAGCAACAGTGCTTGTCGCGTTGGCATCATTCTAATATTGTGTTAAGTTAACTATCATCATTCTTATAATGTGATTGTCATGTTAACGTCATGCTAACAGGCCGTTATCCCCATGCTACTCAGAACATCATTATGATAGCTAAAGGCTCATACATGCTTATTCATGCCAACAACATATTAAGACTTATAGACTTTAGTCTGGTTTTGACCCACTGAGTCCTGGCCTGGCTCTGTCAAACCAACATATTGAAATCCATGTAAAATTTCTTCTTCTGAGTCTAAACTTTCTTGTCCCTTTGCAGTGAACAGAAAGACAAACTTGTTTACTTTTATCACCCACAAACAAAGATCACATATTTAAACCTGGGGGAACAAATAACCTTTTTTAAGCATAAACCTTTTAAATTCCAACACATAGGAGACATATAATAACTCATCCAGTAAACTTTATCCGAGTGAGAAAAGTGATTACAAAGCAGAATTCTGCTGGTGCGCTTCAGCTCCTCTCTATGTCAATTAGTCTTATAGATTGTGAAATAAATCAATAGCTGAATAGCAGTAGATCTCATCCCCGGTACCTATGTTGATTAAATGAGCTTTTAAAACATTTACTCTGCATTAAGATTCGAGTGGGGTTAAAACTTCAACTGGGATTCATAATTGAATTAGTTTTTCTCTTGTAAATACCAGTAATGATATTATCAAGTGCGTCACAAACTTTGGGAACACTTTATAGTATTAACTAATTAAAATGATAAACTAATACAGTAACAGTAAACAATACTTCTGTAACACTTTTAAATATTAATTTCAAAGTTCATGGACAATCGACTTCTGCTGTAAGATCGATGCAAGTCAATCAGGAACCAATGGTTTTCTTTTGTTACAATTTTTCTTAATTTCTACAGAATAATTTTGTCATATAGGTTTAGAATGACGAGAGGGTGAGTAAATAATGAATTAAAGTAAGTATTATTTTGGTTTTAAGTTTTCATTAAGGAGAGTCATTAAATGCATATAGGTTTGTGTTATCTTGGAGTAAATAGTTGTTAGGAGATCTCAAAGTGGTTCCTCTGCATTGTTGTAAAGAACATTCGGTTGTAGCTTTCTTATGACATATTTTTATATATTTGTTACACATCCTCTTGCGTCATGCCTAACAACATCCTTCAGCATTTATTCACAATCCAGGCCGGCCTCTGGTGCCTTAATGCTTAAATAGGACAAAGCGTTGTTAAACATTAACAGATATGTAAAAATATATCATAGAAAGATTCTTTACAGCAATGCTCAACAACCAATTTGGTTTCTCCAAAGACCAATTAACTCCAAGATAACAGAAACGCATAACAAGAAAAAGAAGCATTCGTGTAAATGCATTTATTGTTGCACGGACATAACTAAAAAATGCTTTTAAAAATGTTGTTCACTTGCTTTAAAAGCTCAGTGTCTTTCAAACATTTGTTAATCTTCCTGAAACAGTGCTTGTTGGATCAACATGATACCTCTGTTAACTATCACCTATGATAACTATCAAGTCCTATACAGCAGTCAGCCAATCAGATAACTGGAACTGTCAGCCAGGTCCTGTCATTTCTGTGTGAAGTTTCCTAATAGACGTGTCAGCATGTTTGCTTTGAACAAACTTAACATTTTCTTTTCAAACGCATCATTTATTACAAACATAAATTGTGCATCTTGTTCACAAAAATCTAAAAGAGACTGGTGTGAATTGCACACTTTTGTTCCATGTATGGTTAGAGCCACGTGACGCTGTGCATAAATACAGATAGAGATTGAATATGCTTTCAGTCACGTAGATAAACTATACACTTATTGCGAGTAATTGTTTCGAACCAAGCAGACTTGTTGTTTTATAATTGTGTTTCATACCCTTGACCAACCAGAATCCTAAATGACACATTGAACTCAATTTAACAGGCTGTTCTTCTGCCCTGAACATTGTGTATTCCGAAAAGCTGCCATGCGCCTGAATTAATCACGCCGTTCCTGGGAATTAACTCTCAGTGTGTTTTGCCAGACGATCAGCACCTTGCCATGAAGCGGCAGTTGTACCATTGATTTGTGTCACAAAGGACCTGTTAGACACGTTTATGGACAAAATACATCTGACACTACAACCCGTTTTGAATTCGCCATCAAGCAGTTTCACTTCTTACTTGGACGACATACATGTTGACCTCTAATGACTCCAACCCTTTGTCTTGTTCATTTACGTTATAATTTGTTTTTCACTTTAACCTCTTTTAAATGCGACGCAAAACAAAGATGTTATAGAGCAGTATAACATTTGTAACTCAACTGATCCGGACTCCGAATGCTTAACATGACCTTAAAATTCAATTTCCTTCACATTGCCTGGAGGGATGGTGTAGCCTAGTGGTCGAAGGTCGGAAAGGGCAATGAACTACGACCATTGTGCCCTTAAGTGAGCCATCTTGACCCTAGATTGCTTAAGAACAACTATAGTAAACAATTATCTGTGTGTGTACATGCAGAACGTCAAGTAATTGAATGCAAAAATTATTTTAAAGACATCTAATATAATATCCACGTTATAATGCACCCACACTAACTTAATGCTCAAAGTTCATGAATCTTTTTACTTTTTCCCTGTAACTTTTTGGTTGATTCACATCTTAAGAATTCATACGTATTTGAGACGATATTATGAATTTCTATTATGTCAGCCTGAATGCACCATGCATTACAAAAAAATATATTGTTATACTATGTGCAAAACAAACGTGAACTGTGTGTTTTTGAACCACAAAATGGAAATATCCATATTCAATCCATGGAATATCTATAATAATAATTGTCAAACATTCACCTTTAAACATTCCACCTAAATAATATGGTGATTATTATTTTCGATTAAATTTTCTACTGATGTGTTGAAATGTTTTATTTTTTTTTTTTTTGTGAAGGGGCTACATGGTAAAATAATGTTATGTTATAACAAACAAATATGGGACCATCTAAAGCACAAGTCAACTTGTCAGTCTTACGATCTCTTATGTACCAGTTTAGTGCCGAAAGACTACTGAAACATGAACACAAATATAAAGCTGTGAATGAGGATTTTTGCAAATATATGATTGTGTTGTCTGTAATTGCAATATATATATATATATTATTTATATATGCACTCAAGGGTGAAGTTTAATTGTTTTTTTTGTTCTCTTGCATTATTTTTTGAATACTGGATCATTATTTGAAGTGTTAAAAAGTGACTGGCGTCCACGTGAAAATTAGCCAATTATCACTTCTTACAAATACTGCATAATCTCTCTCTGTGGACAACTGGCCACAGCACGTGTGTGGATAAACTTGGAGACATGACAATCTGAATCAGCTTGATAAGCTACAGTGTCAGTCATTCTGGTACTAAATCTTCATTGCTTTCACTTTCTATGGTCATTTTGGGACATTAGAAAATGTTGTGTGGAACAAGCATAGTGGATACACCAAGCATGAAGTTTATTTTTTCTGCAAATGGATACATCTGTTTTAGAAGATGTAAAATGAAAAAGAAAACAAGCAATGTTGCAATGGTGCTTTTTAGTGCAAATTAGATTTGCAGCTAGGAGGGATTATAACTATTGATAGATCACAGCAAAAGAGCATCCTATGTGTGTGAGTAATCTAACATAGTGATATGAGATGATTTGTGTTTTCATCTTTGATGAAGTCTTCACTTCCTGAGAACTCTAGATGGATTAAGACCAGCTGAGGGCACTTCTCAGCTTCACTGACGTCGTACCATCTGAATCCCAAAAGCTCCCTGCCACCTCCTTTGTCCGCCTAGTATGACTGCAGAGTGAAGTGAGGTTCTTTCTGTAGGACTTGGTTGGAGTGTGACAGTGTGCCAAAGACTTGTCTCCACATGCACAGGAAACAGATAAATGAGTGACAAACTCTTGAGGCGTGGAAGGGGAGAGTTGCGTCAACGTATTAAACTATTTAAAAAGCTTTTACACAGGATAATTTCACTAAAAGTTCTGCAACAAGTAAAGAGGACTGTCATATGTGAAGTTTTCCCGATCGTAGTCTATTATTTGTTGCCTTTGGACTAATTTCTGATAGTTTCAATATGTGACGTAGCCAAGACTAAGACAAGACCAAGACCAGATTGTGTTGAGTCCAAGACAAGACCAAGACCAGAGTCTGTCGGGACCAAAATAGGACGAAGACCAGAGTGTGTTTAGAGCAAGAAAAGGCCAAGACTAGAGTCGGTCGTGACCAAAACAAGACCAAGGCATTTTGGGTCAAGACCACCACAAAATACTAAAAAAGTTATGATAAACTAATATTAAAAGAGTTAACTTATGTGATTTATGATTAATGAAATGTATGATGTTTTACCCCCCTTATTGTAAAAGTAATATTTTTGGCTATTTTTACAGTTATTGTCTTGACTGATCTTATAAAAAGTAAATAAAATGCAGAGACAACTTATTCTTAGACCAAGACAAGACCAGGATCAAAGATATTTGAGACAGACACAAGACTAAGACCATCAAAACATGCGGAATGCGCGGAAAAGACACGAGGTAAACAAATCTATTAATATCTTTCTGTAGCATAATGTCTTGTAATACATCAAAACAATGTTCTCTGTCATGCTGCCAGTCAGTCAACTTGCTAAGTTGCTGGTACATGTATTATTTTTAAGTTAGACCCTGTTCAAGGAAACGAGTTTATTTGTTCTACCAAAAAGATGTTTGTTAAACAAAAATACTGTCCGTTCCTAAAGTGCGGACACAACAATACATCGGAATACATCCGGAAAAAAATTCTGGAACTAATTTGTTTTTCCCGTGTGGGTCCTCTAATGTTAAGAACCCAATACTTGGTTGTCTACCTCATTTACAGACTGTGCATTAGATTTGTTTGCCGGAAAATTTTCTTTTCCTTCATATTAACAAAAATGTAACCCTCATTGTCATTTATTATTTCTAATTTAAAATGTTTTAAGGTTATGATGCTAAAACAATTATATTAATTAAGTAATTTAACCAAATGTTTTGGAGATTTTCATCTTCTACAAGAAAATAACACGTGTACTTGCATTTATGGAAATGGCTAATAACCATTTCATGCACCTTACAAATTATTTCTAACAAATGGTTTGGGCTAAAAGTGACAAACCAAACCATTTTTATCAGAAAAGGTACTTTGCTTTTACAATTATGTTCGTAGGGGAACAAAACATTTAACTTAACTTTTAAAGCCACATAATTGGTCCTTCAGTTATCACTATGTACCTAAGAAAGCACTTTATTCATGTTTTGCACCGTAAGAAGTATTCGAAAAGGGACCCTCAAGGGAGGTACAAATGTACTGAGATGGCAAATATACCTTACTGGAATGCTTTGTACTTTTTCTATTGAGTTAAATGAACCCCAAAGTAGGTAATATTTGACCCAACTACGGGTTTTTTATATAGCATTTTAAAAAGCACTGCATGGCCCATTGTTAACCCAGGCCCGTTTGTCAATATATAAGAAGATCTTCAAAAAATTAATCGAGAAAGAAAATCATAACGTAAATTTACGGTGTTGTTTTGACTCTTTAAAAGGCTCAATGCAGTTGGATTGTACAGTATGCTGGAAAGCAATAAGGATTCAATAGGTCATTCAAATGATGTAATAGAAGTCTTGAAGCGCTGTGTTTAGAGATTGGGCTCCAGCTGCAGTCTGTGGGATATTTATAGCAATTTTACAGCTCGTAATGATTTGTTGCTGATGGCTGAGTTGTTTTTGTACAGCCATCGTATGCTGGACAGTCTGTGTGTGACTCACATGAAGTCGTTTATCATGAGTCATGAGACATGTAACTCATTTCATCACACTAGAGGAGATGCCATTCAATATACACGTTTATGGATTCATCTTCTTTATGCCGTGTGATAAAACTCCTATAGTAGATGAGATGGCATGAAATCAAACAGTGAGTTATTACGTGCATGTTTTGCAAACAAAAAATGCATTTCATCAAAATGTCTTTCGTTGTTCTTGTTTTTGCCAGCCCCTGACCGTTTCATTTACGCTTGAAACAAAAATAAACATGTTTGCCTCCAGAATACAATTATTTCCCTACGATTACAAAACATGTTGCATGTTTTGAATGCACATGAAGAAAAATTAGTACGTATTAAGCTTCTTCAGGTGCCACCCATTCACAACTTCTCACTTTAAAACAGACATATAAACGATATAAGGAACGTAAAAATATTAAAAAGAATCCTTGTAAGAGCAATTGCTTATGTGAAAGGAAACACATCCGTGTTACAGTATATTAGATCAATATAAATCCGTAAACGCGGTCTTAAAGGGGCACCAGTATAATAAAGACTTTTTTTATCAATCAACAGAGGATGGGCCCAAAAGCACTCACTGATATTAAAGAATAACCATCAAAGAAAGTGGCATCAAATTGTTTGCTTGTTTAATATGTACTTACAAAAAGTGTCAAAAAAAGTGTTTATGAAAAACAAATTGTATATAAAGTAATATGCAATATCAGATTCAGTGCAAATCGGTAATTGTAGGTTTTTTTTACAATACACATCATCATAATCGCCATTTTCTAAATTAGCTATCAATGTAAATTAGTTATGAAATCAGACTGTATATTTGTCGATTCATATCAGCCCTTTATGACTTTCTTTCTTCTGTAGATCACTAAAGAATATATCTTGAAGCATGTTAGTAACAGAAAACCATTGGTAAAAATGCATTGACGTCCATTGGTTTTGTTACAATACAAATATATATTTTTCATTGTTTTTTTATTAGCAGTATTTTCAACATATCATCTTTTGTGTTCTGCGGAAGAAAAAAGTAATGTGGATTTAAAATGACAAGGAGGTGCGTCAATACTTAAATAATTACAATTTTTGGATAAACCACCCCTACAGAACAGGAAACTACTTTTAAACAAACTTCTTATTTATTGTCATTTTAACTTTGCTGTCAAATAATTGACTGTGGGAAACAAAAATAAAAGTTACTTGTAAAGGCATAAAAGATTAGCTTTATCCATTGTGGCTCTCATCCAACATTCATTCATTTATTTTTACTCTTTTACCACCATTTTTCATAATTTGGCCTTTAAATCCCTCTGTGCTGGAGCATGAAGATGATGTACCAAACAAATGCCATCTTTGGTCAGAATGGCCATTTAGGCCCATAATGATAGTCATCTCTTTAAGCCAATTGTGCTGTATGATGGAATAACAAGACTTGCTCAGTACCACTAATAAAGTTTAAACAAAGTTACTTGAACAGAGAAAGTTTTTCGCTGATTCCAATCGCTGTTTTATTTTAGCCAACAAAAGCTGGATTCTCTCAATAGATAATTAGATTGAAATTAGTAAATTAATAAATAAATCTGTATTTCCACACTTCTGTCGATTATGTAAAAGTCTGTTCATGTGTGAATGCTGAGACAGATAGATTGAGCCAGCAGGCAAATCCAGGACCATGTGGGGGTGGCAAACCCTGCTGTTTATAAAATGAATCTTCAGTGATTAGGATTTTACACCTCTTATGAAAGTAAATCAGGCAGTGTGGGAAGAGAAAAGAACGTTGTGGGCCAAGCTGGCATCAGACGGTGCTGATTCAGTCCCCCGCGTGCCGTGAATTACTGTGACACCGAGAGATCATGACCTCCCTCGCCGCAAAACGTCACATTTGATGAAGAACTTCAAGGCTCCAGAAGCTCTGACCTTAAACCTTACATCACATACCAGCATCTAAGTAATGATCATCAAGCAAAAAATTTCACATAAAATTGAAGCAAACATTTTTTTTTAAATCTTTACTCTTACAGACCAGACCAGATACGGTTTAATGTTTACATGGGTTACTCTGAAGCCTATTAAGTTCAAGTGTAGATTCGTCATCTGAAGTGTCAACAGATGACCATTGTTTAAAAAAAGAAAATGTTGTGTTGTATGAGGACTTTTATAAATAAAACAAAGAAGCAGAATATGGCATTGGCTGTAGAAGAACAGAAGATGCCATGGCTATTTTGTTATATAAGAGCTCCATCTGTTGAGTTGAGCTGAACTCTGAGTGAATCGTGCTCAATAAGTTCAATTTTTTGTAGTACAGCCAATGAGCAGAGGATTTCTAAAGTTGTCTGTCACATTGTTTACTGTGATTTTAAGTTAAGCTGGAAAAACTGTTATAAAACAGTTCTAAAAATATATTTCGTTCTCTTGAGACGTCAGAGAACTTAAAACATAATATATTTTAACTTCAATGTCCACCCCCTTTGAAATGAAAGTGTCAGTTTAATATTTTTTTATTAGTGGTTATTATATTTATAATCATAACCCTAACCCTTTTAATACATGTATTTTATTTCAATTAAAATATAATAGTAATAAAACAATCATTATAATAGTAATGATGACAATAATAATAATAATAATAATACATTTAACTGAAGAATGTATTATATTTAAATAAAGAAACACTCAATAATAAAAATAATAAAAATATAAAAATTATAATTGTTTTGATAATTATAAAAAAAACAACAACATAACATAATAATTATGATAAACTTTAACTGAATGTTCAATATTTTTAAATTTAATTTACATAAAGACTATTGTTCATAACATAATATTAACAACAACAACGACAATAGTAATAACTATTTATTTCAGTAAAATAAACATGCTATAGCTCATCATCCTTATATTATTTTTATCATAGGTATTGTAATATAATGTAATGAAATTTAACATGACATGACCTCTTATTTTATTATACATTTTTAATGTATCTTTACAAACATTTCCCATGATTAAAATAAACATATCAGTACTGTAAATAACACAGTGTTAATTAAAATGCCTCTGTAAAAAGCAACAGCAAGTATCTTTACTGCGTCTATTACGTTACCATATTTACTGATTTTCCACATTGCAGAAATCCCTCAAATGAAATCCAGCATACTCTGACACCACACTTGTTTACTTTAGAGGAAATAAATCATCTTGTTTGACATAGTACGACTTCCCATGAACTGTCTTGTGAATAGCTCTTGAAAAAGTAAGTAAATGTAAGTATGCTGTTCTCTTGCATCCTTTGCAACAGTAATGGAAAATATATTTGTGGACTTGACAAAGCTGAAAAGTTCATTGAGAATATAAACAAAGAAATAGGAAATTGTGTTTTCCATGTAAATTAGTGGTGGTTCCACCTGGCCGGGAGCCATGCTGGATATATCTCGAGGGAATGAACATAGCTGCTTCTGTCGGCTGAAGCTCAGAGGGCAGATGTTGTGATGGGAAGATGGTCTTGATTCTCATAGCACTTGTTTCGAATCTGATGTTATTAAATCAATTTTAAACCTTGCTTTTTATTTCTATGTAATTACCAAAAAATGTTCTTACTTATTTTTTCAGAACAATTTTTATTTTGTTAAAATTAAAAGAACATATCCCCATGATTCACTGTATGGCATTCCTTAAAAATGATAAGCGTGTTTTTCGTGTTCACAAACCCTGTATGTGCACTATCCACGCAGTCATTTGTGTCCGCATTCAAAGCTTTGAGAGCTTGTGAAAAGACTTCAGACTTCACTGTTCAATCTCCAAGACTAATTAATCATGAATATTCACAAACCCTTATGATTCATTCATTCTCTGAGTCATTTTACATCTGTTTTGAATGCAGCCATTGATAAGCATTGTTAATCCTTCCCCGACCACTTTGTTCATTCGGTATACCAATTATATTCCGTTTTTTATTCATTTAAATACATTAATCAATTCAGTTTTTAAAATGCAACCAGTGTGCTAAATATGTAGATAAGTCTGCAAAGCACGGTACTGCAGAAAAAACGGGACATATAGATTGTTCTTATGGGTGATAGATAATATAAGATGATATATAAAGATGAATCAGAGTTCATTTTGTATGCGTCATTTAAAGATATAGTTCAGCCAAAAATAAAAAACCTCTTCATAAACTCATTCTTATGTCATGTCAACCCTGTAGTACACAAAAAAAGATATTGAAGCATGTGGGTAACCAACCAGTTGTGGCACCCATTTACATCTATTGTATGGAAACAAGACCAATGGGTGCATCAGGGGACTGTTAGGTCAATAGCATTCTTCAAAATATCTTATTTTATTCTCTGCAGAAGAAAGATATGACAGGTTGGTTAGTAAATGATGGCAGATGTTTCCTTTGGGGAGATTTATGCTTTTGAAGTTGGATTTGATTGGAAAAAAAGGGCATCATATTAACAAGCGTCCATCACGGATGCTTCCTCATCAGGTGGCACTGGACTACCTGAGCTGTAAAATAGGTTGAATTCCACTTATTATTTTAAATAAAACCCACAACATGAATGATCCAATAACTTTCTAATTTGACTGACTGACCATCTATAGTCCAAGATGGTTTAGTTGTTTACTTGCCTAGCAGCCACTATTGATTTTTGATGTCTGCCATAACAGCAGAATCCAGCTTGGCAAGGCGATGGTGGATGCTGAGAGATCATTCTTTGGATTTAAAGCCTACAGGTGAGGAAGAAATTGCATCCTTAGGAGGTTAACCATTGATTGTTTGACATTATAAACCTGTAACCAATCACATCAAGTCATGTGACCTTGTGGATAAATATAAATATACATGGTGGATAGATTTAGGCTGAAACAAAATCTGCACTACTGCATCAACAAGTTTCACTTTCAGTTGTTGTATCTTTTCAATGCCTTAGATTCTACCTGACATTTTTATCAAAATTGAGTTTTTCTTTGACAAATGATCATCGTTATGCAATGTTTGTTTTTATAATATGTACAGTTCTGGATTTTTTTTAAGAATCAAAAAGGTTCTTTCTAAAAAATCAACTCATCATTTGCTTCTACTAGGTCCTATCTGTGAACCAATCAGCATTTTGAATTCATGTTAGAGAACCATTGAGGATCAGGTTTTTCTGTCATGTGGTCGGGCTCCTTTGTGACATAGAGAAAATAATGGAACACAAAACGATGTTTGAAAAAAACATGACCGTTTTAGTGATACAATTGTTAAGAAGAGCACCTTAAAAATCACAATCTTTTTGTTTGTTGCTTTAGGTTTTGAAAAGTTTTTTACTAGCATATTTAAACACTCGTTCCTGTGTTAACATAAACCATCATAATGTGATCCATGTATATAACATTTTACAATTTTCCTGTATATTATTTTACAATTGGCTAATATAGAAAATGTCATCCCTAGAAATAAAAAAGTCTCCTCTTCTGTAGATAAAACTTTATTGGCGCCAACTTCAACTCGAAAAAAGCGTCCACAAATATAAAGTATCGAAAAACATGTAAGTGTAACATTTTGCCCATTATTACAACTATTATTTTATGTTTCAATTATTTTATAAATAGAAAATTGCTATCATATATATATTGCTTTTATGAATGTTTTCAGGACTTTTTCCATAAACAAATTTCAGAAAATGTTGACATTGTAAATTTTTAACTAATTTTAACTTTTTTGTTACTTATGAAAGAGATTTGTTCCTCTTATTATTTTGCATTATGAAATGCAAAAACTTTGAAGCTCAATATTTCAAAATCTAACTATCTATCTATCTATCTGCTCAGATACGCAGATAGAACCTTATTATTAAATTCTATTTATTGGAAGCTGAGCTAATTTGCATATTCATGTCTCTGTAAATACTTAATGAAGCTTAGGTGTAGAAGTACAGTTTAACTTTTAAGGAATTAAAAATATATATTTTTACATGCATGATAATAAAGTTTGCAATTTTGATGGTTAAAGGTTAGTTTTACAGGATAAAAATATCGACCACAGAGGGACTTTAAAAACCTGTCATTTATTCCACTGTAAATCATTCGTGCCAGACACACTGATGTTATGATGTTTTTGCTCAGCACATTAAACAGGTACATAATGTAATATTCTAAATCATGACCAGGAAAGCTGTTTTAATATTAGAGTCCTGATAATTTCTGAAGCTTTGTTGACCATTTGACACCATGCAATATGACATGAAAGAAACAATAGAAAAAAGTGTAAATGGTTGTATAAGGGTGTTCATCTTAGGTACTTTAGAGAAACAGTGTCAAATTTTCCAAAACAGACCAGTAATCCAAAACAGAGTTTTCATACAGTAAGAACAATATAAAAACAAGATGCATTTTTCAATGTCACACATAAATGCATTTACAACTCTGTTTCAGCTACCCAACAAAAAACATATGGTTGACCCATGTGGAGTAATGCATTTTTGTTTGAAGTGAATTCTAATGTTCTAACGACACCCATAGAAAATCTCTTTTGATGTTAATAACATACACACACATGGGGCAGTCGTGGCTTGGTGGTTTGAGTGTGGGACTCATGTCACATCACTTCACATCACTTGTGTGTCCCATGACCTTCCTTCACTTCACATAAGTAATCTACTTGTAAAATAATAATTGTTCATTTAAAATCTGCAGCAATTTATTATATAGAAGATATTTGATTATCACCATTGACTTGCATTGGTTTTGTGTCTATAGAATTGAAGTCCGTAGGGCCCAACTGTACAGTTTATGGTTACCAACACTTTTCGAAATATTTTCTTTTCATGTTTTGCAAGTTAAAGGACCTGCGAGTTAAACTTAATATAACACTTCTTTCTCCATTGTGATTTACTAGCTTTGTTTTTTTTCCCAAACCTTTTAAATCTTTGAAAATGTAAATGTAAGGTGCATTTGTAGGCTTCGATCTGCGTTTATTATGGCCATAAAAACTAAAGCACCAGTTGTTGATTCCAGTTCAAGATGAACATTAGGATCCTTCTTTTTAATACATTTTCCATGTCTTATGGCCAAACCTTTCTATTCCGTGAGAGATTATTTATCATCATAAATGATTATGCTCTTCACAGTTTTCATGCTATGTAATCAAAGTTGCCGATATTGATGTATTGGTCTATTTTTGAAACCGAAGGACCCATTGCACATTGACCCTGGAGCTTACAAATACATCCAGTCATCCCAACCTATAGTGACCAAAGTACGATTAGTTAACATCGTAAGCTGAGACAGATCACCGCAAAATCACATCTTTTCTGGGCCACAGACTGGAAATTGCTGGTGTGGTTTTTCCAGAAAGTCTCACAGGAGCTGAGAAAATGTGCAAAACACATTGAAACTAGAAAGCGTGGAGAATCTTCTTTGGTCCCTCTGGATCTGCTGAAGATGCTAGTTTACATGCTTCATTACAGAGCACATTTTTTCAAATGACCTTATCTATCAATGATAAGCATTTCTTTCCTGTGGTTTAACTTGAAGATTTTAGTGTTGGTTTATTGATTCTTTGGGATTTTCAGACCATAAAGACCAGTTAGCCAGATTTTATACAAAGCTTATTTTACGTTTCTGTTTGTATTCACATTTAACTTAACAATCAACTCAGATAAGCTATTTCAGACAAGTGAACAATAATGAACTGACATACAGCATAGTGTTGACCGTGGCACTGATATTTGGGAGCACAAGGGAGGATTGCACTACAAAACCAGCTGCTTCTAATGCGGATACAGGTCAAAGGGTTAGGTCAGATGCTAACAGCAAGTAAATAAAAGTTTATTATTTTTGAGGGAAACAGTTATTTATAAAACGATGCAATGTTTGGACAGCATTGTAATCCAGTAGATGCTGTCCTTAATCATTTCAGCTTAACACCAGCTTCAGCTTTTCATAATAATGAATATTCAAATTATTAAAATCAAAATACATCGAATTATTGTCTATATGTGCATGTATGTGGACATGTTTTTGTTTTAAAATAAAAAGTTAATAGGCACCAAAACACAGACGTATATTATGTAAACATAAACTTGAATTCTGGTTGCATTTTGATAGCCCTAGTAAAAAAATTTACAGAAATGTTATAATGGCAGATTGGGAAGTTTTGTAACATGATTCAAAATGTTGATGATTTTATACAGCGTTTCTGGCTTTAAAGACATTTTCCATTATCTGTTACAAATAAAAATTTGTGATAAGAAAGTAATAATACAATTTGTGGATATTACTAATTTTATTCTGAAGTTATAATATATCTAAATAAAATATATTTATTTTTAAATTTTATTTTAAGAGGCTGGTGCTTAGTTTAGGCTATACGGTATATTTACAGAAAATGTGTTTGTATTTAAATTGATGAACATAATGTCATAATGCCAGTGTGTGTACCACGGTCCTCTGCGTTGTCAGAGATTATTTGAACTGTTCACTCCTCAAATTCAAAGTTCTTTTTCTACCAATATCTTTGGCAGCTATAAATAAACTGTTTATGTTTTTGATTTCGAAAAATGTTGGCTTAATAAAGAAATGTTATGAATAGTGAAATGTTATTTTAATGAATGTTATGTTAATGAATGTTAATGTTGATGAATGTTAATGAAGCTCTTTTCCAAAAGGCTATAAAAGCCAAATTAAAAAAAATAAGTTTGAAATTTCATTTTGTTGTGTAGTGAACCTATTCTCTGCTCCATCAATGTTTCAGTGCAAAATCAGTAAATTTTTGTTTAAAATGTACTGCAAGATGCAGTATTTTCCAAAACGCTATGAATTCAAAACCTGTTTTAACCTGAATGCGATATGTCCTCTCGACCAATCATAATTGTTCAATTCAATCCAATATGGCACTGCTTTGAAGTGTTTGTAAGTGTTCCATCTTACAAAATGAGTGTTTTAAATATAAATAACACTTTTGATGGCCTGGATGAGCCGGTGAGATCTACACCTGGGTTTTGTTTTATTTTGGAATAACGGATGGATTTGTACAGCATTTTTACAATCTACGATATTATTGTCTTATATAAAAATCCTTGTTTAGCATGTCAGAGCCAACAGACAATTTAAACAAGACAAATATTATATATTTGTATGACTGCAGTCAAAAGAAATGTAATTTCCAAAAACTATCAAAAGTGATTGTAAGTGTTTTGGTAAAAAGCTCTTCGTATATCCACAGATGCTAAAGAATAAAATCAATCCAAATGAATAGGACATGCTGTCTTTCAGTTAGAATATAAACTCTATTCCATATAAAACAACATTGAAGGCAGTCTCCTAGTTTTTCATATTTTTGGGATGTCCTCTCGGTTTTATGAATTATGTGTGAGAGACATTTCTCTTTTGAAGTGTTTTGGTTTTTCCTCTTTAGAGGACAATATGACCCTAACATTATTTCCTTGGGTTTCACTAGTATATTCTGTTCGCATCAAAATCCGTGGGGGAGAGAATTATAGAAGGAGTACAAATGCCAAAGCATTAGAAAAAAGTGAAGGGGCTCTGAAATGAAGGAAAAAGAAATATTAGAAGCTATGGGTTATAAACATATTTATATGAAAATCTTTTCCCAAGAAATCCAGTAATAAAATTCACGATAATATTCTTACCTTTTCGCATTACTTAGGCGAGCAACAATGGTACAAGGATTCGATACATAATTGATAGTTTTCCAAGTCTGTATTTTCTAAATATCAAACATCTACATAGAACTCAAAAAAGCCATTTCCTGCAACAGGCAAATTATACAGCATCTGGTACTTCATGCCCCAGTCTGACAAAAGCTCAGGTATAAGATGATATCGTCCTAATATCCGGCATATTAACATAAACAGCCTCCGTTGCGAAGCGAAGATTAAATCTTGGCTTCAGTCTATTCTGCTGTGAGGCTGTGTTAAAATTCCCAGTAGCTAAATATTCAAAGCCAGTGGCATAAAATCATCTATTAAAATGTTAGTGTCAGATGAAATTCTAATTGCATTATACATAAAAAAATCTGACTGATAATATTAAAGCAGTTTTGCTTCGAAGACATGTTGGGTAAAGAACATATAGCATTTTGCAAGTTATGATTAGGTTGAATTTGAAAAAAAGGCTTAAAAGACCATGGGAAGACATAGCAAGACAATAGCACATTGCAGTGAAACACCATATGCGGTCATGTACGTTTAGATGGTTTAGTAAATGAATGGCCCTCAGGGGAATCTTAACGTACATCTGAACTTGTATTTATACACTCGTCATTACAAACTTGCTTTCTGTGGTGAAGGGAGGATTTTAAAAAGATAGAGAGGCAAAATAAAACTTTCCCACACACGTAAGTAAAGACATCAATTTTATATAGTGACTGTGTTTTGTGGCTTTCTACTATAATATCTCTATCATTGAGTTTCTTAAGCTTTGCTAAAAAGGAATTTCCACATCAGTGATGAAAACAGCATTTTGTATTTGTGTAAAATGTGCTAAAAGCAAATATTTATCACTACAGTATTAAGGTAGAGTAAGAAAGTTTGAGGAAACACTGTTGAAAATTGAAATAAAAGTTGTGTTTGTGTCATCCTGAATGTGTAAATAATAAAAGTAAGCAAGGATGTATTATTTTTTTGGTGAAACAAGAATTTTAAATATCAAGCATTTCTCAGTAAGTGCTTAGGGCACTTTTCATATGGTAGGACCATCAAGAAAACACAACTTTAACTTTTAAAAGACCTCCTTTTTAATACCCTGTCTACAAAATTTAAGCCTAATACCGGACCCATCTCTCGCTCCATCACACTGAAACTGCTTTTCATTAGCTCCCACCCCTCACCGCAGAGCCCTGCAGCTAAATGTGTCGTACCCCTGGCCACTGTCCAGACACATGAATTACAACCAACTTTTCGAACTTCCATAACAGGAGCCTCTCAGAAACGTTTAGATTCCACAATAACCCTGTGAATTTATTTTAGGCTCTGTTTTCTGCCCTTCATACAAGATTGGGTTGGGTGACTAAATGTCATTCGAAATGGGAACAATGTCGTAATATTGAAACCTATATTTTAGCTGTCTCATCCTCATTTACATGAGGAAATAGCTTGTAAGTCATCATGATTATTTTATTACTAGTTCTTAAATAAACTTGTCAGGGTCTTGACTGAGGATATGTGCCCTGAGATGCTTAAACATACGAATAAGAATAAAGGATTTAAACTGCACCAACAGATGCAAACTGTACAGATTTATAGATTAGGAAATCCTAATGTTTTCCACTTGTTCAATTTTGTTCAATTTTGTTTAAAAGTTAATTTTATAATGTAACAATTTACTAAAATACATTTGCTAACAAACTTGTACGGAGAATTGTGTTAGGAGTGCATGACTTCATTTTCATTGACATTTCATCAACAACAGAAACAAGGCAGGAGGTTCTAGTTCTGAGCATTCTTTGTAAGGGGCTGAATGGGAAGAGTAAATGTTAAAATTAGGTTATTTCATGTGGTTTTTGAGCAAGCTCTAAAGAAGGACATTTGTTCCTGTTTAACGTTTTGTTGTTTTTGGGATGTAGAAATGTTTCTGTTATGTTGATTTTTGCTTGAATACCATTTTAATAAAGCAGGAATAGTTTGCTGAAGTTCACGACGGATACCAATATTATGCTTTGTATTGCTTTTTACTTCATAAACAATGCTGTGCAAATGCCAGCTAAGAAACATGTTTACTTTTCTTTTGCCACAAAGATTACAACAACATTTTTGGCAAATATCATAGTTATTCCAAATTTTGAAGAGAGAAGATGATGTGAATATTTGACAATCCGCATTTGGGAGATTTTCAAGCCAACATTGGGTGTACAAATGAAGAACCTTACCACTTTGTTAAAAAAAGGAAGTTTGGGATGTTTTAACAAATTATTGGGTAAAACATAAACCTTTTCAGGGTTTACTTATCTTACCGGTTGCCTTAGATCCTTTCAAACCCAACAATCCGTTGAAAACAACCAAAGAGTTTTTAGAGTGTGTACACTGTTAGAAATATCTCATGTGGCTTAGTAAATATCACAAAATAAATAGTTAGTAACTTAATGAAATATTTTAATAAACATTAAATAGATTTTTTTTCAGTGAAAATGTTAAAATAATTAAGTGGAAACTCAACAAATATATATATATTTTGAATATTTATAGAAATTTTTAAGTTAATCCGATTTACTTATTTTATTCCATTTGCACAACATTTATTTTAATGCTTTTTTAATTGTTTCATGTAAACACACAGAAACATATTTTAGAGTGCAAGCAATGATTATAGAAATGTTCTACATGATGAAAAAACAAACTGTGATATATGGGCTCACATCATTCATCATAGGAAACACATTTCCTAAATTAAGTTATGAGTTAATCTTTCAATGTAATTATTTTATAGAAATGTTACTGTGATATTTATGTGGATACAGTTTATAACAGAATTTATGCATATGCTGTCTTTCATCTCTGACATGAACTCACAGCTGCAATGGAAGATGCCATGCGGCATAGTGTTCCAGTGCGGTGAACACCTCAGCATTTTTATCACCTTTCACACCTTCCATGTCATCTACTGACATTTATCACATGAAGCTGCGACGGCATAAAAGCATAATCACCTTAATTCACTTGAGGTGTATCTGAGCAGAATGTTGGACGGTTATCAAGAGGTAGATGGAAGTGTGTGTGCATCAGTGTGTGTTTATTCCATCGGTCATAGCGATTCGGCTGATGTTTCCCCTGAGCTCAGCATTGGTGTCTGTGCTGAAATGCATCAGGTGCTCATCCAAAAACCTTTTTCTTTTACAATGCTCGCTGTGATTTCTCACATTTGTCGTTCTCTAATATGCTGTGTAAGCAAATGAGTAAAAACTTTTTAACGATTAACTTATTCCCACACAACGATCATATACATGCACAACAGAAGGCCGATTCTTTTCCCTAACTCATCTCTCCCTCTCTGTAATGTACCCCGACTATTGCACAAATCATTTGACGTTCAGTTGTGTCATCCATCTGTTTTAGATACCCGTTCTTGTTCTCCTTTTCTTGGCAAAAGCTGCAAAGTCCTTTATCACAGTCAGAGCTCATCACAGTTTGGCCGGTACTGATAACAGATGGAATCAGCGTTTAGAACATCACAGATGATCAGTGGACATATCCGGACACCAGCGCTGTTTAAAAGTTGGACAACCTCAGCCATTTATTGACTTTGAGCTTTCTGCAGATCATTTACGTGCAAGCTCGAACATACGCCAACATGGACTTAAAGCCCAAACACAAATGTGCTGAAAATACAAACAAGTGTTCCTGCTTGTTTTCCTTGCCATCTTAAATAAACTTCCCAGAATTGAAACAGAATCCCCATGAGGCCTAAATTTGCACCTAGACAACACAACTCAACATCCTTTATATTGTGTGCAAGCTTCCCATATTTTGAATAGCTAATGATACCAGGAATAGAGCAGCTGGCATGGGCATTGACACTTTCATGGTGCCATTGTATCGGATTACCCAACAACGCACTGTTGGGCACCATTGACCCATGTTTCCAAGAATGCTTGCAAAATAAGTAACCATGCCTTGAAAATCCTCAGCTTTGTGCTTTTGCTGTATCAGTGACTCTGGTAAAGTTAGGGTAGGGGAGGGGGGTTGGTTCGGGAGCGCATCTGTGAATGCAGGAGTGGTCACTGGAACACCGGAGGAGACACTGCGGAGAACTCACCGGACCGAACCCAGCCAGTGCGAACCCAGATTGGCGAATCTAAAGTAGAGAGGCATCCCACCCTGGCATGGAGGTACCGCAAACCCAAAATGAATTCTGATCCGGATCATCCCTTGAACTTCTCCCCCAATGGTTCGTCGGACCTCGGTGACCCGCTTGCAGCCAGAAACGGCACCGAACCCAGTTCGTTCAGCCTGGGCCGTGCGGTTCCTCTGGGCATGGTTCTGGCCGCTTTCATCGTGTTTGCCATCGTGGGCAACATCCTCGTGATTCTCTCCGTGGTGTGCAACAGGCACCTGCGCATCCCGACCAACTATTTCATCATCAACCTTGCCATGGCAGACCTGTTGCTGGGCACAACCGTGCTGCCAGTCTCCGCCACCCTGGAAGTTCTCAACTATTGGGTGTTCGGCCGGATCTTCTGTGACATTTGGGCTGCGCTGGATGTTCTGTGCTGCACCGCATCCATCATGAGCCTGTGCGTCATCTCCATAGACCGATACATCGGGGTGCGTTACCCCTTGCAGTACCCCAGCATCGTCACCGAGAAGCGGGCACTGCTGGCGATGCTGGGCATCTGGGTGCTTGCCATTGTCATCTCTATTGGACCCTTACTCGGATGGAAAGAACCGCCCTCGGAGGACGACACCGTTTGCCCCATCACGGAGGAGCCCTTTTACGCACTGTTCTCCTCCCTGGGTTCCTTCTACATTCCTTTAGCTGTCATTCTGGCCATGTACTGCCGGGTCTATATAGTTGCCAAAAGAACCACGAAGAACCTGGAGGCTGGGGTGATGAAGGAGCGCATGGACTCCAATGAGCTGACCCTGCGGATACATTATAAAGGCTCCCAGACTCAGGATGACTGCAGCTCAGGGGGCAAAGGCCACATGAGAAGCTCTCTGACTGTCAAGTTACTCAAGTTTTCCAGAGAGAAGAAAGCTGCTAAAACACTTGGGGTTGTTGTGGGCATGTTCATCCTGTGCTGGTTGCCCTTTTTCCTGGCACTGCCCATTGGTACGTAGTGTTTTATACCTCCATGATTTTTTCTACATATTTTCCTTTGGAGTTTATTTGCATGCATGAATAGAAACTTTTTTGGGGGGGGGCATTGTCACCTCGAGTTTGGGGACTTCTGGAAGTGATTGTTGATGTTCCATGCACCACACATGCACACCCCTGCACCCATGCCATGTCCTGGGCACCCCTAATGCTGATTGGCTACAGGGTTGTTTTGGTACTTGACCCAGTTGTGTAAAAGCAGGATTTGGAAATCGTTAACCCCTCATTTAAAACCATAATGCAAACCAATAGGTATTGACAGGACGTCTGTTTTTACTTGGTTTAGGATTGTGTCATTTTTTTTAAACATGCACAATTATTTAAGCATTTATAATGGTATTGAGAAGAATTTTGATAATTGAAATAAAAAAAACTGATTTACAATATGTAAATCTAATTCTGAGAAAGTTTGATTTGAGCCATTCATATCACCATAAACTCAATCCAGTGAATATTAAACACATCAAGATAATATCTTTAAGGAATTTTCTTTATATTAGGCAGAAATAGTTTGTATAAAAAACCCTAAATCACAAAAAAGGCTGGGTCACATCATGTTAATTCTGCACATCTCATATAATCTTAAATTATTTTTCCTTTAAAAGCCACGATGGCTCTCTCTATTCTCTTGTTCTCTCTCTTCTGTTTTATTTTTGGAGTCACTTATCGTTCCAAATCAAACAAACCATTATATATTACAAATGAATTACACTGATTCATTTAATATTAACAATAATTTTAAAAAATGAAGAAAGCTATAACAGTAATATTTGTAAGTCCTAACACATGAATACATGTGGAGCCAACACAGTTCACAGTGTTACGAAATCAGAGGATGTACAGGTGTAGTTAGTCCTCTCCGTCCGGTCCATCTGGCAAGCTTTAATATCTTGATTTTGGACATTCAGCTTATTTTAGTTTAGTTACAACATACAAGGTTTGCATGGGCGATTAAATGTAATTCGTAAAGTCGTATTGTTATCAACAAAAGCAATGATTTCACAGATTGAATGTCAAGATAGTGACACTTCTGATTGATCAGAATGTGATTCTGTTGCCAGAAACAGCCTTGTTGTTTCCAGCTCAAACGCTTTGCTTGTTAATTCACATTTTTATTCTGGTTTACGGCTTGGTTATGAAACTCCAATGTGTGGTTCACTCTCTGTTTGCCGTTTGGCTGTCATGATTCCTGGGAATCAATATTTGCTTTGGCATTCTTATTATGATTTTCTGCAGTATATTCATAATATAAACTAGCTGACATTGAATCAGAAACAGGACTATTATGTATTATTTATGGCTTAATGAAAGACCAGCTATTAAAAAATTTAACTTCATACTCACAAAGCAATTGGCTTTTTCAATCTTCGACAGGCTTTACGTTTGTGTTCCTAATCTATTTATTACAATATATGTGTTGTTCTGATGTGCACTCGTGTGCATAACACCACATGTGGATGTATAATTCAGTAATGGATTCATGAGTTATTACAGAGACGGTCGTATGGATCAGGTCTCTGTAACTTGCTGTGGTCTTCTGGTGGAATGCACTGGAGATGCCAAAGTCTTCAAAGTTTTGTCATTCCCAGGATCACACCGTATCTGAACCTTGAGGTTTCTGATGAGTTGTGGGAATCTAGAAAGGTACAATTCCCAGCACAAATCCCCAATCTGCTCAAAATGTATACACACTCGTATATTCAATCCATGACCCAGAAGTTCTTCTCTGGGTAACCCTCATGAAGGGAGACGGGCAGATGTGTTTGTCTTACAAATTAGTGGAGGAAAAATGTATTTTGATGGCAAATAAATTCCATGTGTTTGACCTTTCAGGGTGACCTTTTTTAATTTCCCTTCTCTGAATAGTCTTTGTTTTTGTATGCTGTTTTTAATTTTGCTTTTGGAGAGCACATCTAAAGGAAATGATTTGGTCTTTGTCGTTTTCAATCTGTTTTGGTTAGGGTTAAGGTTGGGGTTAATAGACCTGGACCACAGTTCAATTTTAATAACTTCTTATTTTGAGAAAAAAAACTATTGTTTGCAAATACTCAGTTATGCTTTTTGGACAGACCTTGAGTTAAAGTTCTTTTAAAAAATCCGTTATAAAGAACCGGCAGAAAATACATCTATTTTACAGACATATCTTTTAATGCTTAATCTTAATTCAATGCAGTTAAAAATATAAGATACAGGTAAACAACTGTAAAAATCCTTTGCATAAACACTGTTCATTGCCCATATTTTTGAGGATTTTTTTAGAGTGTGATAATTCACCCAAAAATACAACCCTCTTGACATTTAAAACCTATATAACCTTTCCCTTCTGCAGAACACAAAAGAAGATATTTTACTGAGTTTTAAAAACTCGCAACCGTTAACTTGTATTGATTAGTATCCATACAATAGAAGTGAATGGGTACCACTGCTGTTCAGATACCAAATATAAAATCTTCTTTTGTGATCTGCAAAAAAGTCATAAAGGTATAAAATGACACTGGGAAGAAAAATTATGACATTAAAATCTTTGGGTGAATTATCACTAATCGAAAAAAATCTATGTCCACTTTGTTATCAGTCCATGCATCATGTCTTCAGAGTTTTCAGAGGATGCTTTAGTGTTTATGTAAAAACCTAAACATAATAAGTATCTCACGTTCAACAAGATATAACAATAAAACAAAACTATGTAAGGTGTCTCAAAATATCAAAAGCTTAACAGAATTAGAAAGATACTAGCTTAAGGAAACAGGTATGTTTCCTGTAGACATTAAAGAAGCCCTCAGGCCACATTATGATTTGTTGACTTCAGTTGTTCGCTTAGAGGGAAGGCTGTCTTGATTTATAGCTGTGCCCTGCCTGAGAGATGTTTAGGAGACGTGGGATTTAGGGATGGTGGGAACAGGAACGTCTTAATTTAATGGAACAATTGACTTACTAGTGAAGAGAGAAGCTGATTTGAAGCATCACACCTGTGGCTCTCCTTGAAGTGTACTAATGAACCCAAGACTGACATGCACTCAAATGATCTCTCTTCTCCATTATCTATTCTCTTCCATCACATAAAGGTTGTCTTAATGACTAAAACTCCACCTCACATATAAAAATAAAATACATTAGAGCTAATAGAGTTGTCTTATTAATTAGAAAGACGATTAGACTGAAGCACCCGAGCAGCCAAACGCCAAAAAAGGTCATGAGCTGCCTACCAGACCTTTATGGATTAGTAAAAAAGCAGTGAATTCCTCAGGGAAGAGTAAGTTGGTGTATTCGTGTGTGGAGATGAGCTGGAAGTCAGAATCTGGAAAAGTATGATAGAGCTTTGCGACCTTTTTAATGTTCTGGAAACCTGAGGGAATATGGACCTGAATGAGTTGCGGTTTGAAAATGGCACTTGAAGAAGCCAATTCTTCCAGAAGTTAATGGTTTGTAGTCGCTTGAAGTCAAATAATGAAAGCACTTAAACACATTTCAAAGATTAAAAAATAATTTAAGCCATTGAAAATAGACCATTTTAATAAAAGCTTACAAAGTGCACAGCAAGGAATAAAATATTCAAATGAAGTTCTTTACGGATTTTGAATAAAAACAGATGAGGCGTATCAGACACAGGCTTAACACAGATACATTAAAGGTTTAAGTGGACCCAAACATTAATATTCTACCAGCACTTTTTCACCCCAAACCTGTATGATTTTTTTCTGCAGAACGCAAAGGAAAATATTATTAAGAGTGTTTGTAAAAAAAAGACACACAACCTCTGAGACATTTCTCAAAATATCTTTTTTCTCAAAAGATTTTTCACCTTTTTTGTGTTCCACCAAGAAACGGTGGAGTAAAATATGTTGGGGTCAGCTATCCCTTTTAACCAGAAATGTAAAACCTGGACAAAATTATATGATATATATATTTGATGTTATATATTAAATCATTAATTATGTTGCTTACTTTATAACTATTTAAATTAGTGATTTATTTAACTTTGTACAGTTAAAAAACTTTACAGTATTAAAGCTCATCTCAATCTCCTATCTTTTCTTAACGTGGTTGACAAAGTCTGCCATCTCCTGGTATAAAAACATATGTGTTTGTCTTCCTCTGTTTCCAGGGGCCTTTAATGAGAGCCTTCGTCTTCCTGAGACGTTCTTTAAAGTCATCTTCTGGCTTGGCTACTTCAACAGCTGCCTGAACCCCATCATTTACCCCTGCTATAGCCGCGAGTTCAAGCAGGCCTTCATTCGGATCCTGCGATGCCAGTGTCACCAGAGGAAACAACAGGGGTGGACGGCCTACAACTACCGCATCCAGACGGGCTCTGCAAACCAGTGTTACACAGACACCAGCTCTATCTGCATGAATGGCAGTCAGCAGACTCTGGCTCTGATGCAGCCAAGCCCGTGTATCAGCCGAGGAGGGGGCTCTCGTCAGGCATCGGTTCATCTTCCGGCCTGGGGTCCCGGCAACTCACCCCCCTCCTTATCTAGGAGCCCATTCCCTGGTAAAAAGAGACCAGACCAGAGTCCAGGTAAACCCAGCAGGATGACTGTGTTGTTCCCCAATGGGTCTTTCTCCAAAGGACTTCAGCATGCGAATGGACAGAACATGAAGAGAGAGACACACCTGAGACCCACAACTGAGACTACTATGTAGCTTGCTGTTGACTTTCGCACAAGGGATTTCTTTCTGGATAATTTAATACGTTGTCAATGTGAAATGCAAAGTGCATCTTGTTCCGCATGTCTGCATTGTGAATTCGAGAGTTGCGATATAGCTATTGATGTCAATATGTCATGCTGGATGTATTTGAAACATCACAGCCAACTAAATGTGTTATGTGTAGAAACAGTTTTGAAGGACGTGTGTATTTGATGTCGATGTTGATACATCTACATGAGTCAGCAGGTCAATTTCTTATGATGTCTTTATAGTTCACCCCTAAATTAAAATTGTGTCACATTTACTCATACTCTATTGCAGATCAAGAAAGGAGATATTTTGAAGAATGTCGGTAACTGAACAATGGATTCTACTTCTGCTGTATAGACACAAAATCAATTCAAGCCAACGGGTTTAGGATTCTGCAGAAGTAAGAAAATCATACAGGTTTAAATTGAGTAATTTTTTGTCGAACTATCCCTTTAATTGTCGTCCTTTCTGAGTTATTTCGGGGTTTTGCCAGTTTTTTAATATTCCCTGTTAAGATTCTTTAATTGAATTCACAACGAGTTAAATATGCATTGTGACTTTCATTTCAATAAGATGTTTTTGGCTTGTTTTATAAATTGGTTTGGATTTTTTGGATCCTGAAAAACACCCTCTATCAAAAAAAATGATGGAATGAAATGGTTCTACGTGAATAAAAAAATTTTTTTCTATGGAATACACAAATCAGGAAAAAAATATTTATTTTAGATCCTCAAAAAAAAGTTATCATAGGTGGAACAATTTTCCTGAGATGCCAGCTATCCATTAGCAAGATGAGTCTTTTTAATCTGCCAAGTGAGCATTTCTTCAAACATGTTTTCTGCCGTCTTTGCATTTTATTTACAATGGTGGACCATTTTATTTGTTGTGCTTAATTGTCTGCTTTATAAATCAATACATAAGGCATAATGAAGAAAGAAATCAATTGAAGATTTGTTGTTTCATAAACATTAACAGGGCTGGCGGGGGGGCGGTGTAGAAAATGTTAAGAAGCATTCCCAGTTAATGTTTCATATTAATAGTCGGTATATAAAGTAATGGCATCCAGAAAATAAATCTTAATTTAGTCTTCAGAATTTTTTTGGAAGTGTGGCCAACAATATGGTCCCATACTTTGAATTTGTGCTCTACATTTAACCCATCCATGTGCACACACACAGTATGTGAACACACACACACACACACACACACACACACACACACACACACACACACACACACACACACACACACACACAAACACACACACACACACACACATACACACTGTGAACACACACTCAGAGCAGTGGGCAGCCATGCTGTGGCGCCGAGGGAGCAGTAAGGAGGAACGGTGCTTTGCTTAAGGTACTCAACTCAGTCGTGGTATTGGAGTTGGAGGAGAACAGAGTATCAAACCAATGATCTTTGGGAACATGAGTCCAACATTTGAACCACCAGACCAAAATCAACAAAAAAATGGGTCACTGGACAGTAAATCCAGATCCTGCCAAAATCCTTATTCCCGGACCTGAATGCGATGGAAAATTAATGGGATGAACTAAAAAAGAGGGAGCACCAACATTTGAAGGACCTGGAGATTTCTGTATGGAGGAATAGTCAAAAATCACTTGCCTGTCCTCAAAAAAGGCATTAAGGAAGAACATCTGAGCTGTTTTCATGCAAATGGAAGTCACAGAAAGTTTTTAATACAAAGGGGCCAATAATAATGGCCAGGGTGTATCACAGAAAAACATGTATTTCTTAATATTGTATTCTCCAACCAAAATGGGCTAAACTTAATAAAATGTTTGAATTAAGTAGATTATTTTGACTACAAAATCAAAAGGAGATGCAACAAAGATTTAGTTTTACAGTCTTCCCTGCCCAGACCTACGAAGGGTGCCAATAATGTGTACACTAAAAATACATGTGTTATGTATTATGTTATGTTCTCTTCTGAGTCTTTCCTGGGTTTCTGCTAGGAATCACTAGGCAGACGGAACTGTCTTCCTGTCATTCTCACAACTCTCATCACTAAAAGTTCACAAGTAACAAAGTTACAAAACTTTGAAAAGGTTGATTTTCTGTTTGCCAGTTTGCTACACTTTATGCATGAATAAATTTATGGATATCTATGGTAATAGTAATGGTGAAAAAAGACCAAAGAATCATCTTGCCAATTATATGACATCTATAAAAATTAAAAGACAATTAATCCAAAAATGAAAAAATCTGCCATGAATTTTGTTCCAAACCTGTAAATATTTATTTGGTTGAAGACAGAGATGGAAATTTGTAACCAAGCAGTTATTGGACTCCAATAGAAGGAAAAATTACAATAGAAGTCAGAAAGGTTTGGAACAACTTAAAGATGAGTAAATTATAACAGAATTTAAATTTTTTAAAAACAATTTTGTAAATTGAGCATTTTTTCTAAGGATTTGTTTATCTTAACATTATTTTAAAAGTATTTAATCACCTTCGGTTATCGCATCTATATTCACTGGCACTAAATACATTTTAATTCATCCACTTGACCTCCATGCATGCGCTCCTGCAAACGACATGCGCCCGAACTACATATCCCAGAATGCCTCACACCTGCACGTCACTCAATGTGCGACTAACCGGAAGATGCCTTGTGGCTCCTTTCTAGAAGGTAAGAAAGAAGTGCAGAGGGATTGTTTAAGTGGAAATGTTCATTTGAAATGCAAACATGTTTTATTACATGTCAATATTTATGGTATCACTAAATCCTTTTATTTTACACATTGGTGGTCTCGCTCTTTTGATATGAAACCCACCTTGTCATTAATGCTAATACTAAAATGTGTTAGCTGGTATTTCTGTCCAAATGTAATAACTTCATTTTGTTGTGTAATGTTTAGGATTTTATCTTCTTTATTTAATTGTAGCTTTATGGACTAAGTGGTTTATACCAACTCATGTATGTGTGAAAAATAGTGAGTTAGCAAAATCAGTTTGAGGATCATTCAAGTCTTTTGTAATGTAATGTGTTATATAATATATGAGATATTTATATATAATGATACACAACATATTTATGAACTTGTACACTTGACTGTATTTGGTAAAATCTATCCTGGGTAACAGTTTAGAATTGAATAAGCATGATAAAGGCAATTCCAGCATTATAGATGTCACATAAAACTCTCTTAATTTATAGTAAACATAAAGACCCTGTTGATAGTCTTAAAACATTAAAAAACTCAATAAACAAACATTCAATTTTAAAACCGGTAAATAAATCTGTGTTATGGACGTGCCAAACAAGGACTCCAATTTTGGGAGACAACAATCTTCTTTAGATTTATGTGAATTGAAATCTACAAAATAGAATTAAAAATATCCAACAAATGGCTCTTTATAGAACATAATATTATTTATTTATTTTTATTTTTAGCTTTGAGCAAAATAAAGTGTTACGGATGTGACAATCTTGAAAATAGCCTTTACTATGAAAAATAATGCATTAAAATAAAAAGAATTCTCTATATAATTTGCTTAGTGTATAATAGTGTGAGAGATTTGTGGTCATTAACATTTACTTTTCCCAAATGTTGTCCAGGTTGATCTAACAGCACATCTCCAGATGGAGAAGGAGTCTGAGAAGCTCTCAGCCACTATGGCAAACACTTTAAAAGTGTCAGAGACTAGAGAAAGTACTGCAGATCAGGAAGAAGACTGTTTCTTTGACTGTGACGACACATTACCTGAAAAAGATCCATCAACAGCTGGACAAGTCAATGTACAACGCAATGAGGCGCCACATAGCAATTCACTGGAGTCAGAAGCAGGGATAGAAAAAGACATGGACCAGGAGAGACTGGATAATACATATAGCTCTAAAAGATCATGTTTGGATACCACATTGGCTGAAAAGACACTTGATTCGTTGGATAGAGATTTTAAGGAGTTTGAGGAGCAAAATAACGAAGATCAAGAGAAATGGGAGAGATTTGCAGATGGGGATGAGACGAGAGATGACAACTCAGACTCAGAATATAAAGAAGCGGCGAGTACGGACAAGGTGATCGAGTTTGATGAGGAGTACCTGCGTGAAGTGGAGAAAGACCTGACGGACGAAGAGAGGGAGGTGAGGGTTGTTCTGTTTTTTTTGTTGGATTTCACATCGACTCGAGGTCAACCTGTACAATGTTTCAGTGTCATTGTGAATGATACCTGTTATAGTTGATTTGTATTTACAATGTGATTGTTTTTATTACAGAGCAGAAGAAAGGAAAGCTTAGAGCTGAAGGAGAAGGGAAACACCCAGTTTAAAAGTGGAGGTAAAAATACCTAAGACAAACAGTTGACAAACAGTTGGAAAATGTATAACAATGTAAAGTGTAAACAATTAATATGCTCCTATGTTGTCTAGAATGATTGACAGTATTTCATATTAAGAGCATGTGGGTTTGGGATAAACAATTTTTGGCGACTAATTGAGTAATTCAAGTTTATGTTCACATAAAGTGTTTGTGGATTTTGCATAAAAATTTTGTATTAATAAACATATTCACACACTTTTATATATTTAAGAAAAATATTTAATTTAATCAATGTTAAATGTAATGTTAAAACATCTAAACATTTTTAGAAATGCATGTGTATGTGTTTGTTTTTATTACTAAGTATTTTATATTCACAGTACACAGACATATATTATGTTAACACAAACTTTTATTCCGGATTCGATTAAACAAAATTAATTCTTTTTACATATTTAAAAAATTGTGAATGTTTTATTTTGGTATGAATATTTACAAATTTGATATGTTTCAAACAAATTTAAAAGACTTGATTTCTTTACGGTGTTAGTTAGCTAAATTTGTTGAATTACTAGTACTAAATCAAAACCACAACAGCAACAGTTTGAGTGATATTATTTGGAATGAACAGAAGCATATTCTTAACATGTACATATTTTTATTGCAAAATATCTTAATTTCTTTACTTGCACTAAACTTGTGTAATATTTTGGTTACGTATTAATAAGCTCCATTATATATATTAGAACATGTAGAAGCTGAGGAGTCTTATACAGCTGCTCTACAAGTGTGTCCTGTACACTACAGCAAAGAGAGATCCATACTCTTCTCAAATCGAGCTGCTGCACGCTTGCATCAGGTGATTTACTTTTGTAAACATTCCATCGTAAAAAAAATTAAATGGGATTTTTGGCCCCGTTTTTTGAAACCAATCCAAAGAAATGTGCTGATACACTACTGAAATTTGATCGTCCAGTTTTTTGTGTGTGTACATATTCATAATTTTTTGTTTTTGGCTGACAGGATAAAAAAGAGGAAGCGATCAGTGACTGCTCTAAAGGTAAGATGTCTGTCTATACATTGTCCATGTTTTGATTACTGTCTGAATGGACATTTGAAATGTTGGTTACACTTTACAATAAGGTGCTTTGTGTTAACATTAGTAAATATATTAGCTTTTGCATTATGCATTAACTAACACTAACTAACAATTAACATTCTAGTTTTTCAGAATTTATTTATCTTTTTTAAGAACCACTTTTGATTCAAATAATGTGCTAAAATTAATTTAAACTAACATTTATAACTGCTTAATAATTTTTTAAAATACGTTTATTTCTAATATTAGTTAATGTTGTTAATGCATTAAGTAATTGTCAGCTTATTGCAAATTTTTTAAAGTGTTAAGGAAATGTTAAATGTTTTTATCCTGTTATGTAGTTAAGGCATTTGAGACAGTGATATTTGCAATGTCTTCTACAGCCATAGAACTGAATCCAAATTATGTACGTGCCATTCTGCGGAGAGCAGAACTCTACGAAAAGACAGACAAGCTTGATGAGGCTCTTGAAGACTATAAAACTGTTTTGGAGAAAGATCCGGGTATCCCTGCTGCAAGAGAAGCATGTATGGTGAGTGTGTCTGTGTGCTTCCCATTAGACTTCACATCCTCACTGAGTTCTTGATGTTACTTATGTCTGCAATTTAGTCCGTCTAAGCGTATCTGTTAGTAATAGTTCACCATTTAAAAATCATGAGAATCTTTACCAATATGTTTGTTGTTCCAAAAACTTACTTTATTGTTTATGTTCAACACACAAGATTGCATTTTGAATGTCCATATTGTTGTTTTTATGAATTGAAGATTAAAAGTGGCAGTGTATGCGACATTTATGTTAAATTCCATGTTTTTATTTTACCTTTATCTGACAAGTTTATGCCATTTCATAACTCTGAAATCTTATTCACATTTCATCATTTTTATATATTCAGACTTTGTTTGCTGATACAGTCAAATAGTTATTAAAGTCTTTCCATTTAAATATTTTTCAGAAAGCTAACATGGTATTAATGAATAATTTTTTAAGCTAAATTAATATATGTGTTTTTCTGCTGTCCTGCACAGAGGCTGCCAAGACAAATCAACGAGCGCAATGAGAAGCTAAAAGAAGAAATGATGAGTAAGATTGTTTTCTTTTGAAATATTTTTTATATGTGAACTAGTGATGCACAACCCATAGAAACAAGATTTTATAAAGAATTCAAGAGTTTTAAGATATCTGGGGACAGAGATTGCAGAATCCCTGTTCCTGGATAAACATCATTGTTGACATCCCTGACCTGATTTGTCTTTCGGGATTAGGCTTAGATCTTCGTTAGTGTAAACAAATCAACATATTTTCATCAATTCATTTTTAAAGACCCACTAACACTATTTGTCACCTAGAGATCAGATTTACAGCTTCATGTTTCTGTCCACCTTGGAGGACAGTGAATTTACTGCAGTTCACAAGTGGTCAGTCATGGGTGTGGCTTTATAAAGACATCATATTGATCACACTGCAGTCAGCCTTAGAGCTGCAGTCAAGCAGACATTACTCAGTGTTGACTCAGTTCATGAGTTGGCATAAATAAACTTGTAATGAGCTTGTACAGATGCATAGATTATGTAAACTAATTTTGTGTTTTTTTTACTCAGGTAAGCTGAAGGACTTGGGCAACATGGTTTTGCGACCCTTTGGACTCTCAACTAACAACTTTCAGGTCAACCAAGATGCCAACACAGGATCTTACTCCATTAATTTTGTTCAGAATCCCAACAACAACAATAGATAGCAATCAGGAGTCTAAATACTACAAACATCTATTGAGTTTCTCGGCTACGAAGTCCTGCCGATGCCTTTTTGGAGAATCACTTGTGATAACATGGGTAAATTTTAAATGTTTCTACTTGGTTTGGGAAATATATTATCAGCTCATGTTGTGATAATTTGTAGTTGCCCTTCACATAGGTCTTTATTTTTGCGAGAGCTCCTGCTTATTAGAAGATCTATTTGACTTACGTTTTTGGCATGCCAGAGTGTGTAGCTTGCTGTAAGTGTAAAGCTGGTGTAAAAGATAACCAGACAATTTGCCGGTCCATAGCAATGAGAAGATATCTTTCTTCACACCACCCAAGAATCCCTAATGTGCAGCCTTGTCTGCTGTTTTCAATGGACCTGTAACTGCTCTAACATTAAACCAGAAGTTCTTTGATTCACCTGCAGCATTTTCTTGTGGCTTTTTGTGTCTAAATGCATAGTCTCAATTATTTGTATTTATAACTGCATCATATATTATTAAAGAATAAGACACAATGTGGTACAAGGCAATGACTGATTTAATGTTCATTTCATAAAGTGATATACATGTACAGTAATAAAACAAATTTATGTCCACGACCATCTTCACATGTATAATCAGGAGAATTCTTCTGATTGTACTGACACGCATGTATATACAACAGCAAGACTGAGGAAAGCGCAATGAAGTGTGAGCACGTTAGCAGCTGTTCCTCTTAAATTCCTCAGTTTAAGCCTGTACCATGAATGATGCCCTGAACATCAGGGGCTAAACACCTTGAATCTGAAAAAGCATTGTTTGATAGAGAAATGGTCTATGGAAAAGGTGTAGTAGGTGTACAGAAAAGGTGAAACTCTGTAGAATGGCGGCTCAAAGTGGTTTGCAGTGCTGTATACTTTAATGTGCAACGATGGGCCACAAATAGAGGAAAAACTTAAAGCTACAATGAGACTTTCAGAAAGGGGCTCTAGTGCATCCCCTGCATTAAGGCTCAGTATTTCTCAATAGAAAATAAAAGCACAGTTAAATTGGACATGTAATTCAAGACTTAAAGCACATCACATGCAATATTGCATTTTTTACATATATATTTCATCTTAAATTAATTTTTATCTTTTATTTCAAACACTCAAAACCCCTGATATATGTTCCTGATCATCTACGTTATGGCCAGCTCCTCCAGAATAACGGCCTGTGCTCTGTAGTATTTGTGAAAGTCCGTTTCAAGCATGCTTCCAAAATGAATGGCTGCTTTAGGAAAAACCTGTTTTGAACAATTCTCAGCATGACTGACTCGGAAAAAGATGTTCAGTCTGCAATTCATTATAAATCTATAATTATTTTCTTAAATGAAAATAATTTCTCCATCGCACTTGTGTCTCCAACTGGACGACTTCCTCCCGATATCTGACCAATGGCAGTGCTCGAGGCAATGGACTATTCAGCAGCCCTTCAGCGTTGCAGCGCTGGGGGAAGAAAGATACATAAGAATATTTACCTCATGCAGGATTGCTATATTTATAAACCTGTATAAAAATCCTATTATGGGGTAAAAAAAGAATTAATGCAAGATCCTAAGAATTAATTGATAATTGCATTACATGTGCAGTTAAAATACACTAAGCAAATCTGCTAATTCTCCATATTAGAAAATTATGAGTAATTATTATAAGTAGTATAGCGGCTACATTAATAAATCAACATATTACTTCATCATAACCATATTTCAATATATTATATATGTGTAATGTGCACCATGAAGATCTATGCAATTGTTTATTATTGTCTATTAGGTGTAATCAAATATACTATGTAACTAATAGACAAACTTGTGATAGCTGACCCAAACATGAAAATTGTGTCATCAACTCACTTTCGAAATCTGAGTTTCTTATGCATACCAACCAAGATGATAATTTGCATAAAGTTTGTAACGTACAGCACTGGCATCCATTCACTTGAAAATATGTACCAATGGATTTTCAAATAATATTTTTTAAAATAATATATTTATTTTTCGGAAGAATAAAGTCATACAGGTTAAAATATTCAGAGGGTGAGTAAATGACTTTAGAATTATCAATTATCATTTTTGGGTGAACTATGCCTTTATGTTTAATGTGATATGTAAAGTAAGGTTTTACAATATAATTTCAGAAAATATATTTTAAGGCTCTTATTTATATAACCAACATACATGTTTGACATGCTTTCTGATTGTTGATTATATTTTGCCCTTCAGAGTGTAAACATGCAGAGAGGCTGGCACACAATGTGCATGTGTTTTCTTGAATGCATCAACTTAAAAATTACACTTTGCACAAATTAGTAACAGTCATATACTACAAATTATATACATTTGAAAAACTTGTAGATTTTGTGCAATCCTAGTTGAATGTAAAGCATGCATGTCTGACAGTCCAGAATTTAAAGACGAGGAATCAGTTATTACAACCCTGTGTATTATACCACATGTAGTCAAAATCTTTTGATATTGGATTATTTCAATTTGGTTATTATTTCTCATCTGTTTGCAGGTATGAACATCTGTCTTTTATGCACTTGGTTTAACTGAAAAAGATGCAATGAATTTTGCAAATGTTTTGTTTACAGTGGGATCTCAGGTTATTTCCACAACAGGGTTGTGCATTAGGCTACATCTCAGATAAATGCAGTTCAACAGTGGGCTGCATTTAAGAACTTGGTAACAATGAGCAGAAGCTGGTAAAATGAAAACAAAAAAAGACAACTAGATAAAATTGTTGAAGTTCACAGTTTATTTATATACTCTTAAAACATCAGAAAACATGTACACAATATCTTCAACCGTTACTTTTTTTCAATGGTTTTACAGCATTCTCTGACCTGCAAACAGATAGAAATAATAAAGTAAAAATAAGATGCTGAAATAAAACAAAGCCAACCACCAAAATAAATACCGTCTTTACTCTTTAGACAAATATCCGTCATTCAGTCAGTGTGGCCTACCAAGCATTGTTTTATTTCTTTGCTCATGTCATCGATCTCTACCTGCTATGTCACACATGGAAAGACCAGGCTATCTTACAGTACATCCCTTCCAAGATGTGTAAATATACCTGGACATGTGAGAATGCTAATGGATATGCAATGCAAAGACATAACCATGATTACAGACAAGAAAAAAAGAGATAATGCTCATCCACACAAATAAAACCGCACTGAAATAAGATCCAGTCCATACTTATTCAAAACAACCAGTCGAAAAAACATGTCGAACACTTTAAAGAAATGTGTACTGCAAACCTTCAGCCATATTAATCACATAGTGAAATGACAGGGAATAAAGTTCAGGCACAACAATAAATTGAAAACACAACAATCCTTAGCAAAACATTTCAGCTGAATGACAATGAATACTGAACAACTAAAGCAGCCCATAATTATATGACAAACATATTCACACGAGAATTGCTGCCCTTTGCTTCGAAATCCCACTTCTTCAGCAGGACACCACAGCCAGAAAGTGTTTCTTTTAGTTATTTAATGGAATGGTTTTGGTATTCCATTGCAGCTACATACAAAACGTAAAGTTTGCTCCTTTATGGAATATGTCTAAATTGAATAAACATATTATTCCATCAAAAAAGCTCATTATTCCATTAAACATACGCACGCCCAAATACATGCAAAGTGGCTGGTGGGCTGGCTGAACAACGGGAACATTTTGCGCGAAAACCAGACATGTGTATAAAAAACAGTTGAAGACACAAACATATGACAACAGCAGGAGGGAGCAAAACAAGTGGAGGAAAGAAAAAAGGAGCTGTGAACAGGGCAAGTAGATTAAGGAGAAATGAGCTCAGGAAGCAGATGTTGGAGCTGTGAGGGGCGAGGGAGGCGGGCGCACGGATAGGCTGGCGGGTTTCTCTGGGTTTCTCTGAGTTGGTACTCTCTGCATTTACGGAGTCGCTGTGCTCCTCCCGACAATGGCACTTGAGGTGACTTTGGCTTACAGGCACCTCCCCCCGATAACAGCATCTCAACTGCCTGCAAAGCCACGGCTGGCCAAGAGCCACACCCAGATCGACAGCCATCTGCACGGATCACTGGACTTAGATTAGTCGTCTCAGAACGTCTAAGATCGATCAGCACCGTTTAAGTCCCCTTTTCTACCTGAGCGAGACTGCGTCCAAAAGAGCTTTCACATTTGCCTTAACTTTCATAATAGGGAAGTGAAATAGTGTTCTAATGAATTTCAAGACTATAGTTGGTATCATTTCAGGGAGATCGGACCGAGATAAACGCAGCAGGGATGATCCGACAGCAAGGAAGTATAACATATTCATTGTGCTAGGTAAAGAATTTAGACTTAAATAAGTTCTCAGCTTCAACTTGTCCGAAGTCGACTTTAAGACAACGCAGAGTTGGTAAAAATTAAAATCGATACAGGTATACATTTTCAAACTTCTTCAGGTGAAAGCTATTCAGCTCAATAAAAATCCCACCCAGGGTTTCTTGCATTTTTTTGCTACTTAGATAGATCAAGATTAATTTGCTCTTAATCTTCAAATACATTATAACATGATTTTCTCATAAGAGCTTTTAGATTTAGATACTACTTAGCTAGCCTTAATATTCTGGACAACCCATACAATCTTTTCCTAGAACTCTCTCTCATCTGTTTTTCATATAATAACTGTAAGATATGACAAACTCAAAAGACTGATTACAAAAGGACGGACATTGGATACTCTACATGACAACCGCTTCATTTCAGTTAATCAATTCAATCGCCCTCTATTGCCTTTTCAACAAAAATTAATTTGTTCAGGTTGCCTGACTGATGTTTGCCTGGTGTGGCAAAGTTTGAGAGTTTTCGGAAGGGTTACGGGGCCAACACGGTGCCTGTTTTCCTACCTTACCAAGACACGTCACCTCACGTCTCAAACTGAGTAAGCAAGGCGCGAACCTCGGGAGTGAGCTGCTTTGCAGCCTTGGCAGCCTCAGTGATGGCTTTACGATATAGGCCCTTTCTCTTCTTGTCAAAGCGAGACTGGAAGTTTTCTAGAAATGGGGCAAGTTGGGTAATTGCCAAGAATGAAGTGGTAGGGGACCCGAACCAAGATACTCTGGCCTCCTCTCTAACTAAGAGCCCATTATCTTTGCGACTGATTGTGATGGCTAGGATGCGGGCGGGCCACCAGGGGAAGCCGAGGATTTTGGCCCAAACAATGTCCCCAACGCAAATTGTCCTGCCATCCAGGGCAACGCACTTAGAGACGTTTTTGGAAAAGACAGCAGCTTTGTGGGATTTACGTCGTTTTTTCTCGTCCTTAGGAGCAGAGGGAGAGGCAGAGACAAAAGCGGAGGATGTGCCAGGGGCAGGGGCCGATCGCAAGTCACCGGGAGGGGGTAGGTCGAATGTTTCGTTAGAGCTACAGTCTGAATTTGATGACTTAAGATCATCTGCACTATCAACGCTGCACATGGAGGTACTAGAGGAGTCAGGCTGGCTAGGGTTAAGGGTCATGTAAACCACTAGGTTTCCAGCCTTGCTCCCATGCATCTCCCGCTTTTCCTCCCGCCCCTCCTGTTCCTCTGGCTCAGCTCTGGCTTCCCTGTATTCTGGGGCCAGAAGCGTTTGGGCTTCGGGTTGGGCAGTGCTCAGTACAGACTCGTGTGCTCTGTCTGACCTCTGAAACTCTACTGCATTGGTTGCTTGGGTTGCAGAACAGGAGTGGGAGGAGGAGTATGAGCGAGTGGAGGTACAGCGGGGCGCAGCTGGTTTAGGCAGTGCTAAACGGCCCCCTCCCGGCACTTTCTCCAAGCAAGGCGGTTTACATGAGGAAGAATCGTTCTCTTCGTTACGGTACCTTTGGGGCTTGATACGCATCCTGGGTGGCAAGGGGTTTGATCCTCCTCCACTGATCTGCTGCAGTCTTCGGGTGAAGTGGACCTTCTGGTGGGCTTCCTGGAGAGCAGCTGCCCTGGTTATTGTTTTGGAATTTCCACCGCTACCTGTAACTGTCTCTCTCTGTCCTCGCTGAGCCTTGGCCATCTTAAGCACATGCTCTCGTGCTTTCGAGTGGTCAACGTTTTTGCTCTGAAGCACTTTTTTGGCATTGAGCTGCAAGCGGGCATTGACCGAGGACTGCGTCGTACTCGACGCGCCCTTCACCACTTTGTTACCAGCAGCTACACCTTTGACCTGACTTTGGCCAAGTGAGGCGGTCGACGATGACACCCGTATAGCAGTAGCTTGACGCTTGGGTCCTTCAGTACCACGGCCCTTGTCCTCAGAACGCGGCCGCTTACCTACAATTGCCGCTGTGCTGTCATTTCGCCTTCTTTTGGCATCCTCACTACGGCAGTCTGAGATAGGACCTCTGCGTGTCTCACGCCTGTCCCCTTGCACCACAGCCCCTTTACATTTATCACACAAAACCTGTCTCGGTCGGAGCTTGATGGCATTCATTATAGAAGTTGGCTCCTCTCTATACAGCCTTCGCTTGGGCCGCTTGATTTTGCGGGGTAGGGGCTGAGGTAATGACTGGTTGTAGGTGTCCCTGATGAACAAAGGAGGGGGATAAGGGGCCCCCTCCTGAAACAAGGGAGGTGGTTTTGAGGTCCATGGGTTAGGTTGAGGGTTGGGACAGGGCTGGGGTACAGCGGGAGCTTCCGTTGCATCCTTCAGAGGTGCATCGGGAGACTCTGTTGGATCCTTAACCGGCGAATCAGAAGTTCCATGAGTGACACCTTTATCGGTCTCTGACTGGAATGCTTCCGTCTTTAGCTGCATAGATTCTGGTTTGTCCTTGTACTCTCTCTTGGGGAAGACCGTTATAGGAATTCCATAAGGTCCAAACCTGAGGCAGAGAGATTGAGAAAAGGCATTTAGTTTAAATAGTAGTCAGGGTGCAATCCCCTTTTCCTTACATTTTAAACAAAACCATAAGTTTAAGGTATTTACTAATACACAACATGAAAATGCTGCAGATATTTATTCAAGATGGTTTGTGACTTAAGTATTTTTTTAATTTTTTTAAGTGGATATTTTTACAACATAGTACACCACATAAATGTTAAGCATTAATCAGAACTGTTTTAATTTTTGCATTGTTATGATTTTATTTTATTTAGTGAAGATTATATTTTTAAATACAGAAGAAAGCAATGACTTGCTGTCAACAAAAAGAAACAATTAAGATTATATTCAAGCAAATATCACAGTTTCACATAGAAAATTAAAAGCTCTGAATATACAATTATAACACGCTTTATTGTGCTAAAAAATCTTGTTAGCCTTCAATTTTCAAAAGTTATTAGAAACAGTTTCTGCTTTGTCAGAAAGCTTATTTTGTTTGGTTCAAAATCTGACATTAGAAAGAAGATGTAAAACAGCAAAATTGCTGGCAAAACTTTTCATTGAAATGTCCTTGGTTGTCTTACACACTTTCACACCAAGTGTCTCTATGGAAATGGAAAGAAGGGCTAATATCATTAAAGCTACTATCCAACAGTAATATTTTAGTGTTAACACACTACACACACTATTTAGACTTGATATAACAGAACTGCACTTACGGTTGTATAGAGTCTACAGACAACTTAAGATGCTGAATCATTTGCCCTAAACATATTTTCTCTCCATACACACTCAGGTACCAAGAATATCTAATGCTGACTAAATGTACCTGAACATTTTACTGAACTGGAATGCATGGATCTCTGATCCAGTGTAAATGTATTGCTACTGTACGTCCAAATGTTTATGCACATATATTTATGCATATTTTTGCATGCCCCCGAATTTACACAAAGATGTATATCCAAGAGCTATTGCAATATATTTTTTAAAAGAAATATCTGCTTTATATTTTCCTTTAACTTCTCAAAAGACTTACAAAATAGAGTTGAATTAAACTTTAATAATAAGTGGTAAATACAAAATTGTTTTAGGAAAATATGTAAATATGTAATTTAAGTGTCAGTTTCTTATGTTATCACAAATATTTTGATTGTAAGTATGATGTATTGTCTGTTGCGGTGGGCGATATGACAATGTTTAACCGTGGAAAATTAAAATGACTCCACGATCCACTCTTTCAGAGAAATCATATTGGTTTCCAAATGTTGCACGTTCTACTGATTTTGTATACATCCGCGCTCTAGATAGTGGCAGGTACAGAAGCCTGTATATATTGCTCGTACATTGAGTGAGAATAAGTGATGCGGTCAGTGTCAATGAAGAAAAACAGCTCAATTCATCAGCTCAATGCACGGAGCACTTGGACGCTCTCTCTCCCTCTCTCTCTCATGTTCTCTCTCTTTCGCTTGCATCACAGTACAAGGTGGCAGTGTTTTTAATATGCGCTCCTCCGTGTGCTTCCCATGCAAACATCAACAGATGCCTCTGATATAAGACGGCTAACCAAGTTTATCACGACTTAACAAAAGATTATCTTTGTTTCCACACACAATGACTTTTTGTGGCGAAGCAGATTCAGTTTATCTGGTGTCACGTTTATCCATTTATGATGATGACTGTCTCTGCGCTTGATTGAATACTTAATAAACACCACTATATCCATGCTTGTTTCAAATAAGTGGGGTCAGTGTAGGATAAGTAATATTTCAGACATATATAACTCTTTCCCCTACCAATATAAGATTTGTTAAACCAATGTTCATTTTGGGATGGTTACAAAGTCTTTCATTGTAAAGTCTTATTAAACGTTATCACTGTGCGGTATTTAAATATTTCCCTATATTCCCCAACCCCCAATTGTCTATAACGTATAAAATTGTGAGCTGATCGAATCATTACACGTCTACCTATCATCACTTCAAAAATACAAAGTGAGAGAGAACGTCTGAAACGTTACGACATTTTCACAGATAGCCCTACTCATGGGGATATAAGTAAACTGGTAATACTGGTCACACATGCTCAGGTAATATTTCACTATCTCCATTAATCAAGGACATAGTGGGGTGGGCTGAAGCCTGAATGTCCGGTGCCAGTCACATTTCATATCTATGGCATGCACTTATTCTTTATGTTAGACGTCAACTTGTGCCAAAGCAAGTCGAAAACACTTCAGAATGCCCCAAAATGTGACCAGCCCTATCTAAAGTGTATACGGACACATATATTATGATGTCTTCTGGTTCAACCTGAATATCAACACAACCTAGAATCAACCTTGCTCCATTCTGTCACCGAGTTTTGGTTCCTAACCGCTGTCGCCTCTGGCTTGCTTAGTTGGGGTCACTTCATTTACAGCGAAACCGTCGATTGATTGTCAATGAACACAGGGGCACAATGTAACTATCATTTTACTGTTTGACTAATCAATGTTGTTCAGATGCTTTAACGCAATGTATTTTGTTTAAGAGGGCTATTTAAATAAAGGTGACTTGACTTGCCGTTCAATATCGAGATTTGGCTTATCAATCTCATGCAATGCATTAGAGGGCAGTCAAGGCCTGGTGGTTCGAGTCTTGGACTCGTGATCCGAAGGTTGCTGGTTCGAGACTCGGAACCAGCGGGAATACCACGACTGAGGTGAGTCCCTTGAGCATGGCACCGTCCCCCCCACTGCTCCCCGGGCGCCGCGGCATGGCTGCCTGGGTTTGTGTTCACAGTGTGTGTGTGTTCACTTACTGGATGGGTTAAATGCAGAGCACAAATTCCAAGTATGGAACACCATAGTTGGTAATACGTCACGTCACTTCACTACAGTGTGTGCCTTGACCTTCACTACAATTCATTCCTTGATTTGTAAAACAAACCGGGGAATCGTTTATTATGCCATTCCTCGACTCCCGGCCAATCAAGCGCCTAAAGTGTAACGAGTTGCCCATGGGCAAACGATGTATTTTAACAGTGACTTCACTTGCTCTTCTGGACACTTCAAAGAAACATCACAAGAATGTTATCTCAAGCGAGATGGGGGTGATACGACACGCATGATGAATTGGGCTCAGCTATGACTCATGTATGACACACAGAGGGAATGTGTGAAAGAGGGTGTTGAGGGTTTTTGTGAGGGGTGTTAATCCGGTCTTTCAGAGGGTATGATGACATACATCCATACAGTCCTGTGTATGAGAGTGTGACCTGATGCAAGTTCTCCAAGAATGGTTTTGGAGATCCACAGGTTTGAAACTGAACGTGTATCCGGACTTTACCTGTAGTTCTGCAGAACTATGACCAACATAAAGCGTCACATTTGAACACATGAAATCAAAGTTGATACAAGAAAGGAAATACAGGCCACGCCCCCAAACAAGGCACCCATTATTTTGACAGCTGTGACGTGCCAGTGTAGTTGAGGGGTGAACATTCCTCACCCAAACATCATGTTTACCTCTTAGAAAGGTCCATAAGAACCCCAGAGAAGATCTTCTCCCCTAAACGGAACGACACCACCAGAGCATCGTCGATGATGTGATCCAGTGTGACCCGAACCTCTGACCCAAGCATGAGACTGCCAATGGTGTCAGAGCCCGCACACGGACCCGGGGACACATCCGGTTCCGGTTTGAACCTCCGTGCGAGGTGAGGATGCTCGGGTGGGGGGGTGAGCGACTGACCCACGAGCCCCGGAAGTTCGGGCGAGTCCCTAAAGCAGTTCTGACCCGCTGACGTGTCCTCCGCGTTTGACAGCAGGTCCACGTGTTCCGATGGGTGCTCGGGTTCGTGAAAAGCCTCCTTGGGACTTTTGGGTTCTGACCCGGACGTGTCGTCCGCGGGTTCGGCCCGCGTGAAGCCGATGAGCTCGCACTCGAGATGCGCCGACACGGGACCGCTGGGTCCGGGCTCCGTGGGTGAGGGGTCGGGGATGGGGTTCGGACCGGGTTCGGGGGGACTGACCTCCGGTTTTGGGGAGAACGAGTCCTGTAAACGTTCCGCGTACTCGGAAGCGCCGGTGTACCTGTAGTCCATAAGGACGGGCAGCTCGGTTCCGTCCGGGCGCTTCCGGGAGTCCCCGGTGTCGGTTTGCTCCTCGCCCGCGTGGGCTTTTCCCGGCCCACTGATTTCCATTTGGACCTGGCTGCATTCCTGAACTGCATCCACGTCCTCGGCTGGGTGACACGGTTCCGTTTTCGGGACAAAGTCGGCCGTTGAATGGACCTGGAGGTCGTCCACGTGCTCCCCTGGTTCCGGGTCGTACTCCAGCCCGTCCGCCGCTGTTGTTGATGCCGCAGCAGCTCCTGGCTCCGCAGCCACGGCCGCCATTTTCTTTCCGCTTTGCAAGCAGCGCTTGGCCCTCTCCTCCCGATGAGATTCGAACCCGCCCACTTTGGACTGCCGACACTTGCTATTGGTTCGTTTAACGTGCGGTTGATTTTAAATGGCTGGGGGGCTTGCCAGTCAAAGCAAGCGTTATTGCGATTGGCTCGTGGTGTGTCAATATACTTTATCGCGGGGAGGCAACTTTGGCGCCACAAGAGGCGCTGTTGAGTTGTGTATTTGTGGCAGGGCTGGTTGTGTTTTTATTGTGAATTATAATGAATTAAACTGAATTAAAAGACTCTTTAAGTTTATAAGTTCAGTATTAATAATACGTTTTAATAAGTGAAACATTTATGTTCACAACAAAGTAAATTGAGTAAACCGAACAAAATAATGTTAGGGGAAGTATTGCAGCCCTATAATAAACTTGCAGGCAAAACAATTTTAAAAACTCATTATTTGATCATTTTATATTTAATAAATATTTTACAGTTAATGTTGAGGTCTTTATTTGGTACACATTTTAGGGTAATTTAAGGGGTCAGAAAAGTTAAACCCCTCCCATTATTTTTCACACTGTATATTATTTGTTAAAAATATATTGTATATAAAATATATTGTTTGTTAATCACCTTCACCTATACGACATCATCTTGTGCATTAACACAATAAAGAGTTATTTGGAACAAAGTAAAAAATTCTAAGATTTACATTTACATTTAGTCATTTAGCAGTCGCTTTTATCCAAAGCGACTTACAATAGTCACCAGATTGTCAAAAGTAAATGACAGTATAATAAAAGTTTATGTTTCACTCTGTTTTTTTTTATGTCTATTGTAAAGGACACAGTTTAATGAGCGTATTGCAATTGTACCACATAGTGTTAGTAATATATATGCTCTTTTAAGATCCATGACATCACTACATAACTTTTTAGTATGTAAGAGGTTACCGGCAACTGGCAGCAACTTTACTATTCTATTTAAATTGTACATATCATAATATAATTTCATAGTGTTGTAATAGCCGTTGATTTATTATTTGAATTAATAAAATGTTTATCGATTGACAGACAGAGTTTGCTCTTAAGGCAATTTAATATGTGTAGAATTGTATAATCATAGTTTTTAATATCAGATTTATCATTAATTCAGATGATACAAACAGATGTGGTAAATTATGAATATTTTCCCTCATGTACCAAGATCATTTTGAGAGTCAACTGGCCCTGTCTTACTTTGTAATAACAACACATCATGATTAATGGCTTGTTTTGGACTGTTTTCAAGAAATCTCTCAATCCCAACGAATCTCGTCCCCTTCTCTAAATGTGTGATTTCAGAGGTAAGGCCTTGCAGAAAGTGCAGCAAGTACACAGAGCTTGTCCTGTTCTCTTTTCAGTTCAACAATGTGCAAGGTCTGTTATCTTTGAAGCTAAAATTTATCTGTTCATCTCAACAGCAAAAAGGAAAATGTCAGAGAGAGATGATGCAATGAAAGCTTTATTCTATGAGAAACTAACAGGGGTTTATGTGCTGAAGGGCAATGGCCTAAGGGACAGATAAGAGGATTGGACATTCAAAGTTTAGAACAAAACTCAATTTGTTAGCTCTGTTTATCTGATTTTTATGCATTTAAGCTTTGTGTGTATATGAATTAAAATCTATGTTTTGATAAACTCATAGCTTGTCTCAGCAAGATTATCTTGTGTCTGGCGTGTTTCGGTTTTTTAAAGGCCAAGTACAAGCAAATGTTTATACTGCATAGCTTAAGGATTGACTTTCAAAATATCAGGACTGTCAATAATTATGATTCTAAGAACCTGGTTAATAATATTGTGTTAACACAATGGTTTTATCAAATAACTCTAATTGACATATTTATCATATTCCTACACTTGTATTTTAAGCTGTATTCAAAACGCCAAAACACCAAAATGAAAGATTAATTACACAGGTAGAATTGTATTGTTTTTTTCTGATAAATTGGCTGTAATAAAAACTTATTTGTAGATTCTTTTGGATGCAATATAAACCAGACATTGTTACAACCCAGATGTTTTTCTTTGGATAAAAACATACTTACATACTTGCATCTCATTTGCTTAACTTTGTCAATAGGAAAATTATGTATATTGATCAGGTTGTCGTTTTGTCTTCTTTATATTTGTGTATTATTATCAAGAAGGTAATGTTAATTCCTGTGTGTGATTTTCATCCATGTATTCCTGTAAACTTACAGTACAAACAAAAGTTTTTAAAAACTAAAACTGATTGATCACCCAAAATTCTGTCATGAATAACTCACTCTCAAGTCGTTCCAAATCTGTATATATTTCTTTGTCCTGATGAACACAGAGAAATAAATTTTGAACAATTCTCTAAACCAAACAGTTCCTGGACCCCCTTGACTTACATAGTGGGAAACATGAAAATGGTAGTCAATAATCCACAGCGCTTTTTCATCCTACATTCTTCAAAGTATCTCATTTTGTGTTCAGCAAGTCCAGGAACTGTTTGGTCACAAGCATTCTTCCAATATGTTTCTCTTTGTTCATCAGACCAAAGAAATGTATACACTTTCAGAACAATGGAAAGGTGAGTATTTGTGGGCTTATACCTCGAAGCAGCAAAATTGGTACCAGATGTGTAAATATGTGTTCATAATGTTGCATATTAAGACCTTTTCAAACCATCCAAGTGATGGCTTTATGTTTTTTGGCAATGTAGTATTACTATCATCTGCTGTGTAACTGAACAATCCTATTATTTTTAAATATATAAAGTTGGTGTTTTTAAAACGTTTAAAGTCACTAATATCCTTTCATTGGACGCGTATAGTCGCATCAGTGGTACTTGGGTAATCAACCGCACGGTCATCCACTTGATGACTGGCTCTTTTGTGATCCCGGTGTAAAGGTTTATGACACAGTTATGATGATGTTGATGATGCCTCCATAAAGTCATGCAGAAGAGGTCGAGACAGTGAGTGTATATAAGCACAGAAACATTAAACCATCTGTACCTTTCTTCCAGCTTCACTCCAGGTTTGAATTTGCTCTCTCCGCTCAACACCCACACCATGGCTTTCTCTGGCAAATGGGAAACTGAATCTCAGGATGGATATGAGGAGTTTTGCAAACTAGTTGGTAAGCCTCTTCTCTGCAAAATAAGTCATTGTGGTTATGGAAACCTGTTGGTTAAATTCAAACATGCAAAAAAGGGTGCAAATGTACCCGGCAGCATTTTTATGTAGTTTAGCCAAATTCCTCAAACAATCCATAAAAATTGATCTTAACTGGTCTACTCTTTGGATGGCTATTGGCTGTTTGGTCATACAAATGTTTAAGTTTACATTGTTGCAAATTAATGTAAAATCATGAAATGTTGCAACAACTATCCTGTTACTGGATTGTACAATACAATTATATATTGGTTACCCTTTTTTATTCTCGCAGTAATATTTACTCCTTACTATCTCAGGTATCCCTGATGATGTCGTTGCAAGGGGACGTGACTTCAAGCTTGTGACAGAGATCATCCAGAATGGAGATGACTTTACATGGATCCAGTACTACCCAAACAACCACACTGTAACTAATAAATTCATCATCGGCAAAGACAGCGACATGGAGACAGTTGGAGGGAAAAAATTCAAGGTATTGGCATGGAAAGATCATTCATATTTATTAAAGATAGCGTAATGTAGAAAAACTTAAAAGATTAAAAGATTAACTAAACTTAATTATTGTATTTTCTCAAGTCGAATTGCTTCGGTCATTTTGCTTGGCAAGTAAAATAGTCTCTCTAGAAGTTCTGGATATTTAAACTTTAAATAAGACAAAAATGCTTAGCAAGATTTGTTTTGCGGTAGAGCTCATTATAACATTCCACTTTCCTACAGCCAAATGCTTGCATGATAGATTGAATGTATTTAATCTACACTATTTTAAACAGAAAAGTAATGCAAAATGTTGATTTTGCACAATTGATGTTTATAAACTGATTCATTTGAATATTTGAGTTCTTATACTTGCACGATTCATTCAGGGGACTGTCAATATGGAGGGGGGCAAGCTGATCATAGATTTCCCAAAATACCATCACACATCTGAAGTCAGTGGAGGAAAGCTGGTTGAGGTGAGTAAAGACACACAAAATAACATCCTGAAAGAGAACTTTTGAATCTAATTCTTCATGTTCTTGGCTTTGCAGACCTCAACAGCCAGTGGTGCTAGTGGTCCGGTGGTTTATGTGCGTACAAGCAAGAAGATCTAAATGCATTGTTGAAACGTACAACCCTTACTTGAATAAAGTGTAAGAAACAGACTGATGTTTCTGTATCTCTTTTATATATTCGCATAAATATGAATATACCCAATTATGCAACATTAAGGCAAAATGAAATTATTTGAGTCTTCTGGACAGCAGGGTAACCACTGGAGGGCAGTCAACCCTTAAACCTATACTTGTTCTCCCCATGGCAACTCTGTAACAAAGACATTAGCATTCAATTTTTAGTGCATAATGAGCAACACTAATGACTACCAAAAAGGGGGACGTGGGGTTGAATTCAAGGTAACCTTTAAAGATACAATTAAAATTAGAATTAAATAATGAATCAAAACCCCACAAGCTTTAATATAAGCACCATGTTTATCTGTAACTAGTATGTAGTTAATCTTAAAACTCCCTTTACACACACCATATACATTAACGTAAAATTGTAAAACTAAATAAAGGAGTCAATGTTTTTTTTTTTTTGCAGTAAAACAAAAGCAAGGGGTTGGCTTCAGTGCCCCCTCCTGATAATTAAGAAAAAAGGTGCCAGCCCTTCCCCCCTGCTTTGCAAACAAAGGTTGTGAAAATGATCCATTACCCCATTGCCCCTTTGCCAACTATCAACCCCCTCCATTCAATCTGTGTCTCTTCATCATCACACCAACCCCAGACATGTGCCCCCCCCACCGGGCTGCAGCACAAAGGGAGGGCCTCTGTCTGCTATCCACCCAATCTCCTTAATTACACAGATAAGAGGGGACTCTGCCAAAGCCCTTAATCTGGCAACGGTAAAGTCAGCTCCACCCTGGAGTATTAATCCCCTAACATGTTTGTATTTAAATATGCAGTTTCTTATTTTCAACTTTATAACATAAAAAATTGACAAACCAGATTTAAAGATCTATAATCTATCATATATTTTGGAAAGACCTTTTGATGTTGCCTACATTCATCAGTGGTTGAACTCTGTTTTTGTTTTTTTTACCGTTCATGTATTTGCTTCCTCTGTGCTGAAGGTCATGGTTTGTCCTTGATTCAGTACACTGCACACTATGAGCCATCCTGTGTCAAATTTGATCTTTTCCATCTTGTCATAAACAAAGGTAAAACCCCCACTATATATTTCGCCATAGTGGCACCTTTACTGTATCTATTGTCAGCCGTGCTCTAAACCCTTGACTTTTATCTCGGAAAAGATCAGTGGTGCTCAGTTGGATGCGCTTTATTTGTTTAGTGGTGTTTAGTGACAGGAAGAGCCACCATGTGAGGCAGGAATCTCGCCATTGTCTTTAATCCAGCACGTGACATGCGGGCAGGAAAGGGGGAGGGCGGTGGTGTTTGTGGGCGGAGTCAAACATCCTATACCCCCCAACAATGCCGCTGAAGACCTTTTCATGTGCGATGAGTCCAGACATTCATATGAAACAACTCGCCTTGGGCTATGCAAATCCTCAGCATTTACTCCAAACGCACGCATGACACATTTACAAACAATTTATGCTCTTTTCATTTTATTCCTGGGGGTTTCATCCAAATTACACCTGTTTTCCCCGACCCAACATACAGGCTTTTAAATAAAACCATCTGAATGAGCAGAATTATTCATCTCCAGTTTACTATGAATGCGAGATTTAGGAGACACTGGTTGCAATGTGCAACATTTTCTCGGTGGAAAAATAAATCACTGCCTACCTGCAGTAATAGTGTATTAAAACAAATAAAAACAACTAACTCTACATCGTAAAAAAAGTAGTGGTAGAGAAAAAAAACGCAGTCTAAAAGTTACAACCTAATGATTACATATTGCACACACAGAGGCTTCACAAAAAATGAGTTGAACTATAAAACAGTGCGTGTCTGTTTCAGCGAACACAGTTCTCTACCTATACAAAACATGAGACTTCAATACAAAACAAAAGAGGAGTTTGGAGGAAAATACAAACAAATGAATGTTTCTGACCAATCATGAAATGTATAAAGCAAAAGTAAGAGCCCTGCAGAATCAGCACGTAAATGGCTATATATTGAGGTAGTTCAAAGTTCAGGATCCAAAGTCCAAAGTGGTTGAAAAAGCTCATTCAGCAGGACGTAAAGCAGGCTTTGGTCTTGAGGCCAGTTAACGTAAAACAATTCATTGCGTGGTCTTAAAACCTTCCGGACATATAACAAAAAGGACGTTTGGTTAATCTTATCTTTAGTTTAGAATAATAGTAACATATTTTGGACAAGTCTGCTTAAAAAAAATCCTGTTGAATTCAATTTGAAGAAATCAGACAGAAATTAAGTTGTTCCCATAGGATCTTTCTAGCCCGCAGTGATCTTAACTTAAATGACTTTGGAGGTAAATGTCAATGACAGTGTTAGAGTAGTAATGTGAGGTAATGTTTCTGAGGTATAACACAACGAAATGGCTTTCATTGGACAGCAGAACCACAGGGTGATCATGGCTATTTTCCCTTGGGGGAGGAACTAGTAAAGCGTGGTTTCCCCTAGCACGGGAGCGAGGATCGGACATATGCCTCCATCCCCTGAGGGTCCTCCCTCCATCTGCCTGAGGAAAAAACCCTGGAACCTCAACGTAACGGCGACCTTGTTTTACTTTCAAACCAAATTATCGAGAAACGCGAAGGAGAACACAGAAGCTACTTCATACAAACATAAGCCGTGTCAATGGTACTGTGTGTACGTATTCGTTTTCTGTACATCCCTGATGTGAGTCACTGTAAACCAAAAGGGAATTGAGATACTTGGTCATAAAGCCATGAGTTCATACAAAAGGCAGCAGCATCAAAGGACCATACAGTACATCCAGTGTGAAAGTTCAAGGACTTGTTTGAAAAACGCTGGTGTTTTGGAATGTGGATCACCACAACTTCTCTACTTAAGGCTGTTTTTTAAAAAGCGCCAGAATTCAGTCAGTTCGGCTGTTGTGACAGCACTGGCACAAAGGTCTCGACCAAATAGACATCCTCAAAATATTAAAGCCAAACGTCCTAAGGCTTTGAAAACAGTTTAAAGGTCCCATGTGAAGAAGGGGGTTTTAAGTTAATACAATGACCTCGGAAGGATCCACTCGACCATTGGTCTTCTGTTTGGGAAGTCTTCGTCTGCGGCTAAGACGAAGCCCCTCGGGGCAGGTGGCGGCGGAGAGGGCGGAGAGGGCGGAGGACGGCGGTAGCCCCAGGTTGAGTTTGTCCTCCCTCTCCTGGCGTCACCTGTCGAAGCATCCTGCTGTGAATGTGTGGTGGGAGCTCAAGTAACCGCTCCCGTAAGTCAGACCTAGGCAGTGGCGTTCGGGCACCATGCTCACTTGCATAGAGATGGGACCTTGGAGGGGCAAACCACGCAGCCCGGATGCCAAAGTGGGGAAGGACGCAAAAGAACTGGCCGGCATCGTTGCTGATAACAGGCTGGCTTGGTGGGGTTGCAGGTATTCCCGGGAGCCCACGGGTCCCAGGGCCTGGCAGTCTGCCAGCATGTGCAGCTGGGATAATGCCGGCGAGTGCTGTGGGTAGCTGCTGGCCTGGAGGAGCAGCTGCTGGGAGCTGACGGTGGGCTGCCTCTGTAAAGAGGAGGTGACGGGGCTGGGGGGGATGTGAGTTTGGGGTGGGAGGCTTTGGCTGGAGGAAGGGGATGATTTGGATTTGTTGGCCTCTTTCACGTCGTTGTCATGGGCACTGAGAAATGGAAAACAAAAGAACTATGAGCTTGACATTGAAATGTTCATTCAAAGAGAGACGTTATGCTCTAAAATGTGTACCTTTTTTAATACAATGAAAGTGCATAGTATCTGAGGCTAAAGAAATGTTGGTAAGTATAGGAAAGTATATGTTTAAACAAAATTGACAATATCAATAAAAACGCTGTATTATCCATGCCGGGCCAGTAGTAGGCGATGTCCCTTTGCATCTACGCATAGCAAGATTAAACCAGAAAGTGTTTTCAAAATACTTTTTGTTGGCCTCTACATGTTGAGAATTTGCAAATAATGTCTCTGCTTGTCACAGTGATGCAGTAAATCTAGTTGTCACTAGAGAAATGCTAAAAGGACATGCCACCCAAAAATGAAAAATCTGTCATGAATTAACATCATGTATACATTTTAAAATTTCGATTTGTAATTTTTCTACAATGTTAGTCAATGATGCCCCAAAACTGATGGGTTTTAAAAAATGTTCAAATATTGTCTTTGCGGTTAAAAAACAAATGAGGGAGAGAACATATTTTTGAGTTAAGCATGCTTAAGACTTTTAACACTTAAGTCCACAGACATCCGTTCACATGCCTAAAGACTCAATATGTTGAATGCATGTGCAGGTCTTAAGCATTTCTTTTTCATAAATAAGTAAATATTAAAAGTGGGTTTCCGCTGTGGAACACTGAGTGTAATTGGGACTGCACTGTACAAATGAAAAACAGAGATTTCTTTTATATTTGGGGCAAAATTACACAGACAAAAATGACACCTATCCTTTGATATCCTCTGAAATGATATCACATGTATGCGAGAATATAGACTGTGGTTTGCTCTTACAGTAACATGAGCTGAATGCACTGCGTCAGATGATCCCAGGAGTAACCCGTGAGCAGGTGGAGGACAGTGGTCCAGCTGGGCGAGATCTGCAGGCAGATTCTGGATGCAGCTATGCAGGCAGCCGCCACCTGAGATGGCCTGAAGCTTAGAAATGCATGATCTATAAAAACAAAAAAACACAAATAAATAAAAAACAGAGCTGGAAACCAATATGCATGACTCTGACCATATTTGACTTTGTGCCTGCATGCCTTTTTCTTTCGCAGAATGCTTAAAAAGATATTTTGAAGAATGTTGACAACCCTTCATTTGCATGGCTGTCCCTTGAAATGTCTTCCCTTGCATTCTGTAGAAAGTCAAGTAAATTATAAAATTGTCCTTTTTGGGTCAAATATCAACTTAAGATAGGCTGTTTGTGAGGCCAAGCTATTTTACAATGACTGCAGGATGATTAATAACTTACATTTATCACTAACATTTATAACCAGAATGAATTATTCAACCAAGTAATAGCTCATTAGACTCACTTCAGTCTATGCATGGTTGCTAAGCAACATAATAAAAGTTTATTTCATGAACATGCAATTTGCGCTTTAATTTGCGGAATTCAATTAAAGTGCGGTCAAAGGTCTGCATGTATCATGATAGATCGTAGGATCTGAATTGCTTAAAAGCAACCTTTGTGTTTGTGCGAATTTGTAAATGATGAAATTAACTTGTACAGACATTCATAATGTGTTGCATTTCGTTATATATATATTTTTTAATTTCTTTATTCTTTACTGTTTTGATTGAGGAATTAATTTGAGTTATGAGTATATTAGTTATTCCGTTCTGTATAGTTATCCTTAAGTTATAATATTTTAAATAGAATGTAGCATTTGTTTTGTCTTCACAAGTAGATTTGATTGTTCAATGGTCGAACACCTGATGAATGGTTTTCTAAGCAAAGTATGAGCTGGACGAAACAACAATGACCTAGATCAGTCTAGAAAGAGTTCCCGGTAGAGCTCAGGACGGAGTTAAAATGGACAAGAATCAGCATCTCAACACAACAATGTTTTTTCTTCTTTCTAATAAACTTCTCATTTTATTATATATTATCACTTCATCTCATGCCTGCTGTCTTTCCTTCATCTCTGTGTCTACCTGATACTCTAGGTTGGATTTATAAGGTCTGCAAGTTATATCCATGGTTGAACCTGTCTTCGGGATCTAAAGATAAGAGAAATCTAATCTAATCAACTATTCTATTTCTGAATGTGGCTGCCATTCCGACTATTGGCTCTATGAACCACTGTATAAAAACGTATATGAATGGATGATATTTAAAAAAAAAATGTATTATTTAATTATAATTACTTTCCGCTTACTGTAAACATGTCAATAAATCCTTTAAAATGAACTTAATGACATTATTCACATTACCTTGTAACGAGACCTCTAGGAAGTAGTGTGTGTATTTGTCCATGAATGCTTTGGTTTTGGACATGGAGGAGAGAGGCCAGCCGTTGTGCAGGTCCCCCTCCTGGACAGCAGCGTGGAGGTAGTAGTCGATGAAGTGGGCGGGAGTGGGCATGCACAGGTTCCAGCCGAACGTCTCCAGCAGCAGGATCTCCATCTTGATGAGGTCGCGCTTGTTGAGGGTAAGGTTAAGACTGCACATGAAGCCCAGTGTGTTCAGCTGCTCCAGTTTGGGTACACGGTCCTCCTTTTCCTCAAATTTACCTGCACAAAAGTGAGTAGATATTTAAAGTGGGTATAGCCTATGCAAATTTGGGACGGGCCTGCAATTATGTTTGACGCAGAAATGACAAGTGAGATGTCATGTTGTAAAATCATCTAAGATAAATAAAAAAAACACTTAAATGCCGTTTCTAGGAACAGTAACATTGTATAGCTTTTTCAATTCAAAAGAAACTTCATCATCACAGTTGACAAAGATCAAAGACATTCCTGACCTAAGAACACAGCATCTCTGTGTTTCCCTCACATTCTTCTATTTACACTGACATCATTAAGGTGAGGCCTTTCGTGAATCCTGGTAATGAGAGAACACAGCTGCTCCCCTCTTTGCAGAATTCCTTTGTTCTGCTTCTCAATTGCCTTCCTGTCTCTCCTGTGCTAGGTGTTAATATCTTTTCCCAAAAGTCCAAGACTCCCTAGTATTGCTTTCCCCCGCGGTCCAATGCTCCAACAATAAGGGCCCCATAACCTCTGACCTCTGCGACGCATGCTTAAGCGCCCACGGCCAGGCCAACCCCCTTGAATCAGAGGCTGGTATAGTGGAGCCTAACAAAAATGTGTTGTTTCACACGGCAAACCATGGAACTTTTGTGTATACTAACATACTACTGTAATTATTTTGGTAAAATGGTATGCAAGGGAGTGCATAATGTGTTTCCTATGGAATTTCTATAAATACCATTAAAATACCATCATCCATGGTATGGGTATTAGAGGGAGAGACAATTAAAAGGTCTCACCTTCATTACTTTATGCATATAACCGATTTAAATTCATTATATAGTCAACTAAGCATTGTGATGGATTTAAGAAAATAAAATTGAGCTGTTAATAACATTAATTTGTGACAGCTGTTACTAACAATGTAATAAAATCTTGTGTAAAATTAAATGATTCAACTAGAGGTTGTTATTTTATAACAAATTATTAGTTATTTTACAAGAATAGATCAACAAAATTATAAATGAAGAACTCCCCTTATTAGCATTGGGAACTGTATAATACATGTGCTACCATTTAAAAGTTTAGGGTCCAATGACTTAAATGATCACAAAAAAAAAAAATGTTCAGAATTTTATCCAACTAGTCTATTGAACAAAGCCACTTCCATTTCCTTTAAACATTTATTAAGATATTTTTGTTAATGTATTAAGGAATTACTCGAAATTTAGATTCACTTTGTAGTAGCAAAATACAATTTTAAAGTTTTTTCTTTTTTCAAAACAAAAACCTTTTGTTTATAAAAATTGTTATATATTCCAAATATCTTTCTCTGCATTATTTTAATCAAAAATATATACAGACTTGAAACAACATATAGGATTAGTTTACCCCAAAATAAACATCTGACATCCTTAAGTCACCTTCAAAAGACATTTTTAATTTTATAATTTCATTTCATTCCAACATATACCTGAAACTAATGTGTAATGTGTCAAACCGCTGTAGATTAAGCATCATGGATGCAAGAAATTTACTTTTGCTCATATCAAAAACAGTTGGCGCTAAAAGCCCAAGCGTAATGCCTTTTTCTTAATTATCCGGGGTATAAAATTCTTTTCATCAGCATCAAACCTCTGGGGGGGTCATCTGTCACACTAATCTGAATATCAGAAACCCCGCTGAGTGTTTCAGTTCAAACATGCCCCGCCGGAGCCCTTGGCTCTCCACCCCTCCCTCTTCCCTCTCAGGAAAGGGCCGGCCTGCATTTGACATGCTTCTCAATGCTGCTTTCTCAATAAAGGTGAGCTGCCGCATCATTAGTCACAGGACTGATATGTGATTTCTTAAGAAAACTCTTTAAGATTAGGGTTTCACCAGGAAAAAAATTCCCTTTAAAGGTGACACATTTTAAACACACATACTGATAGATCTCACGAAGGAAACAGGTTTGGCAACATGCATCGGGCTTTGAAGTGGTTCCCATAACAAAACCCCATCAGACCGACTCAGGAGAGGTATTAAGCCTGATGTCTTACCCTCTCCTCTTAAGATTTTGGTAAAAATAATGGCAACTGGAGGAAGAGGTGATCCCATCAAGCTTAAGGGTGCATCCATGCATATCCCTCAAATTAAATCAAGCCGTCGTTGTGCCCTAAATATTTTAATCTAAAAATATATCCTGATTCATGCATTTCATGACAGTAATTCTTAAGATAATCCAAGGTGATCTGAGATGTGTGATTTCTGCTGACTCTGTGGATAAATGCATTATCCCTTAAGCTATTATAGAGTCTGCCTTTAACTTTGCATATTACACCGCAATTGGGTAATAAGAACAATGACAACAACCACCCACACACATGTATTTTATTAAACAAAAGTGCAAATCACAAAAGGATAACCGCATATATAATTCTTAATGAGGCCAATGTGTTAGAGTCAAAAAGAGCAGTCTGTCAAAATAAATCACATCTCGCTCTGAATGCCTCTGTTGCCATGTTGTCAGCCCTCGAGTCCATCCTTGCCTGAATAACCCTGACGGCTGGCGGCGCTTAGAGAAAACCAACAAAAGCAGCTGTAGTCACACTCAATGACTTGGGGATGGAAAGGCTTTTTCGAAAACACGGGAAAAGGCATTATTCATTCAGTCCAAAGCAATTAATTAATGCCTGAACATCGCAAATTGAGGGTCAACGCAAAACAGCCCTCCACCAAAGCAGGAGCCGTAATGACTGCCCAGATAATGAGAAAGATCTACAATTTAAACATGTGAAGAAAAAGTAAACAGACAAATTAACAGAGTTTTCAAGGGCTGTTTTATACTTCTCACCGTACAAATTTGTATTCATTAATTTTAGGATTTCATTCAACTTTTTATTAAGACACTGAACACTTTCAGAGCACAATGCACAACAAGTCCGCTTATCTTATCTGTGTCTCATTCTGTATGTGTAAGCAGACATGCTCCAGCTGATAACCTTCCTCGCCACATTACTTCTGGCGCAGATAGATTATGCGTCAAGCTTCCTTGTTTCCTTGCACCATAAATCTGCTTGCCATGATTGAATATCTCGCTCTTGCTTGCAATCTATCTGAAACCACTGTGGTCTAAAGGTGGCTTTTACCCGCAACGCAGTGTTCTGAGAAGCTGGGCATATTTCTGATTTGAGAACTGGGTAGGTTGCCGTGGCGACTGACGGAGGGGTCTGGAGGCCACGGCCTCTTGTGCACACAGCTGTCATGCAGCACAATACAGCAGCCAGTCGCTGCAATGGGCTCGCTCGCTTACACGCATGCAAACAGAAACACCTATGGTGGTGAAATTTAGTTGAGCGTGCCAGGAATGAAAATCTTTGTATCGGTAGGTTAGCCATGTGTCATTGCGACATGTACATCCTCTGCAGTACACAGAAGATTATATTTGTAAACATGTTGGTAACAATTATAAGGTCAGAAACCACTGACACATTATTTAAAATATCATCTATTGTGTTCCAGAGGATAAAGAGTCATATAAAGGCTTTGAACAGCATGAATAAATTTTGACAGTATTTTAAATGCAAACTTTCCCTTTAATCTAGTACATATTGAGTCATTTACGTCTAATGCTTTTAGGAAAGCTTGTTCCTTGATGTAAATTGCTGTAAATAGTATAAAGACTAGCTCTTAATAATTAACCAAATATATCAAAGATAGAAGATTTTATATTATTTAATAATTTGCTCATGTCATGGTGTTGATATTTTTACTTGATTTTATATTTAATTTAACACAGTAAACATTCCCAAATGATGGAGCTGTCCGTTTGATCTTTCTTACACGATAATCATGGACGAACAAATTGATGATTTTTTTGCAATAACTACATCTACATTTTTTATTTAATAGATAATTATTTTTAATTCATCTTTAATGTTTCTTACTTTATATTTTCAGTGGGATTATTGGCCATAAATAAATCCCGCTGAATTACAAAGTTGAGAAAAAGAGAGGGTATATAACATTGTCATTTTAAATATTATCATATGTGTAGTATTAACTAGGTTTTGTGGTTTTTTACTATCAGTTATTTTCAAAATGGGTATTTCGTGATACCCGGTTCTAACTAATTATTACATGCAAGTTGCATTTGACCACATATAAGGAACAGTTCATTGAAAACCAGTTTAGTTTGCTCAACCCTTTGCAATCACAAACCTGCATACATTTCTTTATTGTGCTAAACAAATGAGATTTCTGATGTTGCCATTTTGGAACACAACTAACTCCCATTATATGACAAAAACAATAGTGACCACAAATCTCCAATAATGTTGATTTTTTTTTAACTATTCCTGCCATCAATCTAATTTGGCTTAAACTTCCTGTAACATGTGTAGACATTACTTTGTATATATGATATGTAGCCGTTTTGCAAGCCATAAGCAACGATAGTCAGGAAGCACTTCCAGTTTCAGTTTTGTAACATCACATAAACATTAGAACAAATATAACCAACAGATCCGAACCCAAACATGAACCAAACATGTCAACTCAACTTACATTAAAATAAATGTAAAACTAACACAGGAACAGTCTCCCGACCAGTGTTGTTAACGTCTTGCAAATCGGTCTGTAATTCAATTAATTTACCGCCATAGAAAAGACAAAGAGAATTACACCAGCCACACAAAATAAAAACATAAAACAGTATAATTAAATCTTCAACTTACTGGCCAGGAGAAGGCAGGAGAGGGCTATGATGTAGAGCTGCCGCACTGCTACATCATAGTGGTCCATGAAGAGGTCGAGCAGGTAGACAGCCAGGTGACGTGCGGTGGGACACAACTGATAGCGGTTACTGAGAACAGCCAGCAGATCGGCAAAATACCGACGCATCCCGATCTGTGGAGAGTGGGCCTGGTATGTTGGCAATTTTAGCTCCTATGAGGAAGAAAACATGAAACTTGCTTTAGGGCAATGTGTTTAAGATGGTTTCTTTAAAGACAAACTGTGAATCTGTGACCCAGTTATTAGTTTCATTCAAGTGGCTGCCAGTACGTCTTAGAATAATTTATAAGATCCTTACACTTGTTTAATAGGCCTTGTTCTGTATCTGTCAAGTAGGGTTTCTATCTAGAGCCTTTTCTTTAGCGGGGATAAAAATTATGGAACACCCCACCTCGATCTCTTCGATCTGAAACAATTTTACCCAGGTTTAAATATGTGTTGAAACAACATCCTTAATATAACAAATGGGGAGCTTTTTTAGTGGAATAATGTGTATGTGTGTTCTTATGTGATGATGATGTTTGCTGTTCTTAGTGTGTGATTGTGAAGCACTTGGGCAATATGAGTTGTGTTAAAATGTGCATTATAAATAAACAAACAAAAACCATTAGTCTGTTAAGGGTCTGACAACTTTTGTTAATACCATGTTTTTTCCGGACAAACACTATGTTTATTACAAACATCTTATTGATAGTCTGGTATATAAATATGGTACATATTAAAGTACCACAATACATCTATCTGAAGCCATCACTCTTTAACAGTGGAAAAACCTTATTCATTCCAAATAATATTATTATTTTACGGCCAACATTTTACTGCAGTATACTGCTTTTTAAATGCATTACAGTTTGCAATATAACATTTTACAAGCATCTTAACTAGTCTAACAAAAATCAAACAAAACCGACCGAAATCCTAACCTAAAACCCGCTTCATAGATGCCAAAACATGCTAATGGTTCAGTCACACATAACAAGCATCTAAATTCCCAAACTGCTTCCAGACACGAGTCCCACAGGCAAAGTGTGCCGCTTTATAGAGGCTGTTCAGTAGAGCTGATTCCAGGCCTAGCCATCATGTCTCACAGCCATCTGTCCCCTGTGGGGTGAGGGGCTGGGATTTGACCCTCTCAAAAAGTCCTTTTGTAGGGCATGCCTGCAATTTAGACAGGCCTACAGCTGCTGCTGGATTTGAATCAAGTGCGTATCTTTATTTGCAAAGAATGCGCTTGAAATATAACATCTATAAATGATATACCAAGGGAGAGGAGGCGACGCACCTTTTCGTGGTTAGACTTTGTGGGTTGCTTAGATAAACAGGATTTGCAGGAAATGTATAAACATATAAACTAAATCACATACTAGTCAAATGTTTTCAAGCCTTAAAGGAAGTCCTGCAAATATAAGCTAATACTAAGTCAAACGGCACAGACAGTCTTAGTCATGCCATAGCTGTTCCACGAAAATCATAAATACTTCTCAACTACATTAACATAGTAATCCATGCCACCCAACAGAGAAAGACCCTGTCCTGCCGATATAATCCGCCAACACCAAACCTCCGCATATTTCTTTGAACAGCTGTGCCAGTTCAGCAGCACATCAGCTCTGCGCACCACATGAATTCACATGAAGTCTAAGCAATCAGCTGAATGAAAATGTTAAATGGATGCTTCGAGGAACAAAAGTCAAAATAACACACGCATTTTGCCACTTGAGTGCAAAGAAACCTTGAAGACTGAACAAACGCGGCAGGGCCGTTTAGTCCCATAATCTTGTGCCAACAGACAAACTCAAGTACAAACAAACAGAGCACTTCACATTCCAAACCGGATGTGAGAAGCCCCAATAAACAAGCCGGACAATAAAAGCCCAACAGACTGTGCTAAATAAATGCACTTAACCACGCCGTCTGATGAGTGCAATTCACTCAGTGGGAAACAGAAGTTCAGCTTCACAATAGTGTATCCATCCACCGTCGTCAACTGTTCTTCAGATCATACCTGGACCGTAATTGCCACAATAGATATTTGGTACTTGACCCAGATCAGGAAACTCCCATTTATGGGAGTGGATGTACCGAACAATGCGTGGGACAGGAACCTCCATAAAGCCGACGCCAGGGGATGTTTCCTAAGGACCGTGTGACATTTCACACTCAAGCATCAAAGCCAAGACGGCTGAAGTAGACCCGGTTCAATGTGGTGCATCAGATCCGACGGCGGCCGGGTTGCGGACATCCGGATGAAGCTGAAAAGATCCTTTTGTGCTCACCTTGATCCTGAGAGCCTGATGGATGTCGGCTGCGAGCTGGCTTTTCCACCACTGCCCCTCCGGTTCCATCCTTCCCATCCAGAAAGGGCCCGAATCCTAAAACACACAAAAGTGGCCTGTTAACATGTTAACCGCAAAACCTGATGGATGGAAGAACATCAGATCTATCCCAAGAGTGTCACAAGAACTAAAACTGTGCATTTATGACAAACCATCCAAAGTTCCCAAGCCACAGCACAGTTGTATCCCTGTCTCCTTGACTTTTAATGGACACAATCATACATGTGGTTGAAAAGTTCTCAATGAAAGTCAGCTCTCAGTGGGGATTTAAAGTGCACCTCACTGTGATACAAAGTAAACCCAAGAGTTGGAAAAGTTCCACATTGAGAGTTAACATCAAAGACCGAGAGTGCAACATTGTATCCGATCCTCACCTATCAGACAACGACGCTCCAGAGCCCTTTGTTTCAAAAGTGCCGCATGCTGGACTTATATCCGTAAACTCTACCGCTCAAAACATCTCCCTCGCGAGGGGGGAACTTCTCACCCACGACGCTATCGCTTCTGTGTCCGGTGGGACGACTTTTTTTACCATTAAAACACAACCGCGTGCACCCAAGTGAACCCCCGTGACTCGTTCCGGCGTCCCGTGCGCTGTGCTCCCCCAGCGGCCTGAGAAGAGCAGAACTGTGCGCTGCTGCTGCGCTGCACGGTCGCACTAAAGGGGAGGAGCCTGCGGACATTAACAGGGGTGACGCTTTTAAATTAATATTGGACAGAGGAATGAAATAAACGTGTTCGTCCATGTGTCATTAAATGAACATCTGGGGTTGTTGGTGATACAGTGATGTCCTTATGAAACAATACATCTAAGGGGATATTGTTATGTTGCAAGTGGTAAAGTGGATCTGTTTATTTTTCACTTTATTTGCTATCCAAAGTTGTATTGGTGGAATAAACAATAATAAAGTTTTTTTTCTTTTTGTTACAATCAATGTTTTGGAACAAGCATGTTTTTCAAACTATCTCTCTCTGTGTTTATCACTACAAAGGCTTTTATGTATATTGGATTGATTTGGAAGCATTTTTATTTGTGGGAAAACTACAATTAATAGGCATGAGTGTTTTCTTGGATATAAAACAAACACTTTGTTTGAAATACATCTGGGTTTTGAGTGAAGTTTGTTAAACTTCAGTTACTCTTATTCTTTTTAATTTGACGATATTCTAAACCTTATTTTTGAAAGTCAGTACAATCAAAAATAGATGAAGTGCCACAGACTTACTAGGGTCTGGTTATTATAAAAGGAATCAATTTCTGATCAAATTTATACGTAACACATGAAAATACACTTTTCCTAAACTAAACAAATGCAAATGTTGTTTATGGTAAACAATGTGCAACATAACAAACAATGGAAGCGTGATTGTGATGCTTAAAACATTTTTAAAAATCCAAATTCACATTTTTGAGTTCTTATCTTTGGCATTTTTACATCAAAATATTTTAGTTTACCCACAAATAAAAATCCTATCACATTTACTTTTTAAGTTGTACCAAATCTATCCGATCTGCAAAAATGTCTTTGTTCTGATTGACACAGAGAAATATTTTGAACAAAATTAATTCTTGTACCCAAACATTGACTGTAATATTATGAAAAAAGACTCTATAATTGTTTTTTTCTGTTGAACATAAAAAAGATATTTTGAAGAATGTAGGCTAGCAATAAGTTCTGGGATACTTTTGACGCCCATTGTAATTTTTCCAACCAGGTAACGATGGGGTCCAAGAACTGCTTGGTCAAAAGCATTTATCGTAATATCTTTCTCTATGTCCGACCAAGCAAAGAAATTCCTACAGGTTTGTAACAACTTAAGAGTGAGTGATTCATGACAGAATATTCATTTTTGGCAGAAGTATCATTTGAAATCCCCCATCCTGTGCTATGTGTTGTATGACCAGCAGATGGACCCAGTCCTCTTAAACTCTACTGACAGTTGCATATGGCTTTTGTCTTTTTATAAACCTACTGTTTTAAGCATTTTATCTAAAGCACTAAAGTAAGTTTATGTTACACACAAAACACACAAAAAATCAACAGTATTACAATATATTTTTTAGTCGACACCAAGTACTACGAGAGGGCCCTGAAATAACAGTTACCCTATGAAAGGCAAATATGGAAGTTATGAAAGACTAATGCTCCTAACTCTCTGTAATGCTATACTGCTTCTCACAACTTAACACCACAGTGTTGGCGATCCCCTCAAGTTTGATGTATGTGTTACTATGCACAAGGGAAACTTTTGGAGTATCACTGCTGTGAAAGTAAGCAGTCTTATACCCATGCTGCCCACTATATCATGTCATTAAACCATCACGCGCAGCCAAGACCAAGTGACTCGAATGCCAGAGCTGTCATGGCCTGCTTGGTCAAGTCAAATTCAAGTCCCAGAGCTGGCGGCCGTTTCGGAGGCCATGCAAATCATGCACATCGACCTCAAGCGTAATATTATTACAGCTATGTTTTACATTGTAAAACAGTTTAACAATTAGTTTGGCTATAAGAAAACTTCTAAAAATTTTGACCACATGATTTCCACATACCACTGTGACCATCCTGCTTGCAGTGGCCAAATGAAGTCTTGATATTGCCACAGTGTCCCCACGGTTCTTGAGTCCTATCTCTCTGATGATAGTATTATGGGCCTGGGGAACTATATTTAGTCTACACTGGCCATGTTAGTCGGATTCCAAGGGGAACGCTCAAGCACGACCCGACCAGCACCTGCTATCAATGCTTACTGCCACACCACCTTTGCCACCAGACCTCAGCAGCCAAAAAATAAGGTCTGATTCATCTCCTTTGCAATCTCTATTTTAGTAAACTTTAAAGCGGGCTCTTGGCCCGATTTCTTATTTTTAGATATCTTGTTTGTTGACATTATTCCTAAAGGTTTCTTTTATTCTGTTTGTCCAGATATACAACTCAGGAATTTCAATAAAGAGAGAAGAATTTTTCCAGGCTGGTGTATCAGCTGAGAGGGGTTTTCCAGTAGGGGTGGGACAGCTTAATGCAGCTGATCTGCAGCTGTCTCTCTAGAAAACACCGTTTGTCATTTGACATACACTGTTAAGTGAAACACAAAAAAAGGAATGCTTTTGAGCCCGAGTCAAACACATGATTTAAATTTTAATGATTGCACCCTTAACCAAAAATGATGTTAACATATTAATATCAATGCACGTTCATCGCTTTTTCATCTATTTTCGCATTTTATTCTTCTTGTTTCATCTAGATTAAGAGATCAGAAGAGGCAGTTTGACACTGGACAGGCTGGTGATCTGATGTTTCATTGCTATACTTAATTGGACATCTTATTCTCCTAATCATAAACATTTCAGCGAGTGTAACTAAGGTCCATGCTATGCATCTCAACAGCTGAGTGTTCCACTACACATTTGTGTTGCAGTGTTGTTGCATCAAAGGTTTTCAGAACGACAGCATGAAAGGTCATTTTCCAATTGACATCTTCATGGGAATGAATGAGTCATCGCCATCTATCAATGAATAAGTCACCCACAATCTCAAACACAAGAATGAAGGGGAAAGTGACCCCAAGGACACTGATGATATCATGGATGACTCAGCAAGTTCATACTACACTGCTCTTTGTTCTTTGAGTGAGTACAGAGAAGATTATAGGACACACACGTCGTCCACAGAGGCTCTTGAAGGTGAATTGTTGGATTGTGCCACCTCAGTGGAAGGCATCACTTCAAGGACCTCAAAGACCTCCAAGGTTCAGTGCATCGAACATACTGTTCTGTCGCAAGATAACAAAGCACAGGAAGAGCTGCCCCAAGGTGAACAGAATAAAGCTCCATAATCAAAAAGAGTTTTGTTATAATCTAATGTAAATCCATTGCTGTCACATGCAACATTAACAAATGTGGATCTGCCATATTTAAAAGCCGACCTAAAACAGGACGATTCTCAAGCGACATATTCATCAGATTCGTCGGAAAACCTAAAGGATTATTCCAGAGGCAGTGGGGCTGTATTTCACACTAACATTAGAACTGCTGAGCAGCACAACTATTCACAACACAGATTTACTTCAAACACTATTTTGATTTCGCCAGATATCAATATAGCAAGGGTGGGAAACAGGAGTATAGTGGCACTTTGCCAACAGAGAACCACGCGACACAACAGCAAAGACCCAGAGAGGTGCCCCGATTTGACAGAGGTGGGTATATTTTGGATCATATGGTAGAGAAGGGGGAAGGGGAGGGAAGAGGCGTGAGTTGCAAACGGAGCAGGCTGAGCTGTCACTCAGGTCTAGAAATAGAAAAGCATCTGCAGGCTTCATCTCAACATTCACAACCAGAAAGCAGGAGTCAAGAATCCCGCCACACTGTTATTCAGAGTGTTTCCCTGCAACAAGGCACCAACACGAGCTACAGAACCTAACTGATACTCAGAGTTTGGAAAAGCAAAGCAGGAACGGCGTCTGGCTCTCCAGATCAGTCTCCTACAAACAGTGTAGCAGCTGTAGGCAACCCTGCCACACTACAGACCATACCAGAGGAACAAGCAGCATGGGAACAAAACTTGCAGAGGCCAGTAGTAAGTTGGGAGCTCTTAACCTGGCCCAGGTAAGATCTTCCTGTTCTGAAGATGATCACTTGCATGTTTTCAGTTCCACCTGTAGGCCCTTATATCAGCCGTCTGCCGATGCAAGCCACAACCACTTGTCAGAGGATGTTCTCTCTTTCAAAATGCCGATGTATGCAAATGCTCAAAACACACCTGCTTGCTCAGAATCCAGCAGCTTTGAGTGTGTTGATGTTGAGGTTGAAACCACAGAAGAAATAACCAGAGGCTTGAAGACAGTTCCTAAAAGGCAAATTCAGCTGAAGAGACGGGACATGGATGAGTCACATGCCAAAGAAAATGACAATGAAACCCACAAGGTTCCACAGACAGCTTTGCGCACTCGGGACATATTTCAGCGTCAACATAGCATGCCTGCGGCCTTTCATCAGGAGTCACACATGGCCGATCAGACATCAATCCAAGCTGAAAGAAAGCAGAGGTTACAGAAATCATTGTCCCTGGATGAGACTTCCAGCAAAACCAAAATGGCTTCCTGCATATTAACAAATGTCCTATCCAAAAAGATGCAACATGAACAAAATATACGCAGTGTGGACTGCACCGATGCTGATGCTTTCGTCAATGTGAACAGTAAAACTACAGATGACTTTATGCAGTTGTCTGGCAGGGATGTACATGCTGAATTTACCAAACCCAAACAAAGTGCTTTTTTTCTGAATGCCACCCTGAATACTGACTCCAGCTCCTTTCAACACCATAACATTGTTAACTCCAAAATACAACCCAAACCATTACGTAAACATGGCTTCAACCCCCTGTTATCTGGAACTGAAAGGGTTGAAATTCAAGGCAGTGGCACTGAAATAACTGGCTCTTCAGAGAATGAGAAAGCAGAGAAGCGGTTCCCGAGAGAGGAGGCGACACAGCCTCCCAACCTGAGCCCTGAAGCAAAGTTATCCTGTGACTCAGCAAAGGGCAAAGCATGGAACTCGAGTTCAGCAACAAATGCACCCATCAGCCCAGTACCCCCTGTGAAAAACCCACACGAGGAATGCCACATGGGGCAGAGAGGCCATAAACAACAAAATATAACCCAAAACATTACAAATCTGCAGGACAAACCAGAGAAACAGGGTCTTTTTTCAATTTTGAAAGTCAATGAGGTGGATACAGATGAGGCTAGTGTTAAGAAGGATCAGGAGAGTAACAGAGAGCAGGTCAAGCCACCGGGACAGTTTACAAGCCTGGGTTTCCAAGGCCAAGGAAAATTAAAAGCTGTGGCGCCTGTGCATGTAGTAAGAGACATGAGAAGCCTAGTGAAAAACACATACGACTCGCCTTTCAAGAGCCCTGCAGAATCACCCCATGGAGCAAGGGGAAATACTCCTCTTTTTCAGCAATCTACGTACAATAAAAATAACAACAAGGATGAAGAAAAGGCTAAGGTGTACACACAAGATAAAAAACAGCCCCTGGTGTGCAAAGTCACTCCTCCCCTTCCACTGGATAGAATGAGAGATTTGACCTCTCATCACCCTATACCCAAAGGATGCTCAACTAAACCAAAGCCTCCCATGGAATCAAATGACAAAATTCATACTCTTGGATTTACAAAGGTCAGCCCAACTAATGTAACCAAGGCAAACAGCTGTGCAATCGCAAAGCCCCATGGGCCACACAATAGCCAAGTTGGCTTTTGTGAAGGTGATGCTACCGGCAATGATACAAACTTGAAACCACCAAACATAAAAGGCCTTCCACTGCAAACCAAAGAGGAACCATCTATGGAAGTCTATTCAAAACGAGAGTTGAACAAAAAAGCAGAAAAGGACAATAACACTGATCAACCTGCTGCTTTCCATAGTGTCCCGGTCTCTTTGCAATATTATTCTCCTCCATTAAGTGTTGAACAACAAGACGGAAGCAAGATGATCAACGATAACCTTCCGTCCCCATTCCTGCCTCCCAGGTCACAGTGTTCAGTGGGGCCTTTGTCTGGATGCGTACTAACAGTTGCTTCAACGCCCATGGTTCCCTCATGTTATTACAACGCCAATCCACTGGGTTATCAGACAATCTCTCCTCAAATTGGAGCGGTTCATGGCTATGTTCAAGGGCCGGTCTTGTTCCAAACACCTCTTTTAAACCAACTGCCAGCAACAAACAGCTATACCCCACTACTAAGATCCGTTTCTGAGGATGGAAAAATGCTAATCCAGCAATCCCCAGATGGCACGCCCAATCATTCAGAGAATGAAGAATCTATGCTGAAAATACCTTGTCCAGAAAGCACACAAAACACAACACTTGTGGCTCCCTTGAGTGCAGAAGCCAGGTTTGCGGGTGTGAGTGTGTTTAACACAGAAGCAGGCGCAGGACTAAACCCACGCCAACTACTGGTGGACCCAGAAACTGGACACTGTTTTTATGTGGACATGCCACAGCTTCCACAGCGCAAGATGCTGTTCGATCCACAAACGTGCCAGTTTGTCGAGGTCCTCCTGCCACAGCAGACGCTAACTAGTGCCATCCTGCCCCCTTCCTGTGCCATACCCTTTGCATCTTTACACATCCCACCCATGTACACCCCACACTGCATACCTTACGTGCAGACACATCCTCAGGTGTTTCAACCGCCAGCACAGTGAAACCTGATGGGACCTATGGACTGTGAATGATAATAACTCATGCTCATAGATCGGATTACCCAGCACCTCTTAGGTGCTGGATCAGAGCTGTTTATAAGCTAATGAATGAGCGAAACATGTTGACCATCTGCTACCCTAGCCTCAAGGCATCAAACATGAAAGTGTGTTTTCTTAGCACTGCATTCAACACGTCTGTTTTGCCGGAGCTACCTCTGGACTTACAATAGAGTGAGGCCAACTACATCTGTTAAATGTTGTCAGATACATATGCCTTCACACATACAAGCTACATAAACAGAGCAGGGGCTTTAAACAGAGAACGGGCTCGGATCATCTCTGGTATGGACAACTGAGACTCACAGAGGGATTTGGGAGTCTTTAGCAGGTTTGACAAAGGTCACGGTTTTAATATTGTAAATTGTAAATATTTACTGCATGGGAAGGTTGATCTTAACTATGGCTTTGTTTCGGCTTACAGTACATATGTTAAGTTAAGCAATTCCTGATAAGACTTTAATGAACTGTTTTGTATACATGCTTTAGTGTCCAAAGTGCCATGTCAGAGAATGCTGACAACGTGTACAAAGCGTTTCTAAACTCAAACTGCTGCTTCAATGTATATTCATCTTTTCTGGTGCATGTGTTTGAAGGGAATTCATGCAAGATATACATGTATATTGATATTGGCCCACGACAGATAAATGTTTTAAAGTCAAATATAAATCAATACAGTTATGGAATGGAATTGTATAAGTCATCAAAGACAAGATGCCAAGATCCACACAGACCCTCTTTACATGCCGTTGCATCAGAACCCCAGAATAGATTTATAATTAAGTTTGCTTTAAAGATACATCGAAACATATGAAATAAAATTGTTTAATACAAAATAACATAAGCACAGCTTTGATAGCACATGGTTATCAGTAATGCTTTCATGGCATACAAAGTACACTTATGGTATTTATTAACATTATCTGTTACGATAATATGTATATGTACATGTGTATTTGAAACACAACTCCGTCATAATCTTGTGAAGTTGAACCTTTCTAAAATCATTTGATTAGTGTTTTTCTTTCATCTGTTTAATGCTTATCACTTACCAATTTTGTATATAGAAATAAAATAAATAGAAAAAACCTGACCAAAATATTCTCATTATTCAAGGAGAAATTCTATGCTTTTCCCACTAAAGGAATTTCACAGTTGGGTTGATGTTAAACAAACACAAACATAATGTTCTTCCAATTTGAGCTGAAAATAACTGGCCAAGCATTTATCTTTCACTTTCATTGATTCAGCACTGAACAATTAAAACAAATCTGGTGTTAAGCTGTGAAAAGGGCTTGTTTGCACTTTATATCTTCTAGACTAAACCGAGTAGGGCTACACTTTTGTGCAGACGGTCTCATCTGGAGCATCTGTCACCACACCTTCATTTTTGATCACATTCTCCTCTTTATGCCTGTGCCGTAATGGCTTAAAGCCCTGGAAAGTGGGACAGATGGGCAGGTAGCGTAGACAGTTCAGCTTCCGGACCAGTCCCATTCCCACCGGAAAGTTATAGGTATCCGATGTCGCGGAATCCGCTTCGGAATTCTCGGCTTTCCATTCGATCAGACCTCGCTCCTTTTTCGTGCCTGCACACCAATGCACGAGAAATGTCAGGTTTGTCATCTTTCACCACCTTTGTGATCCATTAAAGGTTTTTAACGTTTTACATTTAAGGTACAATGTTTAGAGTCATTTCTGCATACCTGGGATTGTGTTATCCAGTGCGAACGCTATGAATCCCCCAACAAACATCTCTGTGGTCAGAAGGACTGTGATGATTTGGTCCAGCTCTGGCACCCCTGTTAAAACCAGAAGCTTGCTTGAAGACATGAGGACATCCCTTGAGAACAACTTGATATAATATCTATTTGAAACAGTAAGGTATGGATATGGATAGTTCACCCAAATATATAAACTCTCTCATCATTTACCAGTTGTTTGAAAGCAGTATAAACGTCTTTGTCTGGATGAACACAGGAACACAGTTTCTGGTTATAATTGACTACTATGAATTACATTTGAAGTCCGATGTGCTCCCAGAATGTTTTATATATCCAAAATCCTTCGACAAATTATATATATTTGATATTAAATATTTCTTCCATGGTAGTCAATGAACTCCAAAAACTCTTTAAATAATTATTTAACAATTCCAAATATCTTTCCCTGTGTTCTCCAGAACTAAGAAATTCAACCGTTTATCCATTTAGAACAACTGGACAGTGAATAAATGGTCAGGATTTTAATTTTTGGCTTAACCAGCCCTTTAATTGGTTTTTTTAATTGGTGTTTGATCTGTACATATACTGCATATATTCCCTATAGTAAATGGTGATGATGTATGGATAATAAAACCACAACTATAACATGTAAGACAATCCCAAACTGATATGAACCTGTTTGGATGCTGCCAGGATTGGTCTCCAGATAGTTAGGCAGCATGAGGCCAGAGAACATGGAGAAACCCAAAACAAAGAGATTTCTGGATGAGTTCAGATCCACAGTCTGGAGGTTTGACAATCCCACAGCTGTGATCATTCCTGTGTACACAAGCACAGAACTCAACAACACAACAGCAGCCCAACATCAAAGCCTATAGACCCTTGAATCACAGATTAAATACGTCATCATGAGGTCAGATCAGAGATCGGAGGATTATTCTGTCCCGCTGGCGCCACGCACCGCGGGATTTTCTCGCGCTACTGTCCACAAAACCCCGCAGTTTAACACGAGACCCCCCCCCCCACACCAGGTGTTGCGCAACATTGGAATAAAAGCCGCATTACACCAAACAAATCAACGAATGAAATAATATCAGATATAAGCTACACGTTAATGTCTGGATTAAGTTTGTAACACAAGTTTTACTACATTGATTGATAATATTTCAATAGTTGTCCAAGTGAAGTTTCTCATTTAAAGCTTTGTTTTGCATTTGGAAATAAATGAGTTTAGTTCATATTTATCATAAATGATCACATGAGAAATACAAAATGCTAAATTAAATTATATATAAATTATAATATTTGAATAATTCGTTTAACTGTGCCTGATTTTAATTCGCATTAATACAAAAATGTGTTGATTTTTTGTGTCTTTTATGTTAATTTTGTATGTCAGGAAACCTTTATGCAATTTATATCTGAATATTTGTTCATCAAGAATTTAAAAAAAATTCCTAGTTATCTCTTACAGTCCAATGTTGATTTTTATTTCATATTTAATTCTCTTTTTTGTGCATATTATGCATATTTTCAATGTGTCTAGTTCCTCCCTCGACAGTGGCTTTTTACTGACACCTAGTGGACAAAATCGGAAAAGCACATAAAACTAAATATAAAAATCCTATAACCTACCAAACAATGTGCAGAACATCCCACCGAGGACAGGGTCAGGCAAAGAAGCAAATAATGCTGTGAATTTCCCAATAGTTCCCAATATTAACATTATACCAGCCCCATACTGTATCACCCTCCTGCTGCCCACCTGAATCAGGAACCAAGAAAGTTCAAAACTATTTTATCCGCTATTGAAACTTTTCCATAACGATTGAATCAAATTATGAATGTGTACAGTGCCAAAGACACTTTACCTTTGTGATGCCAAGCACCCCTATGTTAGGACTCGAAGAGGTCGAGCCATTTCCCGTCCCCATGAGGCCTGTAAAAATACAGCACATTCCCTCTGTAAAGATCCCTCTAGAAAAGAAAATGATCGGTCAAAACACCAATAACACATCAAAGCCATGTTATGAAATGATGTCATGTTTTTACATTCATAAAAGAGTAAAGTTTTTATTGCTTATTACCTATTGATAGCATGCACAGGAGGAGGCGGTGCCCCAGAGAGCCGGGCACAGGCGTAATAATCTCCAATTGATTCCACGACACCAGCTAGAGTTGCACTGAACATCCCCAGCACCCCTGCCACTGTTACTGTGGGTATACCCCACTGACCTGTGACACAGACAACCACATAAACCTGTCCTGGCTAATGATCCACAGACCCCAATTTATCTAATCAAACCTCTAATCGTTTTTCTGAGAAAACTGAGCTTTATATTAGATATTAGTCATAGTTTTCCTGCTGTTGTAAATCGCAGGCGTGTGTTTCAGTAGGTAGAAAGGGTGCTTACATGGATAGGGGAAACGAAACCATGGTGCCAGGGTCATAATGTCACCCCTGGAGTCAGTGCGGGCTCTGTGGCCGTACCGAGTCGGGTCTTTGGGCAGCACATCGGTCAGGGTGAGAATGTAGCAAACTAACCATACCAGCATGATCGCCATGATGATCTACTGAAAGCAAAAAAAGATCACTATAGACAACATGTGTGCCAGACTGTAAAAGTGTGTGGGTAAAAGTTTGGTCGTACTGGAAACATTTTGAAGATCTGCACCCGCGTTATGTGACAGCCTTTCTTTCTGGAATAGACTGGGAAAGGACAAGCCCAGTTCCTCAGATACTGAGCGAACAAAACAATGAGGAAGATGCACCTTGAATAACAAAATCAAAGCACAGATACCTTTAAAATCATTTAATAAAAGACAAATACAGGATTATGAAAGAGTCAATATGGCTCACAGCAGAGAGAGACCCCAGTGGCTCCCAGCACGGTCTCCCGCTGTCTGGAAGACTGACAGGCCGATAAGAGACACGGTGGGGGTGACGGTCAGGGGTCCAATGGCGTTAAGGAGAATGCCAGGGATACCAGTTAGCCCTATACCTACCTCAACCATACTGGACACAATTATAGCACCCTGAATCTGTCAAGCATTAACACGGGTCAGGTTGTATTGTATGATGTCCACTAGTTTTCCATCTTTATTATGGTTAGGACATACCTCTCTCATTCGTGGATGCCACACATGGGAAGTGTTGAGAGGAAGAGACCCGTTTCCGTAAATCTCCTCTGTGAAACCAAAAAACTGTGTCAAGTATTAACTCACAATGACTTGTACAATGTGGAATGTCCTGAAGACAGTTTTTTAATAGTCACACGGGATGTTTTCATGTGTATTTTCCTAAATGTTGGTGATTTGTATCGCATTTCAGAAATATAACTATAAAAAAGAATTTAAACAGTTATAAAAGTTATTTTATATCTTGTAAATATGCAACATACTACTGTTTTTTTTAATCAAATTTTTATCAGTATATGTGAAAAATCTCAAAATAAAAACAGTAAAACATTGCATTTACTAGTTTTATTAATATGCATAAACTAAGTAAAAAAACTAAATATGAATGTACAGTTTTTTTGATTGTATGTGTGGAGAATCTGTAAAAACAAAGAACTGTAAAATGATTAAAATAGTATGCATGATAAGTGGTGATTAGGTACAAATTATGCAATCAAAATTTTCATCATATATTTATATTTTATAGCATATCCTATAGTTGCTTAATCATTTTGGTAGATACCTTTATCCAGCGCAACATCAATCTACATTCAAGCTATACATTTAATAAGTGTCTTCCATCAAACACACAACCTTTGTTCTGCTTAAAGCTGCTCTACTTTAATTTAGCTTTTTTAGACAAATGTATCCTGTGTGCACAGCCCCTAACTATGTTTTAAAATAATATACCTTTAGAAGGACATTTCCATCGGTCAAGCCTCAGAATTGCTTGAGCTGGTACTAGAAAGGCAAGGGCACTCGCTTGGAACAGAGGCAACCTGAACACAATACATAAAACCGATTAATCGGCGACAGCACACTATGACCCCTGAGAACAAATTGGATAACTCACCTAACACCAAAAGTGGTCTGTATGAGAGTAGTGATGCCAACACAAGTGAACATGGTGCCTACTAATTGGCTGACGGTGTACTGGTCCTGTCCCACACACATGGCATCAGCCAATAAAAATGGCACAGCTATAGTTCCACTGAAGCACGTCAGGTAGTGCTGAGGATAGACAAAATTGCTTGTTAGGCTAAAAGATGAGATTTGAAGGTCAAAAGAATAAAAAGAAATACCTGAAGTCCCAACAGCATGCACAGATACCAGGGTGGGACATCCTCGATCTTGTAGATCATATCAAACCCTGCTGTCTGGTTTGGATTTCCATCAGACTTGTTAGGCATGTCAGCAGATGTCTGTTGTACCTCGGGATGCGCAACCTCATCTGAAGCTGGGAGCTAATGTAAAATGAACAGAAAAACATTTCAGTCATTCTTTCTTATTCATTCTAGTAAGAACTACTGTTTGTTCACACAACAATTGTCTAACCTAATATTATAAATCTGTATGCTTGACATAATTAATATGCTTTTTATTAATCTAAAGTAAAAAACTGAAATAGAAGAAACCTTTACATTTAAAATGTTATTTTGTTAATCACACAATGATTATAAGTGTTACGTTAGGCTGTAACTTGATGATGGCTGTTTGTTCTGGTTTGGTAACAACAGCACTTTTTGCAGGGTTGGCGTTTTATTGTTACACGTGACAAGTTAGGTGTTAAAACAGATAAATAGATGTACGGTCATTAAGCAACTAGGTCATGCTGACATAGTTTTTAATATTAATGAAATTGTTATGAAAGTTATTTTTTGACACAACTACAACACATATTTTTATTACAAAGAAGTTTAAACATACGATTTAAAGAAACTAATAATTACAATGATAATAATTTAAATAATATTAAGCAACAACAGAACATATTTGATCTATATTCACTATAAATGATATTCATAGTAGAACATACAAAAATACATGTCTGGCCTAGCCCACATGATATGAAAGATGATTTATTTAAAATCAGGAACAATTTTTAAACATATATTATTGAACATATTAGATTTACACTCGTAATGCTACAGGGTTTTCTTACTGTGCACTGGATGGATGCAACAAGGCTGATGGATACATTTTTATATAAAAGTTTAACATTTGTTTAACATGCATGAAATTATTTACACAAACATTGTAGTATTTTGTTTCCATGTTTAATCACATTTAGCCATCAATTTACATGGGACAGAATATTGAGATGTAAATAAACATATTAAGGGACACTATTAAATGCCACTAGGGCAAAAACTTAATTCAATATTCAGCAAGTGACTTTAATGTGACAAATAGCTAATACATCCTTCCCTTGGGATCTCCCTAAGGAAACAATCACAGTGTGGCCCACTCCAATGTTGAACAATGCCACCATACTTTAAGATCTTTTACCTTGTGCTCCTCTGCTGTTTCAGGGTGATTCATTGGACCTTGAAGGATGTGCTGGACTCTGAAAGGCCTGTGCTGCTGTGTCCCATACACTCCAGACCAGGCTGGACGCAGAACAATGGTTTTATGACCGAGAGAGGGAGAGAGTAAGAGACCAGATTAGACAGGTTAATAATCTGCCCTTGGTGCTGGACTTTACTCCCCCCTTTCTGCACTCATCAAAAGACAGTAGCTGTGTTCTGAGAACAGTGAAAACATGAAGCGATGTATCAACACATAGTGTGTTTTGCATGCGAAGCAGAACCCTCAAAAACAAACCGTGAGGTCATTAAACAGGGCACAGACTTGAGAAGAGTTCTCTGAAAGAAGATGTGGCCTGAAGGCATTCAGGAGGAGTGCTGATGAAGTGAAAACAGCCCCTCCACCACTAGAGATTCTCTTGTGTGCCAAATAAGATCTGAAATAATGTAACTGTTAAAGATAAAGGCCACGCACAGATGTGTAGGTGAAGAACCGTGAGATGCTATCATGTCCTGCATGTCTGAATCATGGCCATTGATGGATTGATGGATGAACAGAGTATTAGGTAAGATGATCTGAGTGTACTGTTGGACCCACCCATATCTGAGCAATGAACACATGATGACATCACAAGATCCAAACCTAATAGTGTTTACTGATGTGGTCAGTAGAGGGCAGTAGATATCAACATACAAAGTCCATATGGGTACATAAGGTTTTTTATTTTATGTTTTTTATTAAGCTAAATTCAAAGTAAAAATAACACATCTGGTATGATTTACTCAACCTTGATTTGTTTCAAATCTCTATACATTTCTGATGAAAACAGAAAAAGATATTTTGAGGAATGCTTTCCAAAAACTTTTGTTGAACATAAGACTTTTTCAGGAATGTAGGACAACAACATGTTCTGGAGCACTTTTGACTATCGTGTTTATTTTATATACATTTAGATATTAATTTCATGGGGATCAAGAAGTGTGTGGTAAAAGCATTCATCCGATATTTCTCTTTGGGTTGAGCCGAACAAAAAACTTATTAATTTATATTTTATAAATGTTTATTTATATTCATATGTTTTTAAATAGCAATTTTTTAGAAAACAATACGTTGAATTTAATTGTTTAATCATTTTATTTTTGTCGCATTTACGATTGACCAAGAAATGCTTCTACTACAAAATATCACTGGCCTTGCTAATTTAGTTTAATTATTTCTTTTGTTTGTTTTCAGACATTATCTACAGGGATTGTTCACGGATGTTGGGTTTGGGCCACAGAAGAGTACACACGCTGTTTGTTGTTGATTTAAAAATATTATTTGGGTGTCATAGAAAACAGAACTTTACCTCTGTTACCTCATTACAAAAGTTTACAGTCAGTCAGCAAATTGTCAGATTAATAGCTCTTATTATAAAGTTTTGAGTTAGTTTTCATGTACACATCCTGCAAAACCATGTGAGTAACAAAAAGGGATATCACTCAGACAAGCATCTGCATCATTATAAATTGAGACAGACAGACACACACACAGGAAAGACGCAGGAAGGAGAGTCTGGAGGGTATTTAGACAGGAGTCGGGCCTATTTCTCTTTTCCAGTTTTGAGGTCATTGCCCGAATGTGATCACAGGCTTGTGTAACATTTTTCTTTGAGGGGTATGTGAGGGCAAAGGTACTCCGAAAAACCTGAAATAAAACATGAAGCAACAAATGAAAGCAGAGATGACGATTTCCAAAGAAGCGGACAGGAAACCAGTGACTTACAATTCCCAAACACAGCAATGAAAGTGACTATAATAACCACATAATATCTTTTTCTGTCGATGACACACACACAACCAAACATCAATTTTTTAAGTCACCTTTATTACCATTCTCCCACCTGCTTATAAAAAATCTTTTGCATTGTTTATTTTATCATACAAACAAGAGGAAATAAATCCAAAAAGAATGCAAACAGTTCATAACTTAATAAGACAAAAGGGTGAGAAAGTTAATCTAAGAGGTCAAAAGAGTGTATACTGGACAGACTGTAAACAGTACATTCACTTGACAAATCGCTTAAATAAACTTCCTCTCTTTAGCTGACAGATGACTCTTACTATTACGGCTGTCATAAGTCTTGAATACATGAGACAAGCATTTATAAACTAAGGGCTTGGTGTACAAAGGTAATGGAGCAGGTTTTGATGGCATGTGTATGGGTGTTTAGAGTTTCAATGGGCTCTCCTGGACATCAGCATCTCTCTTATGTTGTCCTCTGCTTCTTTAACGCTGCGCTCTAGGTAAGTCTTCTTTTGCTGCAAAGAAAATAAGCTTCATTAAGTTCAACTTGCAAAACCACCCTCGTTATATTCGCATTAATATTTTGCATTCATTTTAAAAGAGGTTGTGAGTCAGCGCAACGTCAAAAGATGTGTCAAACACACCCAACTCCCAAAGCTGCTATGACAAAGTTGTTAAAATTCTTTGAGATAAGATAAGAATATTCTCTTCTTTTAATTCCATTATATTCTTGATTTAAATGGATAGTCTAAACAGAAAATTTGATTACTAGTTGGCCAAACCTGTTTAAATGTCTTTGTTTTGTTGGTAGAACACAGAGAAAGATATATGGATGAACACTTGTTACAGTTCTTGGACCCCATTGACTTCCATAGTAAAAAACAACAACAATGGTTTTCAAAATTTCCCCAGAACTTTTTGTGGTCCTAAATTCTTCCAAATATCTTTTCCTGTATTTAAAAGTTTATAGATTTGAAGATTTTAAATTTTTCATGAACAAAACCTTTTCATTTAAACCCGGTTGCTGTTGTTAGACAGTTTTTCAACATGTCTAAAGCAACATATTTCCCTTTATTTTTTTATAAAGGGCCTAAATAAAGGCCTAGATCCCATGATAATGTTATCTGGAAAAACAAAAGGTGTGTACACGCTGGAGAAAGTAAATGTATTGTGCAAGATATGTCTCAGGATGTGATCACATTTACTACAGGTAGACACCTGGTTACAAGTCGTATTTCGGAAACAGGCCTCTACCTGAAGTCTTCCTGCCATGTGTTTCACCATAAATGAGTCAACCCACACAAACACACATACATAGAGACAGCAAGGGAGTGAAAAGACCTTTGCCCTGGACAAAGTGACACCCTAACTATCCCTCATATACAGAAGTAAGAAAATCTAAATAAGACAAAGCATTTTGTACTATCACATAGACAATTTTTTATTCCTGAACTTCATATGAATCACTAAGCAGATTTAACAATATTACAATTCTTAAGATTTGGTAATTTACTGAGTCTTTCCAAAAGTCCCCAAAGTTAGTTGGAATTTCTTAAACACATATTAAGCGTTGAACACATGACATGGTTTGATGAATATTGCATTATTTACGAATGAGCTTTACCACGCAATATTATATATGAACTCACTCCTGTCTGAGAATCACACCCTTCCTTCGTCCTCCTTTAACCTACATGTAATTAAGCAACAAATTGTTATGAGTAACAACACTTTCAGTGTTTTCCTCTATTCTAAACATGGGTTAAAATCCATAATCTTGATTTTCTGGTAGCATGGCCGTAATGCATAAAAGAAGACCCTTTCATTAACACAAATTTTCCATTCAACATGTGTGGTATAAAACAATGCAAAGTGTACCAAAAACAAAACAAAAACAAAGACATGAAGAGACTTGCATCCGAGCTGTGTGCTATAAAAAGCAAGAGGCAAATATTCATTGTAGAGAAGGTTTATTTTTGGAATCTCACCCAGCCTGTTTACATACAAAGCCTGTTGTGTGTTACTGCATACAATACTTTTACATTTGCACATCTGCAGAAACACGATGACAAAAAAAGGTTTGATAGGAGCCACAGTTTTGTGATCAGTCAGCAGGCCAATGTGGAGACAACAACGGATATCTTCTTTTTTCATACTACCGGTTACAAATTGCTCTAGAACAGATGATCATTCTGAGTTTGTGGCACTTGAATGGGGAGAAAAGGTGCTGAAAATACTTAACATTCCAACATGTGGACAGAAAACAATAAAGGGTTAGGAGGGGTCTGCAGAATCTGATCTGATAGAGCAGAGTTTGACGGTGCTTTTAATTGGCACAAAGGCTTGTTTGGAGGCCTTAAATTGTTGTCTATTTAGTACGTATAAAAAACAAAATGCCACAACCTGTAGGGAACGTCAGGTAGGGAACACCCATAATTTACCTTGTGAATTCAAACGTAATCATTATTAGGCGCTAAATAGAATGTAAGGTTTATTCCAAGTATGTCTGCATTAATGAACTTCAGGTCATGGATTTATTCTTATAATGGTTGTGGGTGGAATGTCAAATACAGTCTGTGATGTAGAGGGTAGGTTTCCATTCCATTTTTATGGATTTATTCGAGTTGACGTTTATTAGTTCACTATGTTTTTCAATTAAAATCACGGTAGTTTAGGACATGCAATCCATATTTCAATATATATACTAGAAATTTAAACCCTGCTTCTCAGCTTTACTGATGAAATACACATTCACATTGTCAGTAGAGCGCACATTAATGTTCCTAATTAATTTTTCCTTTGAGTAAAATAAATGCATTGTAAGTTTTGAAAAAATGAAACTGTTTGGTTCTGAACTAAATAATATTCTCTGAGATACATGCATTAAAGGTCATATTTTCCATATGTTTTTGAAGCTTTGTGTTTACAGTGTGTAATATAATATGTGTTAATGTTTCGCTTGGAAAAATATTCGCTTGGTATTTTTCACATAATTTGCTTCTCTGTTTACCATTTTCCCCCTGTCATAAAAACAGCTGATATTTTTCCTGTTCTGATGAAAGTCCCACATTCTTATATATGTAACGAATTCTGATAGGGTCAGCGGTTCCTGTGTTGTGATTACACAGCAAAGTAAGCGTGTGTAGCCTGGAAAGCTGATACCGCTTACTAACCCAAGTGTGCACGCGCTCATTGTTATCGTAAACCGATTCTGCATCTGATTCTGGCTTAAATTGATAATATTAAAGACATTTAATGTTATTAATTTGAGCCGTAATCAGACCCGGAGAACATAGATAAAGAGGATCGGGTAGAACCTATGCAAGCACAACTTTTGTATGTGTCCAAACATAGAACAATGATTCGCCCTGATCTAAATCAGCATGTTGTTAAACAATAATCAATAGATATTATCAACAAATAATTTAAACTTATCAACACAAACAATAAATTATGTACGGTTGAATTACTACACTTTTTTGTCTGATTCATTCCAATGATCAAACAAACAAACAAACAAGTCTAAACAGTGTTGGCCTTTGTATAATATCAGAAAATAATAAACGCACAAACTTAAATAATAAAATACACTTTCTAGTTGTGATCCATAAACAATAGAGGGAACTGCACCATCTTTCAAGGAACAATCTTTGTGTAAATCCAGCATTAAACTGATGGAGATCGAGGAAGCAGTCGTCAGTAAAATGTGCTGCACATAGTTTTACATTCAGATTAAAGCGTCCATTGGAAAGCCAAACAAAGGTAATTGGACTTTGGCATCATAAACATCTACAAACACAACTCTTCACCTTCTCTGTATGAGCACAATAAGACCACGCCCCCTTTTTGTACGTTTCTGTAGGTGAGGGTTACCGCGGGTATGATGTCACCAATGCACCAACTAGAGGGTTGTATTCCAAACCGTCCGTTTCTTGTAGGTGATTTCTGTTTAATAAAATATATGGCTTGGCATTGAAGTTTGAGCTTTATAATTTTACATATATTATTTATACTCTAACAACAACATTATACACTAATTCAAGTTTAAAAAGGGTATTCCTGTTAAAAGGGACCTTTAAGAATCTATTTAGAAATTTTCTGAATCTGTGTCTTTTCTTTAGATTAAAGATCCTTTAAAATAAAAATCTATATTTTTTACCCAGCCCTACTTTTAATATGAAAATCAATTATTTGGACATTTATCACAGTTACATCTTGACTAAGTAAGAGGTTTCTGAAAATGTTAAAAAACCGTCAGTGAAAGTGTGTGCAGGAACAGAAACTTTGCTTACTTTGAGACATTTGCCTCCTACACATCTCTTCTGGCTGAATGTGAAACAATTAATCTTTTGAGTTCAATGAATGTCTTTGCATGGTTTATGTATGTGTGTGTCTCGCGTTTGGGGAATCTCCACTGGCCTCTCCTCTATGAAACATCACAGCTTATATCCACAACTCTGATAAATCTATGAAAGAAAACCAGTTTCATAGCACACCCACAAGAAATTCTTGGCAGTTTTAAAAATATGGGCTAAACCTGGCAAAAGAAATGACTAAAGTCAAACCTGATTACATAAACACAACTATGACCATGTAAAATCTAATAACAATAATAGAATGCTTCCATTCTGATTTAAAATGGTTAGCATTAAAGTTTTAAATCCAACAAAAGCCTTATCTAATAGGGGATTCCCCTCTGCCGAGCATGTTGTGTTTTGGAAACACTACACTCTATGCGTATAATGATACCTCAGAAAGCTGACCTTCCCTGAACAATGCGGAAGAAAACACAAAGAGAGGTCTTGTGGCTCTCTTTTTGCTGCTCTGTCTCAATCAGGCTGCAGAAGCCCTCATTGTTGTTGCCTGAATGGATCCTCTTGTAGGACCGAAGGTCGGCAATAGTAACTTCTGTCAGAGCACAGATAGCTGGGAAGATATTCTGCGTAGACACTGTCGTAAATGAGCCTTTTGTTGATATCGGCTCCATTACGGAAGGCAGAGGTGACAGTTCTGAAGCGTGATGACCTGCCGCAAGTGTGCACGTGCCGGAAAAGTTGCAAATTAGAGAACTGCGTTTGCCAAAATCTTATAAAACTGCCAGATGAATGCGGCAGACACTATTATATATCCAGAGAAAGAGACCTGGAAGGCTATATGCCTCGGGTGATTAAGAGCAGTTTAAATACCTTAAGGTGAGAACATAAAGGAGAAATATGCAAACAGGCTTTGCACTTCAGTGATGCACAATTAGACAAGTCTTACAGATACCAAAAGTGTATTCTTACAGGTGTCTTTGCAACTGAATTTTTCTCTTTGCAATCAGTCAAGAAAAGAAAACGAAAGGAAATCAAGTATTCAATCGGTGCTCCAATGGTAGAGAATGACAGTAGAGCAAAAGGTTGTTGGTTTGATTCCCAGGAGCAATATGAATAAAGATATGCATAATATAAGTTTAACAAATGTGAAAAGAACAAATGTATTGTTAATTCATGCCATTCCAAACCTATATGACTATCTTTTGTAGAACACAAGAGAAGATATAAACCGTCTTCTTTCATGAAAAAAACTTTGAAAGACAGCCTCCTGCTTATAATATCTAACAATATATATTTTCCAAAAAACAAAGGAATTAGCAAAGAATTAGATTCAAACTCTCATTTTTGGAAGCATGTAATAGGGCAACCCCAGTCAAGATCAAGGGAACAAAATATTAAAGTTCCAAGATACCCAAACTGTCTATCCCACATGCCTGGAGTATTAGTAACACAGTTCTTCCATCTTTCCTGCAACTGAATAAAACCACAACACACTGAGCTTCAGAGAAAGCAGTTGACAGAGCTCATATCAGCCTTATCAACAAGTATCTCTCAAACATCACCGATCATCTTCGCCGCTAAGGGTGTACAGCCCACCTGCATTGTGGGCCAATTATGACCTCATATAGGCATCAGCAGGTGACTCACTGCTAGGTTCATCACTAATGCATGGGCAACACGAGGGCTGCGAGTGGGCCTAGATACCTTTCGGATGCTGATGACATCATGTTACTTCAGACAATAATGTTCCCGCCGCCTCACCCGCTCTAAAGAGGTCACAGGAGTCATGAGCTCATTCGCTCCCTGTGGTCTAACTACAATTCTGGTTTTAGGCGGCATAAAGCAGCTATGTGGTCCGACTGTAAAGAGACATTTCAAAAGCAAAGTTGCAACTGAAACATTCCCTTGACTCAGAGTTTGATCACAAACGTGTATCAAAATGTCTTTAAAGGCCGGACAGCAAGTCATAGGACCTGCCTTTCTCAAAGCAATGCTAACAATCCCCATTATGCTGTGACTGCAGTCTATCGGATAGGTGAAAAATGTTTTGTTTGTGTGTGTCGTGTGTCCCATAGTGACCAGTGTAATAAGCGCCACATAATAGAGTAAGCTATCATCAGGTGCTTCCCATTGCAAGTTTGGATACTCTCTCGGTTAGTCGAGATTAGTTCTAGGCCTCATTCCAACAATCACCAGGCCTGCATTTATTTAAGGTGTTGTCATAGCTGAGACTGGGAGAACACCCAAACTGCCCAAATTTGCCACGGAGCAAAAGGCAGACAGGTCCAGACATGATGCTAAATGTGCATGAACATAGACACCCTTTTACAGTAACAAAAACTTGTTTTCCATTTCACTTAACTTCCTATAAAAACATTAGAGAAGCATCACTTCTAAATTACTCATTATATAGATGAAGACACTTCAGTTTAGCGTTTGTATTCATTTGCATTAGTTTAATTCTAAAATCAACATTAATTAACTTGGACGTCACTCATATGGAATTTTTTTTTTATAGACAGACCACAAATTAATTTCATTTTCTTTGCCTTTTTTGATTAACAGGATATATCCTTGAATATTGGCTCTTTTTGTTGAATATCAGACATTGCAGATTATTGGTAAATCATTTCAACCAAAAATAGTAAACATTTGCTAAAGCATTGAAAAGATAATAGTAAAGGAGTCATTGCACAAAGTCTATCATGAGAAAATTAATTAACATTTTTAAATTATTGTCTTTATTTCCATTGACTATCAAAGTTTCTCCATTTTGACTCCAAGGAGATAACAACATGATAGCATTATTAGTTATATTACAAAATAAAGTCATACATCTGGGAAGCTGTAAGAATTCTTAAATAATAACAGAATTTTTTTATTCTTGGTAACTGTTCATAAATACTTTATAGTTAAGACTGGTGTTGAGTCTCTGAAGTGACATCTGAAGGGACATTAATAAAACAACTTTGTATGACACAACACACCCAGACAGATGAAAGGTGAACGAGGTTATCTGATCCCCAATATGTGTCATGTTTCACCTGTGCTGGGTTTTATTGTACAACAAGACATGACAAGACAACAGTATTTCTCTCCACACACTCATATTAAAAGGCTGTGATGCAATTTGCTCACACACCCACACGTTTGACTTATATACTAATGTAGTATGCCGCAATAAGGAAATGAATGACATCAGAACTGATAGATTCTAGAAAAATAAAGGAAGATGAGTTGCAAGAGAAACCTACAAAATTACCCTGAAGTGTTTATTTTAGACTGAAAGGAAATATGCACAATTCCTGTCTTATCTCTAAAGCAACAAGTGTGCATTGTGGGATAACAGCATTTTTAGATATGACTCAACAAACATTTTTTTTAAATATAGAAAAAACCTCCAATATAAACACAATAACTACAGCAGAGCCCTTGACAACATTTTCAAGATCAAGTAAACATGTTTTGATCAGTGCCTTGTTCTGTTGATAAATGTCTGATTTTAACTGCAAATATATCTGATTCATGTGTCCTTTCCTTCGGAGTAGGTTGGCAGGTCTTCATCCAGTTTGCTGTAATAATCTTCCTTGCTGTTATTAATAATGTATGTAGTAATAAATAGGTAAGACTAACAAAACTGATCAGGGGAAAGCCAGTAAGCAAAAAAAAAATCCTGGGTTTAATGGCATGTATTATTATAAAACTTTACTAATATCTCTTTTAACCTGCTGCCAATAAACTTGTATTTTGGGAAACATTGTACCCCACTTCTCTACTATCCCTCCAATATTTTGATAATTGTAAAGACCTATTGCATTTGGCGACCACTAAAGAAACTTTGAAGAATCTCATCTTCATCTTCCAGTCGAACCCCTTCCATTTTTGACTGCTTACACCTTTATGACAACTGGTGCATATTTTTCCCCACATATCATCCTCTACTGTAGTGTTTAACTCTTATTCCAAATTTCTTTTGATATAAGAGTCATCAGATTTATCCTGCATTAATTTTCTGTATAAATGGGCTACATAACGTTAAGCCCCCATTTCGTATTTAAAATATTTTTCTACATTTGTTAGAGATCTTTCAAATATATCACATTGTTTATGGTTCCTGATAGTGCTGCAGTAAATCTTTTAGATAGCTGAGAAAAAGATATTTATGTATCTCCAACAAATTAAAAACAGATTAAATAACTTTAAACCATTCTTTTCCTGTCCGTGGGAGACACCATCCATTATAGAAGGGAAAAAATCTGGGTTATCTTTAATGGTTTATGCACCTACTAAGGCTATTGTTCGTCTGAATTTTTATTCTTCCACTCTGTTACTCTGGCCAGTAATCGTCGGAAATTACAACCGCTTTGCACTGTACAATACTTTTTTCAGTGACTAGACCTGTCGTAATATTGCATCATTAAAAAAATAGTCTTAGAATCTCACTTTTATCGATCTAGGGGGTGTGGCGGGATCTTTTTTGTTTCGCTGCAAGGGCCTTCTATGCTCTTTCGATCTTTAAATTGATTTCCTGAGGCAGTTGTAGATTTGTAACTTTACAAATCCCACTGTTTTCTGGTAGTCGATTTTGTAAATCTTTGCAACTTTCATGGAGATTTGCCTCATGTTCCAGGAGATATTAGAGTACCTTTCAAAGCTCCATACTGGTCTTCTCAGAAACTGAGATTACTTCCTCAGTCTCTCCAAATTTGCTCTGCAAACCATATATTTAGCATTCCAGATCCTTAATCGAAGTACTCAAATTTTGTCAATGATATTTTCGCGTTATCAATATCAGTTTGTCCATCACTTCAGATAGCTCGGACACTCGCATGCTAGTTTTAGCTAAACTAGCAGGGAAATATGATTATTTTTTTGTTGTCTCTTTCACACATATTTTAATTTTTTTGATGTATTTTTGTAACTCGTAGAAATACTAATTGTGACATCTCTACTTCTATTTAAATTGGTTTTATGAATCTGGATTTATTGCAACAAATATGCGCCACTGGAAGAGAATTTAGAAATGACTCTTATTTCCAAGTATAAGGAAATATACTTCCTTGCATCCTTCTCATGAACACAAAATATCTTTACCACATTTGAAATACACAGAAAAGCTTCAGTGCCATTGCCTGACACATGGTCACAGGCTGTCATTTTTTTTAGGATGAGACGTGTTTGTCATATGATGAATAACAAAAGATTAAAGCCTGTTGCATATCTCTCGCCTTATTTTTGTTAACAAGAACTGCGCTGAACTGAAACCTGTTTGAAACAGGAGACAGGACCTTATGAGAGGCTACAGGTGGCCACAAGCGCTTTTAAAGATCAGGCAAACATGTGAGGATCTATAGGCTTTTCAACATGAATCATGCAATCAAAGAACTTAAGCACGTCAGTTTGTTCTGATGTGGTCATTACTCACACATTCAAATTTGTTTGAAAAAGTTCTGTGTGCTGCCTAACATTTATGTCAACAATGAAGAAACAAAGTCTACTGAACTAAACTTAAAACTATAAAAAAAAAAAAAAAAAACTTTAATGCTGATGATGCCATAAAACCCGGTTGATGTAGAGATCAACACACAACATCCCACGAGAGGAAAACATGACGTCATTGAATAACCAATCAGTCACTTCCATAGAGACCCACACTTCAGAAATAATGCTGACATTTCTCATCACTATTTCCTCTAACATGACACGTTCTTGAGAAGTCAAATGCTGAACAAAGCTTTAGCTCTCTTATCAGAAACTTCAGATTTTGGTCTGAGACCACCTACGGAGTTCCACTGTAGGATAACTTTCTCATTTATTCCAACGATTGTCTTCTGGATCATGAAGTTTCCTCTTAATATAACATTGAAAAAGTACTATTCTTACAGTGCTATTCTCTAAAAAGAATAAACATCCAAACAAACAGTCACCAACTTGATTATCAAGAAATGGAACTATCAGTTGCATGAATAAACGTGTCTGTTAAATGTCCAAATTTATTTTTTTCACTGATATGTAAGCTCTCTAATTACTGTTAACCTTTTTCAGATAGAGTAATAGTATAGATGTTGCCTTTCTTATCTTTATATATTTGTGTAACATTTTTACAGTAAACATTTACTGAATGTAATGTAATTATTGTTTTACCTGATTACTAAATGATTACAAAAAGTATTCATTATATAGTAAACATTTAAAAGGCCTTTACAATGGTGTTGCAGCACTAAAACATTTACACACCCAATCATCATGTATGTCCTCAAACTTTGACGTCATTAATTGAGATCGGTTCAGAAGATCGTCCAAGAATAGCAAGTACCAATCATGTCACAGAATGTTATTATCTGCCGATGTTGATCTCCGGCCGATCGATCACAGCATCGCAAATTTTAAGGTGTGATAACATGCTATTTAATGCACTCTGACCCGTCCACATGTTTCACGTGGTTCATTTGATAAACATCAAGAATTTCTGTGCTCAATATACCCCCAGAGCACACGGCTGTATCTATCTTCAGAAACTGTGTGAGATACCCGGCCTTTAAATTTTGTTTTTAATGTATAGTTGCATTTGTATCTGCTTATAAATAAGAATGGATGTGATTAATATTTATTAATAATTGTTGATAAATAATATTGATTAATTTAACCTGAACGATAATAATATCATAACATCATTATCAAAGATTTTAATTATGGAGAGAATATTTCTTTACTATAATTAAGAGATAAACTGTGATAATCCTCTGAAAGATTCAAGGGGGTCCCCTGAAAATCTTAACGAAATGACAAAAAGTCTTATAAAACTAGACTTATAATGAAAACATTTCTTTCTAAGTACTTTTCCTTATAGAGTAATGTTTAGCAAAGATTAGTGTCTGAATACTTAAATAAAAGATTCTATAGTTAAAACATCAATGTGATGTCTGCTGTGATTTATGTTCCATAAACGTATGTACTGCTCAGGCAAAGACGCGTCAGAATGGTCAAATAAATCAGTGTGGAAAAGTAAACTCATCACTCATAAATTGAACATGTCATTTATGGTCTTATCCATAGTTGCGTTGAGTTTCTAAGAACTGTCTGAGAACCATTAGGACCTACTGGAATTCACACAAAAGTGCAATAAGTACGCATGCATTTCTGGCTACAGCAGAATGTGGTTTGTGACTACTTCAAACTGCGGTCTGAGAGACCATTTCTTTAGTATAGTTTGAGCAACTAGATCAGTGGAAGTTAATAACAGGTTATTATCACTGTTTTCAGCAGGATTTAGTTCTGTTAAACATTAATATGTTTCGTCTTAACTATTATAATAATTCTTCTTGGCTGATGTTCAAATACATTCCTCCGATCGTTAAAACAATCTTGTCAAGGTGAAACACATGCTAATCAGTATTTCTGAGAAGCAAAGTACTTTAGGTAGAAAACAACTTGTGTACGGCATGCTTTATTTGTTTCTACATATGTTCAAACTCACCTCAAGCTCCTTGATCTTGTCGTCAGCCGTTTTCTGCTTCTCCAAAAGCTGGTTGGAGATCTCACTCTTGGACTGTAAAATGAACCTGGATGATGGCACAAAGATTTAGTTGAACTTGCAACACAATGCACAGTCGCACAATGTTTTGCACAAACATGTTGGGTGCACGTACATTCGTCCGGCTCCCTCGAACATGCGTGTGGTTTCAGGGAGAGAGTTGATCTCTACATGTGTGAAGCTGGCGTGTTTCTTCACACGGCTTAGCTGTTCGATCTGCAGGTCAGCAATCTTCACCTTCTGCTGCGTGTCAATCATTTTGGCTTGGAGCTCTCCAAAAGCCTGCAAAACACAAGAGAAAGAAGCAGGTGGAGATGAGTAAACTGTGGCAAAAACAAAGTCTGAATCAAGATCTCAATAACAAAACATTATAAAAATGACTCTGAAAAACAATGTGTGTATATATATATATATATACATATATATACATATATACACACACACACACACACACACACACACACACACACACACACACACACACACACACACACACACACACACACACACACACACATACATACATACACATATACACACATATATATACACATATACACACACACATATATATATATATATATATGTATATGTATATATATAAAAACAACATATATATATATATATATATTATAGTCTTTAAGCAAAAATAGAGTTTAATTGCATACCACACAGAATGTTTATACAAAATAAGTATAATAAATATGATACAGTGGTGTAAAGCATTGTAAAATTGGTCATATTATAAATATTTTGATGTTAAAGGGAAATACAAATTAGCTACCACAAAGCTAACTTAGCTGTTATCCTTCAATGTAAAGGGATACTAGACGCACATTAGTATAATTGGCTTAAAACATTAATTCAACACATATTAGTACTAATATATAAATATTAAAGTCGCAAAACTGTCGTCTACCTTCTTCAACTCGAGGTCTACGGGGGCCGCCATGATGCTGAGGTAAAAAGCGCAACTGCGCATGCGTCAGCAAACCCAGAGGGGTGCTTAAAACTTCTTGTTCTTAAAAGTTCATTAAACTTAAAACACAAATATATGTGCACACAAAACAACATGTGATTAATTAATGTTGATATTTTTAAATGCAAGGAACTTTTAAACAAAATAGTGCAAGAGTATTTCTTTCTTTAGAGCAAAATAAAGCAGCATTTTGGTGTTATTTATGTGTAACCTGCTGTGAGTTTTATATTGATATACAAATAAATGACAATAAAGCAACTTTGAAGTTTACACAAGTGTAAGTTTAATGATCTTATGGTCGTAATAAAGTCTCTTTCAAAATAAACAAATGTGTTCACACTTCTTAACACAATGCAAAATAACACTTAACACCAATGGAAAAGCTTGTTAGCTATTTCTTATCTCTGCTCATTTTTCACTTATTTAATAAAATATAATTCAGAAATACTTCTTTTCAGGTTTATTTCACTTAATTTAAGCTACACTTTTTTCAGTAACACAAAAAGAACACTTGAATGCAATGTCAAGACCCATAGGACGGACTTTCCTCCACAGATCGTCATTTCTCTGTCTGCATGTTTGTGATTTTAGCACCCTTTATTTATTTATTTTCACAGTTTATTTCATGCGGGGGTCTTCTATGATGATCAATAAATCCAAAATATTTGAATGTATTCGTTCATAATAAATATTTATACATTAAAACATTTAACAAGTTTACAAAATTGTTACATTTCACAATAAATAAACAATACATAAATAAATAATTACAAGAGCAAAATGTAGTTTTGTAGACTTGAATAATAAATAAGCGACCAACAATAAAAGCACTTGATCAAGCAGACACGGACACTACATTCTTTATGTTCTGTACTTCAATTGCTTTCATAAGGCAATAGTCCCTTCAATATGTTGTCTATGTGAAGAACGGACGCTAGGGTTCCACCAGACAACTGTTCCATCATCTCTCTCTGGGATTTGATTTTTTAATCAAATCAACATGGTACACAATTTACTTATCAGACATGTGTACTGTACTGTGCTTTATTGTAGCATGTATGAAAAGAATAAAAATAGAATGCATGTTTAACAACATCTATCTATCACAAAATTTACCTTTTACCGTTTATGACTACCTTATCGTCTCAAGTTTGACCTTTTCTTCACTCTCAACATTATTATCCGTTTTTTTGTGGTACCTGCAACAAAAAAAAAAGAGCACACTGAATAACAGTCCTTCTTAGGAATGTAAAGGACGCACATTTTTGTGTGTGTTAATGAGTCATAGAAAACTGACCTTAGAGCCAATAGAATGCCAATGATCGTGAGGCACAAAAGCGACAAGACAACTGCCATCACAGCTAAAGCTGTGGTCCGGCTGTAACGCTGTTCATCTTTGGAGACTGCTAATGTGAACAAGTGACACCTCTCCCCAGAGAAACCTGCTTCACATCTGTACCAAAGAACATTAAAAAACAATAAGATCGAAAGGAAAATAACAATAAAAAACATGACCAAATAGCATAAACTTGATTTACAAATGCAAGTTCTATTAACAATTTTTATTCTATTCGTACCACACATTTGTACACACTACAATGCTTTTATATAATTCTATTGTTTTTCATTAAACATCGTGTGACTATATGGATTAAAACAACCAGTACTGTACATGAAGACAGATGCTTTTCTGCGTTCTATTGTTAAATAACTTACTGCATGCTCCATGCATTGATAAATGCACCTGACCTTAAGGACAAAAGATCATAGGAGGGCAGAAGAGAAAGCAAAAGAAATGCATGAAACTTACACACAAGTATGAGACTGTATCTCCTCCAGATAATGGCACACTCCATGAAAGCAGAAATTTTTGTATTCCCTCAGGCAGGGGTTCTTCTTCCTGCCCTTGCCTTTACCCTTCCTTCTGCGCTTTCTTTTGTTCTCAGTAGTGGGCATCATAGACGGATGTTTGGGTTTTGTGGAAAATGCCACTGTTGAGCAAGAAAGAGCAGTGATGTGAGTCAATGATGATTTAATATCTTGCAAGTACAATGTCTCACACCAATACAACCAGCCACTATACTTATGGTAGAAGGCCGATTAGCACTCCAACAAGAAAATAAAAAAGCAAATTTTGTGTTTGTTGTTTCGATATTCTCTTGTTTCACACAAGACGGATCAAACAGAGCAGCCATACAATGATTTATTAAAACTAAAAGAGCAAAAAACAGAGATAACATTTTAAAATTGTTTCATTGTAAAGCTATTCTTATTTGTAATAAAACTATGTAAAAATGCAAAAGAATCTCCAAAAAAACTAATTTCTCTAGTGGGCATTTATAATTCATTAACTTTTAAAAAAATAAATAATTATTAAATTGACATTATTTTATAACGCCTTGCCATCCGAATTGTGTGCATAGAGTCAACTGTACCTCTGGGCTGATTGAGTTCATAATCTCCAGAGAAGAAGTCCTCATCATATTCATTATCATACAGATGTAAAGATGTCATGTCCAGCTGATGTTGTGTTGTGAGTCTGTCCTCCAGAGGTTGAATAAAGTTGACCTGTGTTGTGGGTTTGGCACTTTCATACCTGTCCACAGAGGCGCCACTGCACACCTGGAGTAACACTGGAGCACAAAAACACATACACACATTTATTCTGTGTGCTTCATATACAAGAGATTAAAAACAGCACTTGTATTGAAGATGGATGAGGTTTGCTGGTTGTTTGTACACTGTAAAACTTTTAAAAAGGATGTCAAGATGTAACTAAAAACATGTAAAAATGACTACTGAAATAAATGGAGTCATGCTTAAATCTGACAGGTCCCATTATAAATTACTACAGCACTCCTTCTTCATACCAAGAGCATTTGTTTGAAACACTTACCCATAAAAGTGAGGATAGTTCGTAACATATCCATATTGGTTGGGAGTATAGTTCGAAAAATGACGGCACCAGCACTGCTTGAGGTCTGGACTGAAGTGTGAGCGCTTGAGACGAGCGGCGCGTCGCTTGAGATCCGGCGCAGTGATACATACTGACACGCGCGCGCACGCACGCACGCACGCACGCACACACACACACGCACACACACTTCCCCTTCATGAATCGTTGCCACGCCTTATAAATCATTCATTACACACACAAAGCTAATATTGAAATACTTTTCGTCAAGATTAAATAATTAACTCACTTGTTCTATTTGTAAGACACTCTTTTGGTCACCGTTTATAAATAACTCAAGATCATGTCAAGGTGTTAAAGCAAATCTCTGATTTAAATCCATTCTACATTAAATAACCACTCGGATTATTATTATTAGTTAGATATTTATCAGTCGAGTTTAGTGGGTTTAAATGACATCACTGTCATTTATTATTTCTGATAGGATCAGTGGCACCCTCTCGTGATCATCAAACAAATATAAAAACTATATTTCAAGGGTCTTCAACATTTTATTAGGGATTATGACCCATACCCCTGAGAGAACATGTGTGTTGTCCAAGCATTAGTGTAGTTTAATATATTTCCAAATCTTTCAAAAGGATCTGTGCATTATAAAAACATATTTTGAACAATGTATTCAGTTGTTCACACTTGTCTTAGTTATAGATACATTTTTCTTTTACTTATCTTGTTTGTGTTTGGCCGGGGATTGGAAAAGTTTTTATTAAGTGTCCACATGAGTATTTCCTGAGCATTGTCTGAAGAGGCTGAGGAGTCGCTTACCGTTACTTAAGATGCAGATGTTAGAAAGGCATTCATTCTTATGAGTATTGTCATGCACATACATTACAATTTTTTCATTTGAGCACGCCCACTGTCTTAAGTTGATGTATTGTACAACAACGTGCAAGGGGTTTATTAAAGCTGTTAATATAGTTTAAAATATTCTATCTGAAGTGGTTCCCATGTTTTGTTTTGAATTAATTAATTAGGGGACACCCAGCAGGGCCAACTCGGAGCACCTAGGGCTCACAGACCAATAGTTGAAGACCCCTGCTTGAGAGGATCAGTCACGTATGCTTAAATCAGTTGTTTTAACAGTTTATTGTTAGACTTTTAACCCATTAAGTTTCTGCACTTACTTGGAAAGGGGACAAAAATAAAAGCGTCTGTAAACAAGACATTCATGAACATTTATTAACAGCACAAACAAGGAGAACAATGTCTACCATAACAAAAAATAAAATATGCATCTGCCTTGTACTGAAGTAGCCCGACACAAAAGAAAACATTTTTTCAGTTCATTTTTAAAAAGCAGTTCAACAAAGTTATCTCCTCTTTATAAAAAGTGAAGCCAAAACACCCCATGCCATGCAAGGCCTGTGTTTTACAGTCTCTGAAGGGAGGGATGTGTATTGAAAATATTTACACACATTTGTTTTAACACATAATTTGGTAAGTGTACAATCGGCACGACGTGAGATCAACAAAAGTCCCCTGTGGGAACATAATACTGATTCCAAGGGTCAGGATCAGAATACAGGTGGATCTGGTTCTTTGTACAAGCATCACAAAGAAGCAAGCAGATGACCTCATCAACAACTTAAGATGTGTAATCCATTAGGTCATCTACATGCCCCAGCCTCCTCCCATGCCGTTCATACCGACAGAGCCACGGCTTCCACCGTAGTAACTGCTGTTCATGCCGCTCTGGTTGTCTGTTGAAGTGAGAAAATTTGTGTTTTGAAACCAGAAACATTAGACAATTTAAAGAGAAGTTAAAATACTAGTTTGATGAACACGCACTGTAGTCATTATAACCTCCCATGTTGGACTGGTTGTTATACCCTCCTGTGTAGCCCCCACCCATTTGTTGCCCTCCGTGTCCATAAGATGACTGGTTTCCTGGAAAGAAAAAATATTACACTTTAATTTGTCATTGTACATGGATGGGAAAAGCATGAAAAAATACTACTCCCAGGCATACATACCTGACTTAAAATTGAAAGACAAAACCATAAGTCTTATATCAAAGTCAAAACATTTTCTTACCCATTCCACCCATCATCTGCCCTCCATAGCCTCCATTACTGCCTCCTGCTGTCGAGTTCAAGAACAACTCAACATATCGGTGCTCTGAAAAGAAAACAATAATAATTGACTTTATATTAACACGAAGGTATTCCTTTGAATTAATTCAGAATTATTGTAACTTACGCATATTTGCTTTATCTTTTGACATGGCAGCTACAGCATCCTCATGGGTTGCAAATTCCACGTCAGCCTCCCCAGTTACCCGCCCATCTGGGCCAATCTCAATATGCACACGCACAGGGTTCAAAGGTGAAAAGAACTGCATGAAAAAAAAGACATTACAAATCAAAGATGTCTCTCTATATCGTAACAACGAAGTGTGTCAAATTGCTAAAATAACTTGGATCAAACCATTTACTTACAATGTAGATGTCAGGTTCAGTTGCTCGGTAAGGAAGCCCCCTCATGTGAACACAATGACCAGTGGTACTCTGAAAATTACCACCATCACTATAACGTCCATCTGACATTCCTGAAAAAAAAAGCAAAATCAGCAGATGTACAAAGCAAAAGCAGCACAGTGGGACAGAATCTGAACACACCTCCACCATATCCTCCACGTCTCATCCGATCAAAGGATCCACCGCGACTCATGCCGTTGTAGCCCCGGCCTCCTCCGCTGGGTCGGTCATAAGGGCCGGGTCTCTGCATCCCCATGCCTTTACGTGGAGGCTCATAATGTGTCCTCACTTCAGCTCGGCTGCTCTTAAATATCTCAATGTACCTAAAACCATGCAGATCGGGTTAAGGTGTCAGTTCTTTTTTGTGACAGCACCTTTTCAGAAGAACATGGACATGAATTGTACTATAGGTCTTCACCTGCTTTTACATGAATGCACATAGCAAACTCTTTTATCCAAAGCAATTTACAATAAGAGTAGATTCATATTCAGTTCATGCATTGTCTGGGATCAAAAACATAACCTTGGCCATGGCCTGCTGTTTGAGTTACACGAAAGCATGTTTTACTGCATTTATGAACAACTGGAATAAAAAAAAATAACATTGACGCAATTTTTTTACAAATACAACCTGATTCACACTGCTGGTTTAGATAACGGACTTCTTCACAGTTCCCCAACAAACGCCAACAGGGTAACACTTATTAAACCAAACAATCTTTTAAATTAAGGTATCATAGGAGCAGTGTAAAACAGCTTAATAGGACATTAAACAAAGCTACTTTGCAAAATCTGTTAATGGAGATTGATTCGTTTTCTTTTTACAATCTCATTACAACTGGCAGCAAGGCACTTGTCGGCAAGCATATGAATTGAAATTTCCCATAATGACCAAGGACCCTATTGATATGCATTTAATATGCATTCCTCCTCTCAATTCCACCCGATCACTGCTCTACACAAATGAGGAAAAGAAAAACAGAGGAAGCGTATTATCCTTCCAGGCCTTGGAGCCTTCTGGTAAAGACATGTGCGTGTCTGATGGCGTGTGTAGGTTCATGTTGCAAACCACTTCGAATGTTTACTGTAGTAAGTGTTTACCATAAGAAAAACAGCTTAACCATCCAACCATCCATCCCCACCTGTGCCCTATTCTTTCCTTGTGTTTCTTTAGAGCCTTTTCAGCTATATCCTGTGAAGCAAACTGCACGAAGGCCTCCCCCGTACTCCTCCCCTGGAAGTCCACCGGCAATGTTATCCCATTTGGCACGATTTCCAACCCTTCAACCCAAGGACAGATAACCCCAACGGGGACATATTAAATAAATCACATGCCCATTTACAACGTTTTTCTTTTTTTGAATGAAATGAAGATTAGTATTGAATTAAATAATTGCATAGAATGAGGCTATTGGGAGAATTCCACCACTTGGGATCATGGTCTACAAGGGGGCAAGCATTCCAATAACTTGGTTTGGACTACATGGTAAAGTGGCCATCCCAAGAGTTGGTAGCTGACAAAAAAAATCACAGTTAAGTCCCATTGCATTTAAAGAAATTGGTTAAATAACGCTAAGATAAATGTGCAGTTGAAAATGAATAGGAGCAGCAATAGCAGAGCTCCTACATAAACCCATTTTAACTTATTCTAGCAACCATGGGAATGGCCAAATGTACCCCCAGTGAGGTCTATGCTGGGCCATCACTTCTTTCGATGAACAAACAATGAGTTCCACGAAACAGTGTGACGTACCTGCAAAAAACTGCACAATCTCTTCCTTGCTACATCCAAAAGGAAGTCCGCGCAGTCTGACCAATCCATCCCCTTCTGTCTCGGGACAGTTTGGACCAGTGTGTTTCATGACCCAGTCCATTTCCACATTGTTCGATTTGAACACTGAGAATAAAAGGAAAATCAACGTTAAACACACACACACACATCCAACACAGTCATAACTATTCCCACCCAACTTTACCTTCAACGTATCTGTGTCCCATTGTGTCTCTGTCTTTTTTGACCGCGATTTTAAGATCTTCCTCCGACTCCAGTTCCACGAATGCTTCTCCGCTCGGCCGGCCTTCTCGGGTGTATGTGTAGTGAATGGCTTTTCCATTGTTGGCGATCTTGCAGCCTGAAAATAAACAGACACTTGAACATATGCGATTCTCTTTAAGTGTGAGAAAGACAGCTGAACATCAGATGCTTACCAGAAAAGAACCTGGCCACTTCTTCTGTAGAGCACGACCAAGGCAAACCTCGAACACGGACCACAAATCCTTCATCATCAGCCATGATAACACAATGGAATTGCTTTCAAGCTAAGAGCAAACATAAGAGAAAAAAAACAGAATTACTAATATAGAAACGTCAACACAAACACAATCAGGTAATGTTAAGCTATGGACCGGAAGTAACACCTAACACACCGACTATTTATAGTCTGACCATAACAGCCTTGTGTGGTAGAACATAATTTATTTAAAATTCAACAATAAAGATAAAAATTATTTTAATGTCTTGAATAATGATTCAATGTTTCGGGAAACGGCATATTTTAAACAAATATAACAAACTATTGTTTACACTTTACACAATTCCCAGCAACACTGAAACAAAGAGCGCACACAGGCCTGCGAAGGCCGGCTCTTCCTCAACAAATATCCCATAAACCGGAAAGGAAACGCCGTTTTTACATCATATACTGACTACATTATTGTTATTTAAGATAAATACACAATTTTATTAATGATACCTTTGAAAAAATAACGATTTTATCCCCCCGGCGTGGTCACGTTTTAAGGCTTCTCCACTTTTCATTCACCTCAGGTTTTGTGACAACTTCCGGCGAGCGGACGTGCCACTTCCGGGGCCGGTCTTAATGTTTTGTTTGAGATGCAACAGGAAAATCTATTTTTTATTTAAAGTGTTCGATGTTATAAGATCACTGTTAGGGAATGATGTATTTTAATTTAGATGTTATTAAATAATAAAATATTTTTTATTTTAGGCTACATCTCACTTAATACTTCATACAGATTCCCACAAGATAAAGACTTTAATGGAAATAAAATATATCCATAGATTAGAAAAACTGGAATTATCTAATATTAAAAATTGTGATCGCTTAGATCATCTAATAAATACAGAAAGTAAAGAGAATCTGCTGCAGGACAGTGTTTTTATCATATTTAAATTAGTAACATTACAGAATTAGTGTTTAAAGAATTCAAACATTACGTCATATCACTAGCAACATATTAAAAATAAGGATGCAGCACTTTTAAACCTTAATACGTCACATTATGACATCATTATTTGTCGGAAGTACTCGGTCGAGCTAATTATTTGATGGCAAAAAATAACTTGAATAAATTATTTATTAATATAAAATAAAATAATTTATAAATTAGTTGCATTCGTATCAAAAACACATATAAAAAATAATAAATATGTGTATTTTTTTAACTTCCGGTAAAAGTTCCCAGTCAAAATAAAAGCTGTAAAAATGTTTAAAAATGTCATGATTGAATATAAGACTTATGTGAACTCCATTTCTGCAGCTTATTCGTGTTTTTATATTATTTTTATTATTGAGATTATTTCTACATATTTTATAACCACACAGATGTAGATTTAGTAGAGAGCGTGACGTCAACATTAAACCAAATAAGCCGGACACAACTCGTGCATAGAAATCAGTATCGTGATGATTATTTTAATTCAATTTATTTATTTATTTTAAAATCACAACGATAAGCAAAATTCTTATTACTAAACAAGAAAGAACTCATACAAATATTAAAAATAAAATAAAAAACACTTATTATAACGTATTATTCAAAAGGTTATATTTAATCTTAAATGATTTAATTTCACTCCAACGTTAAAATTCAAAATCACAATCAGCTGTTTAGATATAAAGCGAAGTTTATTTAGACAGAAAAAAAGAGTTGGGATATTCAAACCGGATGTGCACGTTTACGTTTGATAGCAAGACAGTTGTCAAAGCAGCAACACAAACAGTCCGGTCATTACAAAATGGCGAGCGGAGTTGGAAGTGAGTATGATTGTTTCTCATCTTTATTAAACATTATTTTGGTTATTGACATGCATATGATCAAGCACAGATATTATAGGATGGATGGCATGGGAGTGCAGAACGGATGCGGGATTTGACAGGCAGAAGTCAATGATGGGATCGACGCCCATTGGCTGAAAACATACATACCATAATCTTTAAAAAAATCTCATACATTTGATTTCAAATGATGTCAGAGCACAACAAACATCCCATGTTCTATGTCAAGGCATGGTGATGCATGTTAAAATGTCAATCATTGTAATCCATCATCTATAGACATTAACTGCCATGTTATAACATGTCACCATTTGCAGTCATGCATGAAAACAGACATGTCTTCATGCTGTTTACATCTATAAAAACATGTCCTGATTTATTCTTTATACAGAACATAAACTGCTGCTGGGCCCGACAGAGCCCTGGTCCATCCGAGAAAAGCTCTGCCTTGCCTCCTCTGTCATGAAGAGCGGAGACCAAAACTGGTGATCTTCACTTTCTATATACATTTCACAAGTGTTCACCTAATTCGACTTATCTTAAGATGCAATGTCATTAACATTCTTTTCGTAAACATTCCTATTTTTCTCTTTCTGTGCCATGGATGGTTCAGGGTGTCCGTGAGCCGAGCCATTAAGCCGTTCGCAGAGCCCGGCCGACCGCCCGACTGGTTCTCGCAGAAGGTATTGGGGTGTTGAAGAACAATCCGGTGAAATTTCTATAGACGCGGTGCTAAACCTGAAGTATATAAATGTATACGCCTTCTTTACTGTTTGCAGCATTGTGCATCACAATACTCCGAGCTCCTGGAGACAACGGAAGCCCCAAAGTAAGCCATTCCTTCATCCGTCGCTCTTTCCTCGAATTCACGACAGGTTTTAATATTGCGTGTGCACATTTGCAGGAGAAAGCGAGGTGAGAAAGGGGAGGTGGTTGAGACTGTGGAGGATGTCATCGTCCGTAGGCTGACGGCAGAGAGGATCGAGGAGTTAAAGCGACTGATGAAAGAGACACAGGAGAAGCACAGGTATGCATTGTCTTGCATGCTTAGCCATAATCTGCTGGATGTCCCTCATCACTGTGTTTTATAGGAAACTGAAAAGGGAAGCTGAACTCATTCAGGCCGGTCATCTGGACAGCAAGCTTGAGGAGCTATGGGAGGAAATTGTACGGTAAGGATCATATAACTTGCTTTGTCTGTCTATATTGGTATTTCTTACGGCCTGATATCAATGGTTTAAATACTCTATTAGCAACAGGAGACAGGAGGAAGAGGAAGCTGAAGTGAAGAGAAAGGCCACAGATGCAGCATACCAGGGTATTTAAAACAAGACCAGTTTTTTCCCCTTATCACTTCCTGTCTTTATCTCACTGTCCCAGAAAAGCATAATTGTGTTATTGATAACATACACAGTTACATCTAAAGATCAGACTGTACATTTCGTTCCAGCCAGGCAGGCAGTGAAGAACACTCCTAGACGTGTGCCCAGTGTCACCATACGCTCACCCTCGGGGTCCTGCTCTCCCAGCCTTGATTTTCCCATCGGAGACTCGTCTGAAGATGCACACGCCACTGTAAGTTTAAGTATGCTTTTGTGTAGGTTTGATAAATATGCTGTTTCATGATATATTTACATCATCTTTTCCTGATTCAGGGTGCAGGGTCGACAGTGTTTGCGCCCCTGGAGTTGTCGGGCCCTGGAGTGGTGGAAGCGAGTTTGAGTTCACTGCTGGATGAGTCGACACAGAAGAAGCTACTGGGGCAAAAGATCACACCGCCCCCTTCCCCTCTCCTCTCAGAACTGCTGAAGAAAGGGAGTCTTCTGGCCACCAGCCCTAGACTGGTCAGGATTTCTCACCCATTTATTTACAAATTTAAAATGACAATTTTTTTAAATTCATTTCACTATATATATATAGGTATGTGTTAAGATATAATGATTATTTTTGTTTATTCAGTAAACTTCTAAAATTATTTTAACCACAATTTTAAATACAAACATAATCTCTATTTGCATTTATTTGCAGAAAACAGGTCAAAATGACAGAAACAATACTCTGTATTGGTCAGACCTTTAAAACTGCAATGATAACAAGTTTCTATTCACTTTAAAACATTCATTAGTATTTGAAGAGGTCTTTTCCAAAAAGCTTTAAAAGCAAAAAAATAAAAAAGAGTTTGTCATGACATTTTGCTGTTTACTGAACCTTTTCAAAGCTCCATCAATGTTTTATGCCAAATCGTTATATTTTCTTGTTTAAAATGGACTACAAGATGCAGATTCTTTTCAAACTGCTATAAATCCAAACCGGTTTTAAGCCTAAATTACCAATCGGAATTTGTTTGATGCAATCCAACAAGGGGATGCTTTAAAGCTCAGTATTTCAAAATGAGTGCTTTAAACTTTATTATCACTTTTGATGGCCTGGATGAGCCGGTGAGACCTACACCTGGGGTAGAAAATCCGTCCCTAATGAATGGATTTAGAGTGTTTTTACAAACGTTGTTTAACATTTCAGACTAAGCCGGCAGACAAATTGAACAGGATAAATAGAAAATTAGGTACTGAAAATATCATATTTTCATAAAAATGATTTAAATTGAATTATTGCGTTTTGGAAAAGAGCACATTTTTGTACCTGTATTAATTAAAAGTTGAGTTGTTCCAAATGCTTTAAAGTGCAAACTTTTAAATAAAATAAATTTTTAGGCAGTTGAGGGAGAAGCTACGTCTATCCATCTTACAGGGACTCAAGATATTCAGATGACTTCTGGGACGTCTTCACTACCTGCGTCTCAGGCAGCTACAGGTATAAACACACTTTTTTCAGCTTCGTGTCTAGCCTTCGCATATCATGGATGTGCAGGTATGTCATATTGCTCTCTATATGTTTGTATACGTGTCTCAGGTGCTCCCACACTGTCTCGTCTGCTTGAAGCTGGCCCCGCACAGTTTCCCTCTCAGTTGAGCTCATTGACCACTGCAGACCTTGCCCCCAACTCTACCAGCTCTGCCCTGTTTGCCACAGGTTCTTGTTGACTTTGTCTCTTTCTTTCTTCTTTTCATGTTTGTTTGCACAAATGTATATTTTTATAAGGGCTTTTACACTTTTCTGTAAAGACTTTTGTGTTTCTTTGAAGGTGATTAATTTATTGTTGTATTCTATTTTTTTTTTTACTTTGATTGGAAATTGTCATAGTGATTGTGTATTTTTTGAAAAGGAGCTGATGGAGTTCTTAACATACCAGTGGATAATAAGGAAGGTGTTTTAGGGGACGAGGACCTGGTAACTGTGTCCTATATGGCAGAGGAGCTTGATTTGGAGACAGTTGGGGACATTATAGCCATCATTGAGGAGAAGGTGAATTTAAAATAGAAGTTAAAATATACAAGCATTTTGTGCATAATAAGCAGAATCAGAAAAAAGTATCAATACAAACATATTACTTTTTAACAATAAACCAGGTACACCGTTCCATCATTTTAGACTTACTTACAGTAAATGAGTCTTTGTTCACATAGGGTGATGAGAGCGCAGAGGCGCTGGATGCGGCTGCAGTGGAAGCTGCTCTGTCTCTGTGTGAGGACACAGGTCACCCCCTGTCAGGGACCTGGGATCCCAACACATTTAGGCCCATCGGACCTGAGCCCTCCTGTACTTCACAGGACTTAGAACAGAATCCTCTGCACCTGGTACAGGAAAAGACAGAGGGTCCTGATGGATGCGGACCCAGCAACGGCTGCTCTTTGCAAATGTATCCGTCTTGCTCTCCTGCTCTCCCTCAAGACCCTGTCCCAACATCCATATATGAAGGCCTAGAACCAGATTCTCCAAGAACACAGCACAACGATAAGGAACAGAAGGGAAAAACAGAATCTGTGCACACTGTGATCAAAAGTGAGAGTGAGGAGTGGACACAGTCTCAATTGGGTACTTCACGTTGTGTTTATTAGAGGTTAAAATGAGAAAAAATAAATGATTTTGTATTTATCTGCATGCCCTCTATTGCCTTTTAGACATACGATCAGAAGATGGTGCCATGATAAAACACTTAAAGGTGCGGTGAGGCTGTGACTCAACATACCCTAATACACAATGTACGATGCACACAATAACCCAGAGAACATAAACCCTGCCCTTTTTAGTATTTTAACACTCCTCATTTACAGAAAGAGAAAGATGAGAAGGAAGAAGAGGCCGTGAGTGATGGAGAAGAGGGCAGTGTTCTGGAGAGAAAAGCCGGGGAGGGTGATGGTGCAGAGGATTGTGGAGGAGAAGAGGATGCTGAGGGAGTTTACCTCTCAGAACCAGAGGGGGAAACAGAGTTGGACCCTCCGGCCAGCGAGAGTGAGGACGGCTGCAGTATGCACACTGCGTCCTCTTCCCTACAGCTCCACACCACTGCAGACTCCATTCCCAGCAGCCCTGCTTCTTCACAGTTGTACGTTCAGATCATATATGGTCTGTTTGCAAAAAAATACACTTTTTTCACAAAAAACATTTACATTTATTCATTAAGCAGGCATTTTTAACCTAAAACACTTGGTGCTAGATACTAGGTGCCTTGTTTTCTCCTTTTTATTTAAACACATTATTATTCCTTTGTTTTTCAGTTATGTTGTGCTCTTATTTATTTCTTAATTTGTTATGTTGTAAAATAAAAAATATATATATTTTATTTTAGTTTTTGAATATTATTGTAACTTTAGTGCCTTTTACTTATAACAGTTCATTCCTGAGGCAACATTAGTTTTTTCTAAATTTGATTTCAGTAAACCAAACCATTTTTTAAGTTTCAGTTTTTAGGAACCAAAATTTACAATAGCAAAACATAAACAAATAAAATCCATGCTGTTTCCTCTAATAGTTTATATAGATGTTTGTCTCATTTCATCTGCCATATCAGGCTGTTTTTACCACAATAAAACACACCCACACTTTGTTTTAGTGTACATTTTGACAACAGGGTTATAACTTTTTGTCCTTAGCTCAATCTGCAGTGAAGATCAAGAAGCTATTCAGGCTCAAAAGATCTGGAAGAAAGCCATTATGCTGGTATGGCGGGCTGCAGCCAATCACAGGTAGCAATTTTTGCAATGCTGTATTAAACCCCACCTGTTTCAACTTGACTCATAAGAATGATTATAAACGATTAAAATACGTGGTTACCATTTTGCACAGGTATGCAAATGTCTTCTTGCAACCAGTGACAGATGATATTGCCCCTGGTTACCACAGTATTGTTCACAGGTAAGAGCAAGTAATTTAAATCTTACGTGATCTATCTATCTCCATAAAATATAATGTTTATACTTTTATATGTTCAAAATGTGAAGTGTTCTTTTTCTTGAATTTCTTCATAAGGCCAATGGATTTGTCCACCATTAAGAAAAACATTGAGAACGGGCTTATCCGCACCACAGCCGAGTTCCAGCGTGACATCATGCTGATGTTCCAGAACGCCGTAATGTACAACAGCTCGGATCATGATGTGTTTCACATGGCCGTGGAGATGCAGAGGGATGTGCTGGAGCAGATCCAGCAGTTTTTGGCCACACAGCTGATCATGCAGACTTCAGAATCAGGCATCAGTGCCAAGAGTCTGCGCGGGAGAGAGGCCAACCGCAAACAGGACCCCAATGACAAGGTGGGACGCATATCACAGGATTTATAATGTATATCTTTCTCTTCTTCTTCTTTCAGTTTAATTCCTACCTTTTTACTGACTTCGCTTTGCCTTTCTTTGTGTGTGTGAGAGAAAGTAAGACAGACAGAAGTTTTTATGACTAGGGAACCCATATAAAATCTTGGAAGGTGCAGTATCTTGTGTCTCTTTGTGTGTATGAGGCTACTCTCTCTTTTCTCTGACCATGACCTTTAACCTCTCACAGGACTGTGTTCCAATGGCCTCTCCTGCATTTCTTCTCTCTCTCTTTGTAAGTATCTGCTGTCTGTGCTTTCCACTTCTTACTGACACATGATCTTGGGTCTCGCTTTTAAATTGATGTGTAGAAACGGTCCTAAATGTGATTTTATTATAATTTCTTTAGAAGTGCATGTGATTCATAGAGATAACATATGCAGAGAAAACATGCATATGCCTCTCTTTCAGATTTGAAAAGATCATCACTAATGATCTTGAAATTGTGTACAATATCACACATTTCCCCCTGTAAACGATATTGGATTTCTTAACTTAAGACAGGCTTTTTTCTGCCTTTAAAGGATGGGGGCACCCGGGGGCGACGCTGTGCTATAGAAGCAGACCTCAAAATGAAGAAATGAGCCGGCGGACTAGCTACTGGATGGATTTGTTTTTAAAAAAACTGAAAAAAAAACTGAAAGTAATGAAAACAGAACCAATCTGCCACCCCTGTGCATATTTTCACAAGGAAGGTCAAACAAGTTTTTAGACTGCCTCAATATCTTGTGTGTTTATATATGTCTGACTGTCCTTATGTATTTGTAATGAGATGTGCTGTGTTGTCAGAGTTATTTTGTGTATAAATAGTGCCTTTATAGGTGTCGATGGATGACTGGAAATAAACCCTGTGATGAGCAGAAGGTTAATTGAAATGTTAAGGGCTGATTTGATTCTTACAGTTCGGAAAAATGATTTTTAACAGGTTTTTCTGCTGAATTCCCAAGAACCCTAAAACCAATGGTTTGGGGAAACAGACATCCAAGAATCTACAAGAACAGGATTTGAGAAGTGGAATCAGAATTGCTCAAATTCAATCTATACTCAACCTAAGTGTGGATTTTGTGGGGAGAGCACTGGTGCAATATTAAAGGAGGTAACCACATTACTTTGTTTTAACGAAATAGATAGACCACAGATATCAAACGTTTGATTAATTATTTATTCAGCAGCACAAAAAACGCAGTCAATCCAAACAAGACTTCCAACAGCCTACCTATAGCGTAGAAACAAGGTCACAATACCGCCACTGGCACAACTTTACAAGTCACCTTTGACACTCTCTCTAACACCTAAGATTAGGGTTCTCATCCAGCACTTCTAAACATCTCAACATTCTTGCTTTTTGTGCTTAAGTTCAGTGAGTTATATTCAAAATGTAATGACTAGTGTTGTGATGGTTAAGAGGTAAAACATTTAGTGTACTTCAAAACATACGCTCATAGTTATATTCACTGATATTACTGTGTTAACACTTCTGAGCAAGAACAAGGCAGGGGAATGCACCGATGAACTGCTGCATGCAATACATTACTAAATTATTATTATAGTAAATTAAAGTGCAAAGACAAAAACAAATATTGCAGATGAATAAAACGGGTAAAATGTAGCAAATTTGTAATTGCCCAAAATACATAGTTCCAAAATGTACATTGTAAATGACAAGAAACTGAATTAACGTATACAAAGAGTACCTTTAAGTTGTCTAGTAATTTATATCCCTGTTTTTAAGAACTGTTTTTTTTGTTTTGTAAGAAAAACAAAACTGAGCTTTTTGACCTATTAACAGCTTTAATCATGTTGTCAGTGTGTAAAAGCACAAATTGAGAGAAAGAAATAAAACACTTTATTAAATAAATTATTCCTATTAACAATAAAATCCTAAGGAATAATCCAGGGCCCATATTAATAAAACTTCTTGGATCCCCTTAGAAAGCACCTAATTTAGCTTAAAAATTATATGTGTATTTATAAAATGTTGTGTATGTTTGCATGTACATATTAATATAATGTATTATGTATGTATTTATTTTCTATTTAAGGTATTTGATAGGCTAAGTAAGAAAAATGCGGCACTCTTTCAATCAAACTGGTTTCTTATTTGTATATTGAGGTGGGGTTAAATTGTTCAAAGTTGATTTCATCTGAGCAAACATGAAGTAAAACAAATGGTCCAAATGGACAGATAAACAGATTTTACTGTTAGCCCAGTTGATGGAGAAACACAAGTAGATCCTTAAGGGAAAATTTGCGTTAGGAGTCTCAGCACACATTGTATCCTCTGCTAAAATAGTCTTATGCCTTTAAAAGTCTTCTTCCCTGCTGCTAACAATTTTGGACTTTAAGATCTTTTTTAAGGGATAAGACGCTTTATGAATTACTTTGCCCTTTACTAGGATCTTTTCTTTCAATATAAGAGGAAACGCCCACATTTCATCACTAGGAGTAACTCTTTGAACTAAGATTTTTTTATGAATATGGGACCAGGAGTGTTAAATCAAAAATCCCTAACTTTATACTGTCAGCCTCATGCCTGCACTCCTTAATGTAAGGAAAAATAATACCTCCTTCATCCACATAAATGTGAAATCTGTGCATCACATCTGAATCAACCAACAGATTTCATCCCCTGATCTAGAGATGAATCAGATACCACAAGAAAATTAGCTTGGCTACACTGCTACAAAACTTCACTGTTCCTTTCTTCATTCCAAAAAGGTGACCGCCCAGGTAAATTTAAATATATAACCAATACTTAAAGCTCTGATTAGGTTTGCGGTGCTTGCTGGGAGGGGAACGCGTTCTCAGTCTCCTCTCTGTCGATTCATAAAGCGATGCAGCTTGTCACAGTGATCCAGCTTCATTGTCTCTGCCTTTTGCTTCAGACGCTCGTCGCGGTACAGCTGGCCTAGGTTAGCTAGATCGGATTCTGTAAAACAAGACCCAGGGAGTATTACATATGACCAATGTCAAGGTGTGACCGGCAGGACAAAACAGCCTAGCAGTTCAGAATCTATACAGAGAGGTAATTCTTACTCTGCTGTTTCTCTTTCCAGCAGCTGCTCTGTAGATGGTCAATATAGTCGGTCTCAATGGTTTTTTCCAACTCCTTCAGTGCATTACCGTGGTACTCCTTCTCAAAACTCTTATCTACATAATATGGCACACCCATGTGTAGGGTTTCTCTGGACACCACCAACCCCATGGACCTTTGAGCCAGATAACACATTGTAAGATTTGTCATCCACAATCCTCCATTACCAAAAACTTCTACAGTGAATAAGAATCATGAGGCGGATGAAAACGGCACTTGCATTTAGGATTTCAAAGTAAATATTCGAAAAATTACGCTTGCAGCAGCTTGACTCACGGTTTGTAGAAGAGGCTGTATGGAGGGTTGGTGGCCATCAGCTGAGTAAATACTGAGATCAAAATGAGGACCAGCACTGGCAGGAGCTGTAGGAGAGCTGTGAAATTGTTCTGTACATGGAGAAAAAGAAAGAAGTTATTTTCCCACATTGTGGGAAACAGAATATAGCCTAAGCAATTTAACTTAATGGTTAACACTTACCTGACTGCGGCTTTCCTCCACATCATCATCCCGTCTCTCAAATGTGCGACGTCTGCGTGGCTGATAATATTGAGCGTACGAGGCTCCTCGGTTGGTGTACACATGGATATTGCCTACAAGAGGATAAGAGTCCTTATTATCACCCAGTGAAAAAATGTCTTCCTATGCCAAAATGTAGTCCACAGTGTTTTTTAAATCTGTAGCTGAATTATGCGGTGTGTTAAGGGACGTGGACTTTACTCTCTGGTTCTCTACATATATATAGCATCTGTTTTATACATTTACTTTTATTGACTGTTCCTTTTTATTTCTTTATTTTATTTTCCATTGACTTATAATTACAATTCCACAAAACCTGGGGACACTTGTGGCACTAGCTGTGTGACACAAAAGAGGGTCTTTAACATCATTCACAGAAGTTAAATAGTAATAACAAAAAAGAAACACAATAGGTACAATCTGTGCTTCATGACACATGAAAAATATTATATTATGATACATGATATAAAAAATTTATATTGCATTAATGTTGCATAGCCGTTGCCTGGTGGTAAGAGTGTTCATTTGTGTTCTATCGAGAAAAGTCAAACAGGTTTCAAATAAAAGTGAGTTAGTAAATATTAACACAGCGTTCATGCTTGGGTGAACTATCACTAAAGAAACCTATGACCCCAGATCAAACCAAAACATTTAGTATTCTGCAATGACTACAACAGACATTCAGACCTGTAGGAAATCTGCCCCCGAAAAAGATGTTGAAGAGCTCCTCTGGAGAGATGTCAGCCTCGAAGTCTCTTGTGAAGTTGCGGTGGTGAGCGTACGGGTGGCGAGACTGTGCCGAATTATGACTGGACGTATCTGCGGGGCTCTGATCGCCATACTGATCATACTGCTGTCTCTTCTCAGGGTTGCTCAGCACTGCGTACGCGTTCCCTATAGCTGCACACGGTATAGGACGAGAAGCAGTTAAGATGCAACATCTACAAAAGAAGTTGCCACAAACAAAACCTTGATGGTGTCCAAGATACCTTTAAAAGCATCAGTTGCACCCGGGGCGAAGTTTTTATCAGGGTGAAACCGTAGAGCCAACTTCCTGTACGCTTTCTTCAGGTCTTCATCGCTAGCATCCTTCGGCACTCCCAGGATCTCATAAAAGTCTTTACATCTCTTTATCCTGTACGGGTTTAAGAGAAAAGCAGATCACCTTATACAAGCGGCGGATCTTAGGGAGATCGTCTATGCTTGTTTGATGCGTCACGTGAATGTGTATCTCCCCTTTTAGCTTTGCTTTTAAAAATTTTAATATATTACTCATCACAAGAGTCACGTACAGCCACTAATCGTACACTTTAACGAAGCGTTGATGTTGAAGCAGCCTTGACAGTACCTGAGAACTCCCTGGCGCTGTTCTTCCGTGTAGCTCTTCCTGTCGTCTCCGGATCCCTCTCCTCTGTTCCGCGGGTCGGTTTGATGATGGCCGTCTTCCTCCGAGCTCCTCGAGCCGGACGGAGGCGTGTACGTGCGCTCCTCCTCCGGGGGAACGGGCCCACCATTCCTCACGATGGCATCGATGAGGACTACAGAGACATTTTTCAAAATATCTTAGAGCACATTTCCAGGTGAACTGGCACAGTTTCATGCCAACACACACATGATCAGAACAAAGGTTGGCGTGACTCCCAACTGCTGTCACTCAGTGTCAGTTTGGGACACATTATATAACACTGACATCCAGACGCTGCACTTTCTATTTCGGCCAGCAGCAGCACACAACCTGTCAATCAAAGCCCACAAACCTCTGGCCCGAGTGCTGGGGTGAATCCTCTGGGCTTCATAGAGCAGCTGCAGGGCTTTCTCCTTCCGCCCGGACCGGAGGCACAGTTTGGCTTTCTCGATCAGTCTGTCCGACTCCTCTCTGTCCATCTCCAACACCGGAAACACAACTCAAGAGCCAATCAATCTGTTGTTGCCTCGCGCCGCTGCTGCTGCTGTTGTTTACAACTCAAACTATGCTGACACAACTGACCTCGTGCGCTTTAACTGCGTCATTTCCGCCACACGAATGTTTATTTATAAGCGTGCGGCTTCGTCATTCTTAAATGTGCAGGAAAGACAGAAACGCAATACTCCCCGTAACCTCCATCGCTCACCGGAAGCGGAAGTGCACGGTGCCGGGGGAGCAGAGCAGCCAATCAGGGGGCGGCGTTCCGAGCCATATATGGCATGGAGTAAACAAACACGTGTTTGTGGATACACACTCACAGTGGCCTTGTCTGTGTTAGGGATGTGTTTCTAAATAGCACGTCTGTAGGGAAAGTTTAGCGATGATGTTTGTTTATTCAGAGTTAAACATTAAAGCAGTTTGATCTGCTCGTATGAACGTCTCTGAGATGTCTGGAAGATGTCTGGAAGATGTTTATGATTAGGATGAAGATCTACGGTTCTCAATATATACGGTGCTGAACCCCAACAGTCCGACTGAAACCGACGTTTGCCCACGAATGAGAGTTTTCACCAAAGGTCAATCTTTGGTGTGACTTGTTTAGTTGTATAATTCCTTTAGTGTTTATAAAGCACAGTTTTCTGTGTTTGGTTAGTGAAGCGTCATATTCATAACAGCCCATATTTCTCATCAATGGGAACGTGATGAAGAATGTCTCAAGTGTCCTTGAGTAAGACATCTCGCCCCTGTTTACTCTGCGGGGATGATTGACAACTGCATTATAATGTAGGCCGCTTTGGATAAAAGCGTCTGCCAAATGAATAAATGTAAATGTAAATTATAAAAACGTATTCAGTTGACGGGCCATCCCTTCTCCATTTGAGGCCGTCGTGGCCTGGTGGTTCGGGTCTTGGACTCGTGATCCGAAGGTTGCTGGTTCGAGACTCGGAACCAGCGGGAATGCCTAGACTGAGGTGAGACCCTTGAGCATGGCACCGTGCCCCCCACTGCTCCCCGGGCGCCGCGGCATGGCTGCCCACTGCTCCGGGTGTGTGTTCACTGTGTGTTCACTTACTGTGTGTGTGCATTGGGATGGGTTAAACGCAGATCACAAATTCCAAGTATGGAACACAATATTTGGTCTCACGTCACGTCACTACAGTGTGTGCCATGACCTTCACCTTCTTTTTAGGTTTGTTCTGATTTGCACATTTTTCTAAGTGTCTCTTCAAAACATCCATCCTTTTTTGTGACACCCATAATGAATCTCTCATTCATAGACTGATATTTTCTGATGTATGACTCTCATCATTTTACTTTTTAAAAATAAACAACCAGAAAATGTCACCTCCATTATGCTGGATTTGACTTAAATCTTACATTAACACATATACAACAATTGTAACAAGACAGGTTTACATGACATCCTTAACATTTTATTTGTATAGGAAATTAATTTAGCTTTTCAAACACATATAATCACAAGAAGCATGTCGTTGCCGATGTATATATTTCTCTGTGATGGGGAAAATCAAAAGCCGTCTTTAATGCTCAGCAGGTCTCTGGTCACTTCTTGGTCCTCATTGTCCACTATAGTACTGCGAACTGAAGACACTCGAGGAGAATCTGTGTCTGCAGACATGAAAGAAGAAAATCCACACTGTACAGTTCTACATTTACTATTTCTTATGTTACAATAATGTCAAATGTGATACTGTCTCTTAGTATCAGACATTAACAACATTACACACATTTACACATCTGGAATCCTCACCATAGTCTGTGTTTATTGTCCGCACAGAAACAAGAGTGATGTTCTCTTTCTCACAGTTGTTGGTCATGTTGCTTAATCAAGAATAAAAAAAAAATCATTTTCATAATTGCATGCTTTCAACAGATCCGTTGATTATTGGTATTAAAATGTCCAAGCCCTCACCTGTCAGACACTATCGAGTCCAAGTTCTTTATACCTATGTTGGAAAAAGAGATGTTAATTCTACATATCTTCAGTTTCATGGAGATTGTCAGGGTGAGAGGAAAACCCACCTTCCTGCTGTTTTGTAGTTCTACACCGTCCCCTGAGGTTGATAGTTGTAACCAGAATCACCATGACAACAATTAAAATGAGTATGAGACTCATTACACCTGGAAGAGAATAATTAGGCAAAAACAATTCTAAACGAATTTAGCAGAAAGAATCATTTTGGTAAAAAGGAAATCAGAAGTTTGACTCAGTCAAACCCACCGAAAGCAAGTGTAGTCAGGCTGTTGCCTGATAGTAGTCCTGGTGTAGCGGTGACCTCTGACATGGCCATGTTTATTGGAGCTGTAGGGGTCACATTTCCCGAAATATCTATTGTGTATAAAAGTTTGTTGAAATAATCTAAAAGTTTGTGGAGTTACATAACTATTGAAGACTGTAGATGTGCATAAATGGTGATTACTTTAAGCAAAGATAAATCTTGTTTTAAATTTAAATCTTAAAGAAAAAAGTGATACCTCTTGTGGTCAGGGAAGAGACTGTATGTTGGGTTGCCACGGTATGGGTTTCCGAACCTAATTCTGAACTGCTGATATTGATTTGTCCTGCAATAAATTCTTTAGTGAGATAAAAGAGTTATCCTAACAGGACTTAAGAGTGGTTGATATTTACTTTCGGATGTGTTGTTGGAAGATAGTCTGTTTCCATCGGGCACAGTAGTGGCACCTGCTTAAAAATATACAGGGTTATGTCATATTATTTGTTTGTTGAAATGATTGATCATTATTCCTGGTTATAGACAATACCAATAAAATGTGGATTTCTTACTTGTGTTGCTGGGAGATAAAAGATCTGCAGTGGTTGGAACCACAGTTTTAATAGTGTTGCTGGTCACAACATGGTCATGATGAGTTGTAGGAGACACAGATATCTCGGAAGATGTTTGAGTTGCTGAAATACAACAAAATAAAAGCATTGCACGCACCGAAAGCTTAATAGATCACATGTGACCCTTCCTGTGATAACCAGGCTAAGGTCAGAAAATCAATGTCTGTGAAAACAAGCATTGAAGTATGATTTTACCAAGTAGTTTACTATTATTTTAATCTTTAAAATGGTCTTACTCACTCAGTATTAAATAAATACTGAGTACATTCAAACAGAATGTTCCCTACATTGTGTTGAATGATTTTATGTGTAAAAATGTAAATACTACAAAAAATACTTTAGCTATAGGCATATTCACATGCAGGGTCACATATACTGTGTTCTAATGAATTTAAAACATGTAGTTGTCTGGCTTACTTTGTCTACAAAATGAGGTTGCCACAGCACCTAAGGATGTACTATAAACCGTATCCCTTCACATTACACAATTACCACTGAATGAATCTGTGCAATGTTATCCGTTTTAGAGTAATTCAGAAGGGTCAGCTCACCCAGAAACATTCCAAACCTGACAATTTCTTAAGTTAAACACAAAAGATATTTTGAGAAATGTCTCAGTGGTCTTTTTGTACAATAGAAGAATGCTTCTGCTGTTCTGCAAAAGAAAGTTGTACAAGTTTGCAATTATGAGTGGTAAAAAACTGCAGCGATAACTGCAATTTTCTTTCGACAATATAGTTCGCAAACAGCAACTGGTAAACTGTTGGAGGCAGGGTGATACCTTCTGATTTATGCATAACTTGTCAAAATGGATATAACTCCATTATCTGCCAATGTGATTTATGTAGACAGCCAGAGGTGAAATACAATAGATCTCCTAAAGATTATACATTGTTAATAGACAATATAACACAAATACTGACCTGTGTTTGAATCATAGAGATATTTGGACAAAGGGGTTGTGTTGAGTAAGAACTTTGTGTCATTTCCTGTATATGTCCCATAAAGAAAGATACATTTTTAAAGAAATAATGATACGAACCATTTTACCTATTAAATATTGGGTTTTATGAGGCTTTAAAATTTTAATTTAGAAAAAAAACATGTCTTACTCCAGTAGCAAATAAGTTTTTTATTTTAAATGTTTAATTATAAATATAACATTTTATTCCAGAAATATACAAGATTTACAAGTAGCAGAAATCCAGTCCATAGTCTTCGAAACATGACACACTTTTATTTTCTGATTAACTTACCTGCTGAGATGATGGATGAAGATGCAAGGATGATAATGAGAAGATAGAGGAGCTTTTCCATTGCTCAGTTCAAATGGATTATTCTCATGCGTCTAGACAAGACTAATCCTAAATTGGGACTAGGCATACATACACATTCTAGGGATATTTACAACACTATAATATTGTAGTAATACAAATTTGGGAATACGCTGGCAACCATACATAAATATTCCAATTTGCGTGAAGTATTAATCCGTATGTATTAATCAGTTCCCAGTCCTCATGATTCTTATAATATTTTATGTGAGTAGTATTACTGTCCTGCTGAGAAACGTGTGCAAGGCTGTGTGTGCCATGCCCTGGTTTAAGGGGGAGGTTACAGTGGCCCTGCCGAGTTTCCTGTGAAAGAATAGCAGGAAACAGGTGGAATGCCCTCATGGAAAAAACTCTTCATTGGTTGAGGGTTTTTAAACCCAGCAGTCCTATAATGAATCACATAGACATTTATTTAAATTTTCAGTTTTGATTAACTGCTGCTGTGTTCAATTATTTTAGTAATACCTCGATGAATACTTAAATTCTGTTTATGTACTAGTTATTTTAAACATGAAGAAAACTGTAGTCACCGTGCACTTCCTTTGTGTGGAAAGAACTTGGACTTTACACAGTTAGGGTGCCACAAGGTTAACTAAATGCCAACCAGAACTTTAAAGTAATAGTTCACCCCAAATTGTGTCATCATGTATCATTTCATTTGACATTTCAAACCTGTGACTTTTGAAATTTTTGTCTGCAGAATACACAAGAAGATATTTTGAAGAATGTCGGAAACTGGCAACCATTTATTTTGGAGGTTACATGGTGTCCATATAACAGAGGTAAATGGTTGCCACTGTTGTGTAGCAACCAATTTTAAAATGTCTGTGTTCTGCAGTAGAAAGAAACATATGCTTCTTTGAAATGACTAGTTAAACTATCCCTTTAAGATTAAGACCATGTTTATATTGAATATTTTCAGAAGCATAAGGGAAAGACATGATTAGTTCATGCATATTTTATTCAAGAGTAAAAAAAGTGATTTGTCCCATAGGGCATGCTTACAATATGTGTTTTCATTTAGGAAGTTAAATGCGAAAACTTAGTTCCAGAGAAAATTACAAGAAAAGTAGTCACAAATCCATAAAATTCCTCCTTTGAAATAAACCACGTCTGGACCAAACAAGGATCAGTTAAACTGTGGAACTTAAAGAACCATAAGCTTAATTGTAAGAATAAGAATATTGTCAAGAATCATAATGATAATATAGTCGTCCTCTCTAAAGTGAGAAACTGAATTTTCCTTGTGTCCAGTTTGTTTACATTTGAATAACCATGCGATCATGCTTTGGCAGCCTGAATGTTGCTTTTCACTGAGTAATATGTTCATTCACACTACTGAACAACTTCTGTACACCAACTGAACAGAGAGAAAGAACAGAAAGGAAAAACAAATGAAAAGAGCGTCAGTGCCTGTACAGCGAAACTATACAAAATCAAATCAAAGAACAAATGATATCAATGAGAAAACAGAAAACAAATCAAATATTAAAAAAATCATAATTATTTATATAGATATAAAAACAAACTAGACCTTTACAAATATAATCTGAACAGGGAAATAATTCAAGTCTACTATATTGAAACACATCACAATTATAATTTCACATATCAATAAGGAACTTAATTGCATGCACTGATGCGTTCAGTACCATAGATGCTGTTGAAAATCATTGTCCTCGACCATTGTTGATAATCATATACTTAAATATATATATATATAGATATATATATTTATATATATATCATATTTATTTGACTTGCGAAATGTACTATGTGCATTCTCTCTCAAGTTACAGGCAGGTGAGAAACAATCAGGAAGGTGGTGCCAAAGGTTGAGCTTTCCCTGCAGTCTTGCTCCAATCCCAATGGTGCTTCTGTCATGAAGAGTCTACAGTGGATAAACAGCACCGCCACGCTCGGCCCTTCACGTCATCTTACCAAAACTTAATCAATAAGCAAAACCCCCCAGGTAAGATTGCATTGTCAGTAATAAAATGTACATATTGTGTTGTCAAATGTCCTTTCTTACAAACGTTTTTAATTTTTTATGTCGATTCAAATCGTGTTTGTATTAATACTAGTAGCAAAACATTTTCAACAGTGAGAGAACTTCGTTATGAGATGGGATAATGAAAAACTCCTAATCAAAATAGGAAAAAATGTATGTGGAACTGGTGCGGACGCCGCACCAATGAACTGCGTGGAACAGGCTTAAGAGAGAGCGAGTTCCCAAACCCTGCCCACTTATGGGTGGAGTCAAAAAGGAACTGTCAGATTTTGCCCTTGACACCGCCCCCTCTCTCATAAAGACACTTTCAGCCCTTGACAAGGCATATCACCCCCCCAACCCTCCATTCAACGCTCCCACACAAAGCAGACTGACGCCAAGAAAAGACTCCGCCTCTCACCCACTCGAGTGAAAGGTTTTAAGTTAGACGTTTTGGTTTCTCGAATTAAATATTGGAGCAGGGAGGGATGTGTAGGTGGTGTTATGTCATTGGGTGTTGGTTGGAAGCAAGAGGCCTTAAATCACGGGTTTGGCGTTGTCCTGCCATGCATCGTGGCGGTGGCATGGACTCGGGTGCAGGTGGGTGGGCAGCTGTTGCATCACTGGATGTTGCTGTTGTCGTCAGTGCCGTTGGTCTCAGACATGTTCATCTTTCCCATCGAGTGGCCCACGTGGTTGACCCCGTCCTTGCGCGGTGGCATGCGCTCATTAATGCGGTCCAGACCTTTAGCCTCCTCGAAGCTGCTGATCTTGTGCTGGGGAGAGAAGCCACGGATGGCTGGAGATGGAAGGAAAAAAACAAAGTGAACCTAAGGAATTCTGATTTGTCAAATCTGTTTTTCAAAAATGAATTGACCTGCTACTTACCTTACCTTATTAATCTTATAAAAATGATTTATAATTTTAAGTACGATTTTAGTTTATTCTCACATTATTTGACAGTTATAATTCACCCAAAATTATAAAATTAAGATACTGAAAGAAGAACAGCAAATAGGAGCACAAGGGACTTCTTTTAAAATTCTTTAAAAAGCTGCCTGATAAAATGACAAGAAAACACTTCTGAATAGTCCAGTCAAAATAATACACTAGAGATGGTTAAATATAACACGTTTCATTCAAATTTCCTAGTTATTACATAATTTCTATATTTCCCTTTGTTTTATTTTCATACATTTTATGAGCTTATTATTCTAAAATGTGGAAAAATAGGTTTGCATTAGTGAGTCCCACAACTTTTGACAGGGAGTGTACGACCTGCAATTCTGCATTTAAACACAATGGCAATAAAAAGACACAAATCAGTAATTAAAACTTTAAAACAAACACCTGTAATTACATATGAAAATAAATAATTATTCAATCCCACTGCAGGCCTATCTGATATCAACCAAAACTGCTGTTTTTCTATTGTCAGTACTGTAGGAGAAGCAAGAGTGCCCGAAGCCAAAAGTCAATCGAGTCAATCAGTGTATCACTGACGTGAGCTGAGGTTGCAGAAGAGGAACACACTCTGGTTGGCTAAGAGTTCCTGATGAAGTCACCACATGCCAATCCCACACTTCAATCATGAGGGCAGGAGGAAAAGCAGAGCCCGATATGAAATAAACATGCCTTCAGTTTAGAGCTTGAACCATCATGCATGTTACAAAAGAAATAAATACTTGATGGTACCACACAAAAAGAGCACAGGGTATGTCTGGTGCATAAGGATCTTATAAAACCTCACTATTCTTGAACAGAAAGCAAGTGCTTCATTTGAAAGGAATCACACTTTCTGGTACAATTTGCACCTCGCTAACAGCCAGAATTGTTACATAAATGCTGTGTTCAAAATCTGGAAGTGCTGTCTTTAAAGGAAATATGTCATATAAATAAAAAAGATTGGTTTAACACATTATTGGTGATGTTACGATTCTTTGGAAACTTTCTCTTTGCATGGTTTTAGCTGAAGGAAACTTCAGGTCTTTGCTTGCTGATAAATCTGGCCAGTGGCTATTAATATAATTATATAATTATTAATATAAATATTTAATTCTTCATTTACTGAAAACCTAAAAGAATAGTGGCTAGACAGTTTTAACTAATGTAATTTACCTGTTCATTCTTTTGTTTGTTATCAGAAGTAATCTATGGGAAGTGATCTTTAAAGATATGTACTATAAGTCTAAACCACAAAAACACGTTGTTTATGTTATTGCTGGTAAAACAGTCTTTTAACATTTATTTTAGATATCAACCAACATTTATCTTTGTAATTTTAAAGCATCCAAATACATTAAACATTTTTCAACGCTGCTAGTTTATTCAGATTTATTACTGGTTTACGCTAAGCAGTTTTTTTATGTGTTATAGAATTTTAACAAATTGTGCTGAAAGAGTTTATTTGCTGAAACATTAACAATTAAAATTTTTTTTTGAGCAGTCATTACTTTCTTTTTTATTATTAATATTTCTTAGTATTTTTTTTGTTGTTTTCACTAAATCAAAATAACTCAACTGTAGTTTGTCATTAATTGGAATGCACTGTAGAAAGCTGAAGAAAGATTTACAAAATTTAATTAAATTCTTTAAAAATATAAAAAAATAGACAATTTACAAGGTTAAGACATTTATTAACCCACAAGTGTTTGAACATTAGTTTCTGGGAGAATTTATTTGTTGACCTTCAACAGTTCGGTTTTATATGTATTTAAAGTGACAACAATTTTTTAATAAAATGTTGAATTTAACAACTTGAATGGCAAAATTGTATTTTTATGGTGAATTATTCCATTAATATTGTCAGTAAATGTCCTTCTCAGTTTGACATCAGACTGCCATGTCAGAACGGGGAGACATCACCCTTCAGTTTCAAACACAGCCAAACCTTAAGCCAATTCTAGCAAGCTAATGTAAGCTTAGCAGGATATGACTGATGATCTGAATCTGTTTGATATTAAACCTTTACCAGACATGTTTTGTGCCCTTTCATAGTGATATGTGAAATTTATTGGATATGGCGTCTCTCTCTCTCAGTGGTGTGTAAGTTGCTTAGAGCAGTTAGCTTCAGTGTGTTACATGTCCTGCTATTACCTTCTCCATCCTCTTCTTCTGGCTCGATGGCTTCAATGGCTTCGATGGTCGCTGGAGGGAGAGGAGGGGATTGTGTTACACCTGAACAAGCCATGCAATGGCAGTAACGCACAGGCAGCGATCTTGAAGCGCAGGCATCATACCCGCGAGACGCATGCATGCCAACCAGACTATGGACCACAGACTCGGACAAAACCCTCAGCCACTCACACACTACAGGGGACTCGCTGTGCCACAGACACCCTATGGGCCTCTCAGAGACTCATTCTCACCACAGTTTACCGGCCACAGGTAAACCGACCCACTAATGTGTCCATGCTTTGGGGGGAAAGTAGGAATCCCCCAAAACCTGGAGTTTGTCAGAGGATACAGAGAGAGACAGAGAGACAGGTGATGGACAGATGGACACAGACATTTATAGAGAGGGAGAGAGTGATAGAGAGAGAGAGAGAGAGAGAGAGAGAGAGAGAGAGAGAGAGAGAGAGAGAGAGAGAGCGCGAGCGAGCGAGAGCGAGAGCGAGAGCGAGAGCGAGAGCGAGAGCGAGAGCGAGAGCGAGAGAGAGAGAGAGAGAGAGAGAGAGAGAGAGGAAGAGGAATAGGGGGAAATAATAAGCAATAGACATAAACTACGGGGTCGTCAGCTTACCACTCTGTAGAGTTTGTTTGCCTCCAGACAGGACACCGCTGGGGAGCATACCAGTGGGAGTCAGACCCTTCAGAGTCAAGACATTCTCACTCTCCTCTCTGTCAGAATGAGGTGGAACCATTAGAAACGTTATACACACATCACTGGAAAACAATCCCTTAGTCATTCTATATATTGAACCATTTGAATATTTAAGAACTGATTCAATTCAATGTGTTAATTAATGGGTTAATGATGACTGCTTCAATAATTCTCCAATATAACACAGCTGGGATTTTAGTTGTCATTTCGTAATTCCCAGAGCTTTAGTCATATTATTCCATTGTTTTGATGGGTTAACCATATTAAAAACTAAAAAAATAAGATTAAAGGGAATGTTCACACAAAAGTAAAAACACAAAGCAAGATAAACACAAAGAAAGCAAGATAAACACAAAGAAGATTGTAATTTATACTGCTATCATGATCAGCTGGATCCGATTGGAGACTATTTTAAGGACCATGTTCAGTTTTTGATATACTATTTATAAGTATGCATTTATGTTAAATTTTATTTTTGGATTCTATAAATTCCTAGCACTTTTCCACTATTAATTTAAAAAAAAAATTTGTTTCTCTCTCTCTCATTCATTTAATTATAGAAACAGGTAAAAAAAAAAGAACGCAAAGACATATTATGTTTACCTGTAGGCAAAAAAATACCACAATATAGGTTTTTATAAAATCAATATTACAGTCTTTTTACGCTCAATATTGCCTTCAGTCTCTTTTCAAAACTGTAAAAAATTTTTATAACAACGAGTTACGTTTTATGCTACCCATAAGAAATGAATGGGGTTGCCAGTTGCTGCAATATTTGGCACTTTAATATCTGACATTCATTACAATCTGTAGTCAATACACAATAATCTCTGTAACATCTCAATTTTAATACAATTTCAAGCCCTAAATATACAAACGTAGGAGATTTTTTAAAAATGCAATATTATACTTATGATCATGCTGCTTAACTGACTATGAGCATCATTAACCCAAGAAAGAACATGAAATTCCTCCCTGTATTTGACACCAGAGAATAAATTCAGAAGCATCTGATCCAGCTGACCGCAGACTGAATGATTCAGCTGGAGAATACCCTATTTGTACCTGAGCACAGAGAACATCTTGGCCATCTTCCCAATGGCACGGATCTTGTTCCTAATCACCTCTTTCCGAGCAGCTGCTGCATTGGCTGTGGGCGGAAATAAAAATGAAGCAGTTTCAAACCGTGTGACCACAGGCTGAAAAACACCAGAAACTTTTAAATTGCGAATTGAGGTCTTAACGGACCAAAGCAAGTAAGGACAAATATTGTGCTGGTGGCAATTACTTTAGCGTAGAGCTAAGGGTACAACTCGAGTGCTAAAGAGGACAACAAATGCCATTATCAATAATACATTACAACAGCACGGCCTCGAAGGCATTTTATGAGAAAGATATTGAAAGAACTGAGTCATTATTCAGGATGTACCTGACGTCAAATACACAATTTCTGTAGGGAAATGATAATTCCGTTTTATGCGGGGAATAAATAAATCTTATTATCCGGAATGCTTGCGTATATAAAGGGCAGATTACACAGTGAAATGTCTCACCATCAAAGATTTCATCTTCATCATTCATCAGCTCATCGTCTGAGCAGATGCTCAACACGTTGACCAGCATCTCTGTGACTGTTGGGAAGATGGAAGATGGATCACGGATCATATCAGAACAGCGTACATTTCTTCACTTTATGGATCCAAATGTTTGGGTTAGATTTTGAACAGAGATTGACGAAGTACACAACTTTTCTACTTGAGTAAAAGTACAGATAGGACTCCACTACAAGTAAAAGTTGTGAAGAGATATTAATTTCCCCCTAAAGCAACCTTCTGAATACACTTAATAACTCATTGTATCAAGAGTATAAAGAGCTTTATTTTAGAAATCCTGATAAATAATAATTTAGCCTTATTATCCTCATTAGCCCAAAGCCTGTATTTAAGAGCTGGGTTTTGTCAATCCATTACATTCCGTTGGACACAAGAATAATTTCTACTAAAAACCAATGAAATCCATTTAGTTTTAGTTTAGTTTTCTATTGTGTTTAGGGCAGGATTAAAAGACTATAGTAAATGTAGTGAAAATATTATTAATTTATAAATGGCTTTAATGATAAATAAAAATATCAGCAGTTAACACAAACACTATGTTGCCAGGTGATCTCAAAATAAATGAAAACTACGTTGTTTCAATCATGTAACTTGGCCCAATGTGTATGTGTTATTTATTTACCTATTAGCCATAATGACAATCATTTTTGATGACGCCTTTTGTGATTTTTTACTGCTCATAGTGTTTGTTTAAGGCCTAACACACAGATAAACCAACATACTGTACGTTTTCATATCTTTTTATCTTATTTTGACTGTTAGAGCACTTTAAGCCTTGTAGTAGAGCCGAAGTTTACATTTCTTTCTGAGGAAGATCATATGGTGGCCAAATTTGCGTTACAATTCCACCAAAAGCAACTGATCTGGCAACAGTGAAAGGTCCTTGATCAGATCACAAGCCAGAAAATATGTGCACACCGGATAAACGTACATAAAAAGTACTTTTTACTTTTTGTAATTTTTGTAAATGAAATGAAGTAAAGAGTATGATCCTTGTCTTTGAAATGTAGTTTAGTAAAGTATCAAGTTCCCAGAAAAGAATAATATTCAAGTAAAGTGCAGATACTCAAAAAGTGTGCTTAACCATTTGTTTTCCATGTTACAATTTAGAATATTGTAAGAGAAAGTAGAATGTGAGTATGTAAATGTTCTTGAACAATATGAACCCTTATGTTGGGCAACTAGGGCAGCACAATATATATTGTTATAATATCGCAAATGTGCATTCCACAATAGGCCAGAACAAACAATAATTGTAAAACTTTCAAGATTTTTTGCACAATTAAATGGATTGTTCACCTTAAAATAAACATTTCATCAACATTTTCTTACCTTCATGTCAATTTAAATCAGTGTGAGTTTCTGCACAACACTTAAGAAAAATATTTGAAGAATGTCAGTAACCAAAAAGCATTGGACCCCATTGACTTCTATTGTGTGGACACAAAACCATTGCAACTGATTAAGTCCTGATGTTTTTGGTTACCGACATACTTCAAAATATCTTCTTTTGTGTTCCGTGGAAAGAAAAAAGTGGTACAGTTTTAAAATGACAAGAGGATGTGTAAATAATGACAAAAATCTAAAGGTACCTTTCTCTCCTACGAAAGGCAGCGACCAGGTGAAGACGTCCATGAAATTTGGCAGCCAGTAGGGGTGAGGGGAGCAGTTGAACTGCCGGATGTTCATGACATTGTTCTCATACTTGAGAACAGCAGCTGAGGAAGTGAATAATTTGAATAAGTCAGCCTGCAGCATCGGAACTTCTCAAATCAATAATATGAGCAGTAATCTTAAGACAGCGTGGCTTCCTGAGCCTCTGGGTTACTTTCCTCTTCCACTGATGCAATGCAGGTGGATCGGTGTAGTCTTTACTTCATACTGTTTTAGGATTTTAAAATAATTGCTCAAACAAACCAAATTATCTCGCTATAGCGTGTACTTGAAATTAAATTACAGCGATAAATTAGCACATTTATGTCCTGGGGTTCATTTTTTATCAACTTGAAGATTTCAACTTTATATTTTGTTGTATGAAGGTCACTTAAAAACTTGTGAACTTCATACAACAAAACTTTTTCCATTAATTTGATAAGTGATGAAACCCAAAATAATTGTATACTTTTTACATTAATGCTTTAAATAAATATGTTAAGTTGATGGTTCATATGGAAGTTAACGATAACCAACAGAATCAATTATGACAATATGTGTTTTAAAGTGCATGTTTGAGATTGAAAATGAGGCCTCAGGCGTGCCAAAACAAGGTAAATGTCACCTCCACTAGATGGTACTGCTGAGAGCTTGACCCTATCCCTTTAGCAGATGATGAGAGCACGGGATGAAGTCACTCACACTCTCATCCCGCTCACGGTTCTCTACCTCACACACATCTCACTGTTAGGAGAAGATACGACTCACCTTTATTATTGTAAACATCAAGGTAATTTGGTGCAGAGAATATGGTAATAAGGGAGGGGAAGCCAGTGGTCTGACTCTTCCTGTACATCCGGTACCTGTGTGGAGGAAAGAGAACATCCACATCAATGTTATCAACTGTTGCTGTTCAAGTGATCTTTCAGATGATAACTTTTACTTATATCAAGAAGAAATGTTATGAAGTATTTTTTGGTAGGTCAGCGTGGTTACATCTTGGATTCATTTAAATAAAGATGTCACACATTAGCAATGAGCTTTTCCATATTTCATGATTTATATTTTTGCCATTTTTATTATATTATAATAAATATATTTATTATATATTATATTATATTCTGTTATTAATAATTTGAACAGGGCAGAACAGAACAGAATAGGTATCAGGAGGGATGCAGGCACAGAGGTTCACCGATGAATTTAACCCAGACAAGCTGAAAACCAGCTCACTTACACACAATTTCATGTGTTTAGTCACTTTGAACATCCTTCAGTCTAGATGTGACTGACAGTGGTGATGTCTGGGTTGATAATTAGTCCATCCATTTCCACCCATTCAGTCCAATTTGTCGAATGGAACATGATAGACAGTCATTATCAATTGACGGTAATCAGCCAATGACGGCATCATCTCCTCTCACGTGACTATTCGACCTGTATTTTGTTGTTACACTCTCAAATCCACATCTTAGCAAGAATATGAGCTCAAGGGAAACAAAATTATGTTTTTTCATCCTCCCCTGAAACTCTAACTGCTGGTGCAGACATTGTTTAATACAGTGTTTAATCTTACATTTCATAATATTTCTCAAATACAACTTGTTTTATTTTGGTATTGGATATTATTTTGTCGTTTTCGTTTGAAGATGCACATCCACTGACCCGCCCCTGGATGAGGTAACTGGCAGGAATAGATTGTGATACATAGACATACAGATTCAGACAAAAAGATCGACTGGAGAGAAAGAAGTAATACATACCCTGCATCTTGTGCTTCATGTGCTCGAATGATTGATAACAAGTTATTATTCTGTAGGAAGTCACAGACTGCTGGATAACTGTAACATGGAAAATAGGAGAAGGAAAAGAGAAGAGAGAAAATAAGAGCCAGCATTCAGAAACAGTGGGTGGACGTGTCTCATTAAGGTCGCATTGTCTTTTAATGCTTTTCACTGTCAGACCATCAAAACTTGTTTGCCCTGTGAAATAATGTGACATGCATGTGTCCAGTATGGTGCTGAATACTGCTTGTGATGGGATGTTTTACTATTCCCTGAAAATGACAGCCTGGCTGCCCGCCTGTATGTGGTGTGATCTGAATGCAGTGAATGCTGAATGCCTGAATGCTTGAGTCCCAGGGTTTTTAAAGATGACTTAAAAACGAACTTTACTATAAAAAACTCGATGAAAAAATTAAAAAAAATGAAAGAAAAAAAATTATAACCTGAAAAAAATTATAAACAAAAAATAAAGAGCTAAGTATCTGAAAAGATTTAAAATGGATATAAAATAAAATAAACATGTATAAAAAAATAAAAGAGGATTAAATTATATAGCAGATTTTTAAACATAATTTCTTATGAAATTTTAAGAAGTTAAAAATGTTTTTAATAATGTGGAACTGATGGACAATGTTAAAATTAAGTAATTCAAACTAAAACCAAACTTCAAATATAACTTTAAAATTATCTTGTAAACCAAAGATTTTAGATAACTACAAATGAAACTTTCTGTTAAACATTGGCCTAAAATAATTCCCCAGAAGTTCCCCAGAAATAAACTGAAGTAAAGAACTAAAATAATATAATAATAAATAAAACAAAAACAAATAATAAATGTATCAAAGAATAAATAAACAAATAAAAATCTAATTATAAAACCATTTAACAAACAGTACATAAAAATAAAAAGCGTATTAAAAAAGTGTATTCAAAATATTAATAAAACCTAAAGAAAACTTATAAATTTGAAATAAATTTGAAATAACTAAATGTTTTAAAATAAAATCCATTTCGAAAAGAATACAGCTACTTTTAAACAAATTTTTAAAATGAAAATAAAACAATATTTACCAGAAAGCTCACTTATATATATTAAACAATTTTCATTATTGTGATTGATTGCTCAATTTAGTGTTTTGATCTGTTGTTTAAGACCATAAGTCCATGCTCAGTTTGAATGAAAGAACGGCTCATTCACATTAAGCAGGAGGGCTTCCGTTTATAAGCGCCCTGTCTGAAACTACTGAAACCTGGAGTTTGATAAACATCCAAAGGGGTTAATGTACAGCCTGAGGCAACCTCTAACCTTCACTGTCAGAGAAAACTAACACAGCAGGGCTTTGTTTGCCTACAAACCAGTAAAACAATATGATCTCTTTCAGTCTTTTATTGTTCACCACTGTATTCTGTTTCTAATGAAGCGGCTCGACTGCTTAACCACATCTATCTACCAATCACTTCTTCCTCTGCATCCCTCATTCTCTCCTCCATCACTCGCTCCAGTTTAGGAAGAGGAAACGGGTCGTCATGGCAACACCACACTGCGGAGCCCTTGGGGATTGTGGGAAAGATCGCAGCTATGCTGTGATGCCGAGGCTGGTTGCAATGTGGGCCTTTCACTCTCTTTCTTTCTCTTTCTTTTATTTGTACCCCGATCCAGTTCCTTCTGTCTGCTGACTACAGTAGGACCAAAAGGCCACAAGGACGTTTATTATCAATGAGAACAGCTTTAGATTAACTTCTCATAGTTTGAATTTTAACTAATTTTTAACTAATCTGCATAATTTTGGCCTTCTTTGAGACATATTTTGATAGGAAGGATGATACATGAAGAACGTATGTTTTGTTGACTTGTGTGTTTAATATTTATTTTAAGAAATTAAATCTCTCTTAAAGTATAAGTATAGCTTTTTCTTTGACATAACTCGTTAAATAAAGCAGAACATAGCAACATGTGCATATTCTATTTACTCATTTAATAACAAAACTAAATATAGCCCTTTTCCACCTGATCTCACTAGCATTCGTAACTATTTTACACGGTGACTAAATTGTTTCAATTTATAAATCTTGAGTCTTACAAAAATGCATGATCATTAGAAAATAACAAGGAAGCCCCTCCCCTTAACCTAACATGCAGGTGGTCTATAAAAACATGCATATGACATCGTGGCCACCCAGTAAAATAAACGCTGCGAAATTTCTAGTAATTTTATTTTTTTCTTCCAACAACTATGAAAACTATTTAAAAAAAAATGTAAAAAAAAAATACTGTGCCATTAAGTTTTGCATTTCTTTTTAGCATTTAAACATTACTTATTTGAATCTATGTATTTGTGAATGCTTAACAATTTTAATACTTACTGAGTCTAATATTTAGTTGGAAATGTATTTATTAATTTATCAATGATTTAGTTACTAATCAATGTTCCAGAGTCAACATGTAATTGTTTAAAATAACCTTGATCCCACCATGTTTATTGAGACATGATTAAACATATTTAAGAATTTCCAGGATTTATACAATTTCTGAATAACATTCCTGAATAAAATTTCTAAGGATTTCTATAAGCATTTGGCATTGCCTGGCACTTAATTTTTTTTTTGAATTTCTCAATCAAAATTTGATATTTAATTAAAAGTGTATATTAAAAACAAATTTGTCTACACTTATATTGTATTTATTTCCGAATTTAAATTAAAGGAAATATATTAAAATAAATAAAATACTTAAATCAAATTGCATATCACAAACTTTTGAAGAAATGCCCCAGTCAATCAAAAAAATGCAATTTCCGACAGATCTTGCAATTTTTTTGCACAATATGAATCAGGTGGTTACTAAACGAACTATGGGTGGTCTGTTTCAGACCAGCATCGACAGATCATTAAATCTCTGTATTGCTGATTTTATCCTTTCGGAACAAACCGAATCTTTCTTCTAACATGCACTTAAACATTTATATTCATACAGGTGCATAACAGCAAAATCCCATACATTAGTTTTGTACAAAGGCAATGAACTACGCACGAGAGAGAATGGAGGGAGAGAAGCGTTTAACCACCAACATGGTGATTCAGGGAGGTGGGCAGCTTGAGGAACACTGACAACACTGATTAAAACAAACTGCTTCTGTTAGCCTTGCATAACAGAGATGTGTGTGGGTACGTATGTGCTCGAGGATGCAGTGTGGTGTGATAAATTCAGTCGTGTGTGTGTGTGTGCTCAGTAACATAGCTGTCGCTGCTAACACACACATACACTCAGAGGAAGAGTAATGCGGTAATATTGAGCCGTAGCTCTGCTCAGAGAAACATAAATGAATCTAGAGATGTTCAGTATTTACAGCTGCAGAAATCATCAGAGATCTCTCCAAAATTATTTCCAGTTTTTCCGAATTAATTATTTATGTCTTTGAAAGTGCTATGTGTAATATCAAGGATCAACTGAAAGATAAAATCTAGTATATAACTGTTATGTTTTTATTAAGTAAGAATTAGCTATTTTTATCTACACGCACACTGCAGGACAGTAGTCCTGAACAGGATCTAAAATGTTTGACCCTGATAAAATAATTTTATTTCATTGTGCGATCTATTCACTAGTTTCTCAAAAAATCCCCCAAGGTAGTAATGTAAACATCTTCTATAATCTCCTCGTTTTGTCATAATAGGAAAATGTGTTTAAAAAACACATGTTTAAAAACAGCCACAATCGATATTACAACGTTGACCAGTGACTGTACATTTTATGCCTGTGTGTGTGTTTGAGAGAGAGAAAGAGAGGCTCTGTAATTAAGATTCCTCGCATTGTCGACAGACTAACACAAATGCAACAAGACAACAAAAATAATTGGCAATATAAAAACAGATCTACACTCTTGCTCCCTCAGAAACAAACACACTCTCGCTACCGTTCCATCAAAATTTCAGGAGTGTGTGAAATATTGAGAGCTTGTTTCTTTATGCAGACAGAGCAGAGGGCAGAAAACAACACCAGTCCAGAACACCTGGAGAGACCCGACAACCCCCCACTGACTCGACTGCTGTCCCTACCCCTTCCTCTCACACACATACACACATCATGTGAAAATGTGTATCACACAAGCACACATGGCAACACACATCCATCCAGCCATTCATGGATCGTAGTGGCAGAATGAATTAAGACATCAGTCTTCATTTGTTCGTAGCACAGACCAAATCTAGAATGTTTTCTGTGTCAACAGCTCCAAAATCTATCTTGCAGAGACTGGCTGTAAATTGAATTTCTGTGGATTGTAGAAACAGTGGCGACAATAGCCGTTATTTAAAAGCATGATTATTGATGTTGTGTTAATATTACATATATCTCACAGCAATTAAGCAACTGTATGATACTTTGCCTTGGGTAGCTGCAATCTCTATTTCTGTCTTCCTATATTCACATTTAGGTGATTAATTGACAAAATAATCCACAAAATAATCAATAGGCAATGGTACAGATCTTAATATTTGTTGCTTCAAATACCCATATGAGGTCTCTCTTTAAGGTTTTAGAGCCTTATTTTCATTTTTCGTGCATGGATTTTCATAGTCAGTTAAGTGAAATGTTCAGGATTGTCAAATGCACATTTTGCTCATAAACGCTCACAAATATAAAATATAGTAATAATTTGATGTTTTATGAAAAAGCGTCTGTTGTCCATTTGTTAAATATTATTGAATCTGGTTTTGAACATTTTTATTTGTATATATCTTAACAAGTTTGTTGCCTCGCAAAAATGGTGTCCTGTTTTGTCACGGACATAACGCAGGAATATTAACCTTTTTAAATTAGAATACTTTGCATAGACTGATATTTTTCTGATGTTTAAACACTGTCAATAAGGGTTTTGTAAAATATTAACAGTTGGTTCAGTTTGCTGGTAACAATGATATTTTCTGAGCCCTTTTATGCAACTGTAAGCAAACTGTAATGTCCATTACGCTGGAATTGGCCAAATCATATTTAAAGATTAAATTGATTTATAGCTTTATTATTTATAAAACAGATATCATGATAAGAAAGTTATTGTTCATTCTTTTGGCCAAGAAAACAGGTGAAAATCGGATATGACATGACTTGACCATCTATGATATGGAATTAAAACTTTTAAAGGTCCCGTTTGTACCATTGCTTACTGCTCCATTTTGGAGAACTAACGTGGCTGACACAGAACAAAATTTCATCATGTTTGCGCTTCTTTGTAGAAGAAGAAATTTACAAAAGCGGTCTATAGAGCAGTTTTTTCAGATTACGGCTACTGTAGACCCCGACTGTGTGTCCATAGACATAACTCATTCTAGGATGATAAAAATAGCCTTTTTAAATAGCTTTTATTACTTATGCGTTATAGTTTTACATGAACTGATAAGCGGAGTAAATAAATTCACCTGTAGAAGTATGAGCATCCTCTGACTGTGTTGTGGCTGAAGTATTCTTGGCTCTTTTCATTGCCAAAGTCCTCTAGTGGATCAGCCCAAAGCAGATCACACATAGGCCCGAATGCAGGGGGCTCCTTAAACCGGTCCAACTAGGCCACACAGACAAAAATATCATTCAGAATACAGAAATACACCGCTTTCCTGTAGCCATGCATGAAATGTCTGTCCTCCCACACGCATCATTGCTGTGGTTTGGCAGTACCTTTTTAATGTCGTCTAAGGTCTGGATTTCTGGGGACAGACCACCATGGACGCACAGGAACTGTTGGTTCATGAGCGCAGCCAAGGGCAGACAGTCGAACGCATCCATACAGACATCATAAACTTGCTCTGAATACTTGATTTTACCTGACACAGAATGTAGAACAAATAAATACGCATAGAATTAAACATGATGTTTTAAAAACAACCAATGGGGTGAGTTTGGAGGCATGTTCTGAATATCATTCAAATGTGTGGGGGAATATTTATTCAACACAACAACCTGTAGCAAAGTTACAAACAACAGCAATTTGGTTCTAACAACAATTATCATGTTTTCCCCGCCCTCGTTATTTTCCTACAGGGACCCAACTGTGACGGTCAACCCCATGTGTCTCAGCGTGTCACACAAAAAATACACAGCGTCTCGAGACAGATGACGTTCTTCTTTTTCACCGCGTGTCGACACGTGTCCTATTCTCATTATGTCTCAATACGCCACCTCTCAAAAGCATTTGTAGCCATGGTGACCGGTCAGCGCAGAGGACACACGAAGCGTCGACTACGCACCTCTCCCTCCCACCTCACCTGTCTCTGTGCACTGTCGCAAAGCCTCATGGGAAGGCTCGCCTCTGAAGCATTACCTCATACTCCATGATTTACCCACTGAGACCCTCCCAACTGTTCAGTGTTATAAACATTGTTCACTTTAAACATTTGTTCTTCCAGGATGAATAGATACAAACTGAAGGGCATGCTCTGCAATATTTTCAGTATTTTAATAATATAGGACACAATGGAATAGATTATTTTAAAATATACAATAAGACCGAGTAGGTATGATAAGTATGAGCATTATTTATGTATTTAATTAACTTTTAACAACATTCCATAAATTATGAAAACGCACTGCCTGGAATATTCATAGTGAAATATTCACGTAGAAATTAAACCCAAATATTGACGTCTAAGATGAATTAACCTAGAATTAAATGTGGGTTTAAAAGTCTTAAATTCATAGAGGAAATGGAACGAATTGTTTTATCAAAATAACAATGTACGTTAGTATTTAATCATTTAAAAAAACGATCTATGTTGCAGAACTTTGAATAATTTCTTTCCTTACATATCTTATTTGTACATCCTAATGTTCAGGTCTATTAAAAACCAAGACATTCCCAGTTGTAATTTTCAATCCCATATGTTAAATGTTTGACAATTCTGATCCTCACTATAACACTTCTTGTTGCTTGACACTTTAATTAAAAAGGGATTTTGAAGTAATGAAAAGAAAAATGTAAAAAGAAAAGTGAGCAGGTCTAAGAAACAAAGAGAGCTAGATTTGTAAAATACTTTTTAGGCCACAGCTAAAAAGCATTTTTTTTTATTTTAGTCACATCTTTGCAATCACAGTTTCTGGGGCTTAACAAAGGGAATACTCACATTCTTGTTTGAAAGTGAAATATTCTGTCAAATGTCTACATTCATGATTTCCTCTCAGTAAAAATAGCGTCTTTGGGTAGAGGATTTTCAGTGACCAGAGGTATAGAACGCACTGCAGGGAAAAAGAAAAAAACACACTTGAAACTAATATACACATCTATGGGATAACTACAGTAAAAACACAATAACTACATTAATGCAGGCCTGTGCAGTGTTAAGGATTGGCTTTAAATGACATAGATAGATTATGATATTTACTGTCAGTACCCAACACCTTTACTGGCTGCCCCAGATCAGACCCTAAGTATGCTTAATTACTGCACACACTTAAACACAACCAGACTGACTATTTCATATTTTTCTCATCCATTTATGCTTTAAAGCAATTATTCAAATTTCTTTCATGAATTACTCATTCTCTAATCATTCAAACATAGCAGGGTAAATTAAAATGGGTACATTTTTTCTCTCCTACAATTTAAAAATATTTCATTTAAGTGCAGAACAAACAAATGTAAAGTCATTTCTTCTTAATATGGTAGTCATTGTCAATGGTAGCAATGAATCGTTAGTGGTTTATACTTCATAGATATAAAAACAACCTCTGCTAATAAATAACATTTCGTCCCACATGACAGAAGATCTTTACTTGTGTCAAAGAGCCTGAAATCCAATTAAACCAATGATTTACTTTGAGTTTCTGGACAACTGAGAAAACACTTACATGTCAAACAGATTGAAGACTTATAATTAATTAAAATGACCTTCTCACCTCAATACTGAAGTAGCCCCGGTCTACATAGTCGCCAAGGAAGAGGTATCGTGTCGTGGCTGGAGAGCCTCCAACCTCAAACAGCTTCATCAGGTCAAAGAACTGCCCATGGATGTCACCACACACTAAAGACAGAGAGAAAACAAGAAAAAAATGAGCCATAAAATCATCATACCCGGCTTATTTTGCATTTTTACCTTAAATAACTTTTTTTTTAATTTTATAACAATTTGACTATCATTCTGTTTTGACAAATAAATTTTTTTTATATTATTTACATTATGGGAAGATGAATTCAGAACTTATTATTTTGTTTCTTTTATGTAACATAAAGCATTAAGATTTTAAAAGTTATCATGTCTAGATGCACAGAACTGAATATTTGAAAAGGTAGAGTACTTCAGAGTAATAAAGATGCCAATACTGATAGTATAGTGGTCATAATAATTTGTATTAAATTACTTATAAAGGTTAAGTAAGTACTTCTTACCTTGAATGGTATTTGCTTAGAGAGTTACTACTACACTTCAATATCAAATCAGTGATAGTAAACAAAGCTTTTAAAAGCCAATACCAATTATCGGGCGATATATACCAATGCATTGGTGCATCTATAATGTTTAGTTTTGTGTCCCATGACTTAAAGATTTTATGATTTAATATAAGAGCCACTGGTCAGAGGGAGGGTTAAAAATATGTAGTTTTTATAGTATAAGCATTTAACTTTAAAAAACACCCTAACAGTAAACTGGTTCTCTACAAAATGTAAAAATAATGGCTTGAAAAGCATTGCTCAAAGAGAAAATAACACCCCTAAATATCTGTTAATTTCATTCATAAGGCCCATAAAACAATTTAATGTTACAGAAGTGAACAAAAGCACACAATGCTTTCATCACTTTTATTTAATACCTTTATTAAACACCACCTTCAGTCCTAACAGTAAGAACCATTAGTAAAGATTAGCGGGAACCTTCCATCCATCCTTAAATCTACATTTAAACATCAAACATTCTATAGTTACGTCATACATGTCTCTATAAACTACTCAATCCATAATAAACTTACAGAAAGGACAGTAAACAAAATCACAGCAGTGAAGATCTGCAAGAGAAAACCATACACAAGACCCAACAGTATATAAAACATAACTACCCTGAAGATCTTGCTAAATAAATGTCTCTTACACGGAGAGAGAAGGAGAGAGGAAAAGAGATGCATACTCCTGTTGCCATGGCAACATGAATTTGATGAGAATAAAGAATGAAGTAAATGAGGAGTTTGCGTTGGCATGGAGATGCTGCCTAAGCGTTTACCCCAGAGGGCCTCTCAGACTCGAGTGTGTGTGGGCGTGGCCTCGGACAGTAAGACACGTATGCACACACACACACACACATGCACACACGTACACATGCACACACACACACACACACACACACACACACACACACACACACACACACACACACACACACACACACACACACACACACACACACACACACACACACACACACACACACACACACACGCACGCACACACGCACGCACAACACAAGCAAACAGGCATAAACAGCAGAAACACAATGAAGAAGCTTGGTGAACATTTTTGCTGAGCTGTTGAAAAAATTATTTTATTTAAAATTTCATAAATCTGATTTCATTTGTAGGCGGTGTTTTTGTGTGTGCGCGAAAGTCTTCATTGTGTGATATGACCTACTGTAACTGCGTCACCATGTCTGAAATCTGTGAAAAAAAGATCCATCTCACTTCAACTTACTATCATTTTAAAGGGATAGTTCACCCAAAAAAGACTCACTTTTACGCATTTACTCATCATTTTTTATAAATATCGTCTAACAAAAAGTCATACGCAAGTCACAGTAGTGGCAAAATTATAATTTTGGGGGACCTGTCCCTTTAATGCTTCATGTCTTTCTTCAATCCTCTCTAATGCTCATATCTTAACTAAACAAACACGTGAGCTTATGCTTAATAAATTTATTGTGTTGGCCTATTTTCTTTTGTTGACACAAGCATTCTGTCAACCTTCGCTCGAACGACTTCTTTACCTCAAAATCAATAGCCGAATCGATAGATCCATTCTTGAAACGAGCACTTATTTAGCCTCAACTGTCTCTGAGGAACTGTCTTAAATTAAAATTCTTCATGTCAGATGAATTAGCGGACTTATCTGCCCTAAATCACACAGCAGCCGCCAGCAGCTCGCAGAGTCTGACATACATGCAAAATGGGTTATTAATATCAACCATTAACACACATTATAAAGCAAAAGCCCTCGATGCCATCAAGTAGTGTGGCATAGAGGGAAAGAGCGAAGGACTCTGGAGGAAATGAGGTTGGGGACAGCTAAAGGGGCCGTTTTCGTAAAGGCTGAGGCTACAGGGCCTCAGTTTGCACACTTTCTATCTGTCTTTCTGTTGATGAACGACATGGAAGTCTAAGGCTGGAGTCTTCCTCTTTTCTTAGTCTTTCAACGACTGTTAAAGAGATTTTTTCAACCCCTGTATGTAACCTATACTTCTCCAGACTTCTCAAGCTGTGTTTATTTGCCTTCCTTAATCCTGCCATCGATAAAAACACAGATGCATTTAGGGAAATGGAGCAGAACATCATTTCTTTTAGTATAGAAAACCAACTCATAGAGCAAATCAGGTCTTTTTGTTAACCAAAACAATCTACACTGAAAAAACGTTTTGTTTTAACATAATTTCCCTTGAAATTAAAATAAAAAGGATTATAACCAACTTATTTTAATCATGTGAAATCGATGTACAAGATCCCATTAGACACGAATTTGTGATGCAAATTATGCGAATTAGGTGATGTTATGGCCGCGAAACGATTATCTGTCTGTGTGATGTGAAAAACAAATAATAAAAAAGTAGCAAAGGTTGTTTTTGCTGTGGACACAGTAGTGGTGTTGTTTATTCAATACAACATCTTACTCAGCACGACGCAACATTTAATATAAAGCGGTAGTGCATTGTTGCATAAGAAAATGCAGCTCGCATATAAAATACATTTTCATTATACTATTTTTCGCAGGACAAAGAGCTCCAGAAAACATGAATTTGTTCCTGTGGAAATTAGCCTGTTGGCTAAGAGTTAATTTCAAATGTGGGCAAGTTTCTCTTTCTAAAATTTTGTTTTCCTACAACAACAAAACGTACTGTCTCCATTTTGTATAGATTAAAAAACAGATTTTTTCTGCAAACATTTTCATCTTTTTTTCTTTTCTTTTCCAAATAAAGCCATTTCAAGTGTTTTTTTTTAAATCAGTCATCCCCAAAATATTTTCCTTTGTCTTTTGAAACAGTAGTGGATAACAAACTATTGTACATCAGAAAATCCACTTAACACCAATCACCTAAAATAATTTTACTTACAACAAGTTGCATTGTAGAATGATGCAACTTACTCAAAACACCTGGTATTTAGTATGAACAAACAAAAAACAAACAAACAAACAAACAAACAAACAAACAAACAGAAAAACAAACTATGACCAAAAAAGAACTAAGGACCAATCCTTAAACCTAACTTATGTTTAGACTTATTAACTAACTTATGACTTATTTTCCAAAGTCACTGAAAATATGAAATAAATTAAATATTGTTAGGCTGTATCGTAAATATATCACATTGTGAATTTATTCAGCATACAACCGGCTTTGAGTACCTTTTGGTTTTATAAACGGGTACCACATTACGACATTATTGAAATTAAAAAAGAAATGGATTTATATTTTTTCATTAAGCAAAATCACTGCCTTCCGCAGTCTCTAACTGCAACAGCTATATTTTTGTTGCTATGGGTGGTTGCTATGGATGTTAAGTGATACATAGAAAGGTTGAGCAACGTGGCCTTACCTTCGCTGTATGGTGAATAACAAAACAGCTGCTGACCAATCAGAATTGAGCACTGAAACTAACCGTTGATTTAACTAACGTGATTTCCAATTTCACCTTTAATACCAATGCAGTGTATATATAGATTACAGTCAACTACATAGTAAATGACTCACATTTTAAAGAACTGACTCTAAGTCCTTTGAGCTTTGCAAGAGCTACATCCAGGCTAAAAATGTCATTATTACAATTTTGTACTACAGCTCAGACTTCTCTTGAAACAGAATGTTCAACACTACAGAGTGTCACATATTCTCTTAATGTGTGATGTTGTTGTTATGTGTTCTACTGTATGTGAGCGTGCAGAGGGGTTTCTGTGTTTTCACAGTACTTCATATATACCTGGTTGTCTCTTTCTCTCTCTCTCTGAACACCTGACTTTCTCCCTACGACCGTAAACTCTCTCGTCTGGTTTAGCTCGAGCGCTGTCTGAAATTCTCTGTTGTTTAAGCTTTGTAGATACGGAAGGTTTATATAATCCAAAACCAAGAGGAAAAAATGTGGATATGCTAAGTCACGTTGCAACATCAGAGCTGCATAATTCATGTGAAAATCAGATGCGCCGGGTTGTGTGTTAGCAGCAGAAAGCATTTACTGTATAGAACAGTGGATCCTGCATAAAGTGACATTACATTATGCATGAAGAGTTGTATGAATTTGGCTCCTGGTGTTTAGTGTTTCTATGTAAACCAATTGCTGGGGTCGCTTAACTGATTTTACCAAGACTTGAGCAGAAGCAGGTAGTAAATGTGCAATTAACATTCTTCACATTCCTGCAGTCACATGCTGCACGAGTGCATAAAGAAAAGAATGTAAAAAAGAATTACTCTGTGTCACAACGACTCTGTCATGATCTCCCATGGCGACAACTAAATGTTGTTTTACTCTGCAATCCACTTTTCTCCTGATAGATGATCATTCTCTAGCACATTAATCACGCCTCCTCTTTCTTCTTGTTTTCTGTAGATCTCATCTCTCTTTTTCTTTTCTTATGTCATTATCTGCTTCGTTCTTCTCTTATCCCATATTCTCTTCTCTGTGTCTATACACTTATTTTCTAAAACCTTTTTATCTGTTTCTCTACTCTTCTCTACATTTTTCTCCTTTCCTCCTCTACTCTCCTCTCCTCCCCTCTCCGTTAATTTCCTCTTCTCTCCGTTTATCTCCTCTCCTTTTTCTTCCTTTCTCTCCCTTCCCCTCTCTTTTTTCTCCTTTCTCTCCTCTCCTTTCTCTCTCCTCTCCTCTTCTCCTCTCTTCTCCGCTCTTCCCCTCTCTTCTCCTCTCTTCCCCTCTCTTCTCATCTCTTCCCCTCTCTTCTCCTCTCCTCTCTTTAATGAAAGAGCAGCGCACAACACAAATCATTCTCCGCACAAATGAATGGGCCTGAAGCTGCGCTCTGTATGTGTGTGATTGTGTAAGTAGTCTTGATTAATAAAAGCAGAAGGTGATGGCCATACAGCTGGGTGAAGGTAGTGACAAACGGCAGCAGATACGTCTTTGTTTTCCATTATGTTGGATCACAAAGGAAGCAGATCTACCAATAATGATGGGTCCTCAGATACACTGTGCCTCCTGCATATTTCATATCCCCTTGATATTAATAATAGACGATCGGCTGCATAAACTTCACTTGGTCTAATTTCGGTTGATCTGGACAAACATTAGGAACAGAGGGACAGACATCACACAATCATGGGAGCGCACACCACACACACCCACACAGTAAACTCTGAGCTCTAAATGGTGATAATTGTTAGGATGTCTGTTTATGTGTGTCAGTGACTATGCAGTGCTGAGCATGAGTGTGATGGGGGGGGCACTTATTCTCACATCACCCACTGCAGGCACACTGGGTGCAAGCAGAACTGGATGATAGGAAGAGATTTAGAGAGAGAATGAATATTGAGCTGTGAGCTGCAGATGACTCAGAGGTGTAGGTGTGTTCTGCAGTGGAGAGATGCTCTCTCTCTTTATCTTTCTCTCTCTGTAGGTCGCTCTGATCAACTGATGGATTTTAACAGCTGCCCTGTTCCAGACAAATCTAAGTGCACAGTGGAATTGAAATCTTCCTGCGAGACTGCTAGTGAACTGGGGTGAACTGATGTGCCGAAATGAAAACAAAGCGGAGAGGTCAGCTTTCAGTGACTACATGACCTTCTGATCCCTGATGCTTATAAACTTGTATGATTTATTTTAGCCAGTCAGCTACCATAATCCGCTAGTATTTGGTATGGGGATGTTTGAAAAGTTAATAACAATTAATCGTTCTGTTCGATTTTTAAATATTGATTATATCTTTATTGATTAAGTTTTTTAATTTTAGAGTTAAAAATTAATCATTGCAGATGATATTTTTAAAAATGCTGGTAACCCCTCAACATTGGATCTAATGGACTTGCACTTTATGAATTTCTACCGTATAATAGATACAGTCTTCTTTTACAGAAGAAGTCAATGAGATCCAATGTTTTTCTTTTAGATTCAACTTTATTGTCACTGCACATGTAAGGTACAAGGTAACGAAACGCAGTTAGCATCTAACCAGAAGTGCAATAAGCAGTAAGTACAGAATATATGTGCAATATGTACAATAATTATATAGAATAGATAAGTAAGGACATACTTTACAGATGGTAAAATCTCTGAGGCAAACTGTTGTTTGGTTCCTCTCCTTTTCAAATTATCTTTCCAACATACGAGTAAATAAATGATAAGAATACTTTATTTTCCTTTAAGACGTCATTTTTATAAAATAGGCCGGCTTTTAAAAATCCATGTTGGATTGAAAACTCCTTAGAAAACACTTTAAATTATTGTCAAGTGACCCTGAAAATTGTATCATTATTGTACCTCCCTATGACAGATTAGTCAATGTTAAAAAGATGTAGTTTGCACATAGTTTGCCTCAGAGATTTTACAATCAGTTGCTTCAACCTTACATTTGAATAAGAACTTCATAACGACACCCCCGGCCCGCATTTAAAAACAGATTAGAAGCTAAAACAGCATTAAAATACTGTAATTTTTCTATAGTGTATGCAATGTACTGTCTGGATGAACAGTATCACATTACAAAGAAAGAATAATCAAACTGTGCCCATTATCCCTGCGTATCTTCATTTATTTATTTATTTTGGTGCAGTTACACAAGGGCCTGTTTCTTTTAAGAGTAAGCGGCCTATATGTGGATGAGACAGCGGAAATCACGGCCAGCTGGTGCGCTGACACACTCCTGCAGATGGACGCGGGTATCAAGTACTCAACTCTATCGATTATCCACCGACACTGATAGAAGCAAAAAGTGTAGACTGAACTGCACATGCCAGTTATCAAATACACACAGGCATGGTGCGTACATTGCACTAGAAAAGATGTACGTTGTGTTGTGGATAGAACATAAAAATATATTATTTTACTGTCAGTTTTTTTTCAATCTGCATGATTAGGTTTCCTCTTTGGACCCCTAAGGTGATTGTTCACCCCCAAATAAAAATCATGTCATCATTTATTTACCTTTGAGTTGTTTCAAATCTGTATACATTTCTTTGTTTTTATGAAAATAGAGAAGGATATTTAGAATATTTAGATGCTTATAACAAAACATTTTTTGGGCCCCATTGACTGCCACAGTACAAAAAAAAGAAATGTACAATTATTATGTTCTGTTTAACACAAAATTAGATATTTTGTACAACAACAAAGAGTTCTGGGGTAATTTCGACTGCTATTATAATTTTTTCTTCTTTGTTACAAGCATTCACCCAAATTTCATTCTCTGTATTCAACCAAGCAATGAGATGAAAAATGGATCTGGAAATACTAGAGAGTGAGTAATTCATGACAACATTTTTTGGTGAACTATCCCTTTGAGGACATCTTCACTTTAAATGTAGCCGAATATCTGTCATAAAACTTTCTAGCTCCAGAAGAACAAAATCATGATGGCTTTGATTATCATTTATTTAATTGTTCCATTGGAAAAGCATTCTGCTAAAAATAAGTATTTTGTATAGCAAAAAATTAAAAAACACATACAGGTTTTGAAAGACATGACAGAATTGTTATTTGTGGTAGCATTTTTCTCTTAAAATACATGAGAAATTCAGGTCATGCAGCTTAAAGTGATAGCTACCTTCACAAGCAAACTTCGATCAGAAAGACCTCAAAAGTATGATGCTGCCTTTTGTTTTTGACAGTCGTGTTCGCTTTTGTACTTCCAGTCTTGTCTTTTGTAGTTTATTTTTATTTGTGAGGTGAGGATATGCGTTCCCTCTCTATCTCCTTAGTCCTGCTTGCCTACTGTATCAAAGGAGATTGCCTCAAATATACAGTAAACACATTCAGACTTCATGAAAAAATCTGTATTACTTTCACACAAACACATGTACATACACACGCACGCATCCCCCTCGCTCAAACACACACACACCACCACATGCATACACAAACACACACACACAACCACACAAATAAGCATGCATGAACAAACTCACACACATACGCACAGGTGCACGGTTTTAGTCTCCAAATATGATGGCTTCATTACAATATGCAATTAAAATAAAACATGTTAAAAGACATTACCTGTTCTCTCATTTTTTTCTTTTACAGAAGTGATCTCCAACTTATATTTACATGTTTATTATATATTTATTTTTGACTATCTTAAGATTGTTGATGATAAAACGATTTTTGGTGAAAATCCAACAGTTAATGCAACAGTAAAAACATTTCACGATTGACAATTTTTTAAAATCCATGTGCAAAGAAAACTGCTATGGAGAAGGACAAAAAAAGGTTATCGCAAATCTTTAACAATAATAGATCAACTATAGTCAATGCATTCATTATTGCCATACTCCCTGATGCTGTAGTGTTTTATCCACTAACAAACCTCATAGTTTGATGGTATAATTGAATTTGAGGGAATATTACAAGCACATACAGATCAAATATACTCGGAAAAACGACTGTATTTTATGTCCGTACAAAGACTGAGGCTATAGTGATATTGTTCATCCAAAAACTATAAAGTACACCTTTGAGAGGCCTGATGGCACACCAGCGAGTGTATACTGGTCTTTAAACTGTAAAAAACAGGAAGTACCTGTGACCGGTGCCTCTATGTCCAGCATGGTCTTCTCCTGGCGTAAGATGGAGGCTCCTTCATTGACGATTCGGAGGGCCACGGACTCCTCCACTCGGCCTTCTTTAGTGAGGTGGGCTTTTAGTAGATCCACCCTTGGCTTGCCCTCACAGTCAAACACCTCCTTCATAGTGAGACGGTGACTCAAAGGGAAGGGAACGGCTGATGAAACAAAAAATTAAAAGAATAGAATCAGTATAGATGGTTTGTTATCTTCACCTATGTAGGATTGCTTATGTTAAAGCTTGTTTATTTAAAAACAGCAGCAGCAGCGGCAAAAATGGTCTCGGATGTATGTTTGCAAATAAAGACAAATCGGTTAATCCTTTTATCTTCTGCAGACCGCAATAGGAGATTTTTGAATGTAGGTAACAACAACAAAAAACATCGCAAGCATTGATTTTCACGGTAAGGACACAAATCCACAAGACATTTCTCAAAATATCATCTTTTATGTTACACAGAAAATTCACATAGGAGTTTTGGATGACATGAGGGTGAATAAATAATAATAATAAATCATTTGTGGGGGTGTAATTTCCCATTAAATTAAAAGGCTGCCCAACTAACATTTGTTTTGCTTATTTTAAAGAGGTTTTGTTGTATACCATTTCAAACACACAAACCAGCTAAATTGATTTAACCAGTTAAGACCAGCAAACCATCTTAGAACCTATTTTTAAGCTGAGCTTTCTGTAAGCCCAAATAGTTTTCCTATAATAACAAATCCTGTCATCATTTGTTCATTGAGATCACTAACAGTGATGCAAAACGATCCTTTTTTTCACAAAAACAAAGCCAAACTGCCATAAGTTAGCTGACTGACAAGTCATAATAACAGCTGCATATTAAAGTTTCCAGCAAGCTCAATATGAATAATTGATTGAGGTGTAGCAAGCGGCGCGTCGGGTGAAAATTCAATTGAAAAAATTAGATGGAGAAAACAATATCACCACCAAAAATTGGGGCAAAGGCAATTTCATTCAGCCATGACTCACTAATGTGTACAAAGATAATGTGGGACTTGGCTTTCTACAAACTATTGGCATTGTGAATTATTTACGCGAGTATGCGAGCAAAGACTAGCCGTGCACCATGCAGAAATAATTACGCAGCGTTGTTACACTGACATCAAGAAGAAATCCTTAACAACGTTCGTATATGATGACATCCAGAAAATGAGGGAAAACCAACAGGAATCCAGTAGCAGCTGAGGGCAGACCATATATTTCATATCGCTGAGTAGTGATTAGAAACAACATATACTGTTCATGCACAGACAGAGAGAGTCGTGGAACTGGGGAGGGAACCTCAGGGCAGAGACTCAACGTGATCAACACGAAGCTAAATAATTCATGTTTGACTTGAGGGGGAAAAAAGAGAAATCTCATGTTCCTGCTGCCGGGATAATGAGATCAGGCCTGGCATGGGATTTTAACAGCGGTAAGAAAGTCCATTCAGAAGTGTGTGTGTACTTGTGTTCCTTAACTATTTCTGCACATGCTCAGTGTTTCAACACCAGTGATGGGAATAACGGCACTATAAATAAACGGCGTTACTAACAGCAATTCTTTTTTCAGTAAAAAGTAATCAAACAAATTACTATTTCCCCGTAAGGGTTACAAGGGTGTTTCTGGAAGGTTCGTAATTTGGATTTAATTTGGATAACTGAAGTTTTTTTTTGGGCTTTGCCATGTTGAGCAGAAGACAACATGCCACAATTTTGTTAACATTTAACTAAATATATTAAAGTAAACCACTCCTTTATATATAGACCACTTCAGAAGTTGGCACAACATGGCACAACATTAGTCCAGGAAAACTTCCTGCTACAGTTTTGTCTGTTTAAAATCAAAATAAAACCAATATAAAATTTATAACCACTTCAAAATGTTGACCCCTAAAAATTCTATCTTCACAGAGTTCAAGAACTGTTTGGTAAACATATTCAAATATATTTCTCTGTGCCAAAGAAAGAAATGTATACAGATCTGAATCAACTAAACAGTGAGTGATTCATTAAAAAAAAATTATTTTTTAATTTTAACTATCCCTTTAAAACAATATTTTTAAAGATAATTATATTCTAAAATATCTTGTGAACTGGTGTATAAAAATCATCTGATGAGAAATGCTTTAAATTATATTGAACCTTTCATCAAGTACAACTTCTGAGTACAGAACACTTTCACTAACCACTTGCAAACCAGTTTGATTATTTTCCTCAATCCAACAATTAAAAAAAAACAATCGACATTTGCATTGTGCAAACTGCACTTCATACTGGAATCTAACCCATGAAACTAGTATTGCTATCGCCATGCCCCTACCGGCTGCGCAACAGGGCCCTTTCAAAAGAAGCACATATCTGTGATAAGGAAACAGCGAAGGCATCTCGGCAAACAGTTTGGCATCTTTCTGACTAAGTGTGAGAGTCCACAGAGAGACGTCACGGCACAGTCAGATGAGGCGAGTGAGAGAAAGACACAGAGCCATCATTTGAACATAATGCCTTTCTCGCAAGAACATAACGTCCCAATTTGTCCCCATATTCGACTTCTCCCAATACACCAGAGTGCTGATATGCTCTGCATGGCATTCTTAAAGACAGCAAAATGAGACAGACAGACAGTCGTGTGTATCTGAACAATAATGACAGGGTCCAGAGCTCTGAGTGGGGTCTATTAGGGCAAGAGACTTAAAAGGAAGAATAGACATAGAAACAGAGAGAAAGTGTGAATAGCTTATGAACAACAAGCTCGTGGGAAAGAATGCAAAGCAAACATACAGAAACAAAGAGACGGAGAACGAGAGAGGTTCAAGGGTGAGGTAGAAAACAGCAGCTTGGCTCTTTACTTCACAAGATGTTGGACTGTGGTGCATGTTGCCGAGCAACAGCCAGTGACTACTGAAGTGTGGCCGGTTTAGACACGGAATAGACTGTGATGTAGGACTAAATCTCCGCAGCAGCTTTTTCTCAAACCACAGTCATTAAAATATTTTCTAGATTTAATGAACAATAAACCCATGCAGAAATAAAAGGCAAGCAGAAATCGAGACCTGCACTCATTGTGAGTACCTCAGGGGTGGATCATTTACACATAAAAATAAACGTAGGGAACTTATATACCCAGAAAGCATCCTCATATACGAGAGTTTGCACAGAAATGAATCAAGAAGGAGCCCACACACACCAGAATCAGATATAGCCCGGGCTAACTTGCAATTATGCTGAAATTCACAATGCTACGACCTAAAATAAGCAGATCTCAGCTTACTTTGTTCTTCAGATGCTTTATGTGCCTAAAGAAATAAGTTCTGTTAAAAAACACTAAATCATAGAATCAAACTGTAAGCACACATACAGCATTGTATAGCAACTGTAATGTTCTAAAGGACATACACCTCACAATATAAACAAGAGACATATTTCTTGACCTATCAGCCTTCTTGGATAGCATCAAAACACATAATCCTGTTAAAAATTGTCAAAAAATAAATATTAACGTTGTGAGTTTGCTTTGTATAATGTATAATGTTTTGCATTAGAGAAAGGGTACACAAAATTAATAATCCAGCCCAATTTTGTTTTTTATATTTCTGTCTTACAAAATTTGGACTAAACAAATTAGGGTTTTGGGGGGAAACATTTGGGGGGAATTGGGGGGAGGCAAAGTTGTTACTGACATTATGGAGCATTGAGTAAATCCATTGAGCAGAAGAAAATCCCACAGGTTTAGAAATAGAAATGTTCAATGTGGCTTATTAATAAATAATAACTTGAAAAACCATTAAATCAATATTATCAGCGGAATATATTCAAATAATTGAGTAAAATCCAAAAGTTTATTTCTCTTAACTGAAGAAATATTTTAACATTTATGTAATGAAACATAAGAAACATATTTTTTGTAATATAAACCAATATTTGTGTTGAATTCAAACAGCAATATTGGAGTTAAGCAGGTTTTAGCTAATTATTTTGCTTACATATACAAAATATTACATATTTACTCATTTCACAGCTATAAATTCACTCGTTTTTTGTTTATTGTTTCAGGTAAAAAAAAAATTTACTATGTTTTCCATATAGGGAGCAAACATTTAGAAACAAAGCAACATTCTCAAAGCAACACAGTGCAGTTCTTTATTGTCTAATAATGTTATTCCAACACAACTTCCATTGGGGGAAATCTTGTCACTATATCAAACTACCTATAATTGTAAAATCCTTTGTTGATGAAACTGTTGTGGTCTGGACTCATGGTTGTTTGTATTTATAACTGTCTTACACTTCGCAGTCCACAGCTTTATTACACCGCATCCCTACCTCTAATAGATTCACTCCTTCGAGAAAGCTTGGAATGCTTGTGATAGACATTTAACCATAAATGATGTAACCTGCCGGACTAAAACATAGCATTTATTCAGGAGACGCTGATATCAGCAACAGCTGGGAATAAACCCTACAGGAACATGTGTGAGGCAGAAAAAGCCCATTTGCAACGTCTCTTTTAAACATGTCCCTCAACGTTAACAAACACACCTGTCAGCTTAACACTGTCCATGTCTGTCAGTGTCCTCATCATGTTAACAGAAAAGCTTCAGGGAATAAGCACACACACACCTGCTAATTCTACTGTCATGATACACAGCAAATACACTATTTGCATGACTGATTTTGCATGTTGATATAGAAAACGCCACATGTTTTTCATAAAAAGGTAATGAAAAAACAAATTTAACACTGGTAGGGGCTGGAGCATTTTAGTAGGATAACTCTGTTTTGCTTTGCCTTTATATTTTTTAAGAACATATTATTGATATTTTATAAGATTTATTGTAAAAACATAATATTTCAAGAGTTTACTGTAACGAGGTGGACGTTAAGTGCGAAAATGTTCAACAATGGCAAAGGAAACATCATGGCACATTTTGGCTTACATTGTGTCTGATGAGGCCATTATGAGTATAAAAACCAGGAGCGAAGAACAAAAACAGTTGCTAATGTTTTGCACTTGTAACAAAACAAGATGACACTGTGCCCTGTAAAAAAGATGAAACAATAAGAAGATGTCACAGCTTTACATGATTAAAATAAAAGAAAAGGGCTGCACAGAAATTATATATTATGTGAACAAAAAAAATAAACAAATAAAAGCATGATATTTGACTAGAATAGAAGAAATAGAAGAAAACTTTTAAGAAAATTAGCTTTCAATCATGTAATTGAAGTGATGATGTGCAAAACGGCTGAAATAAGAATAAAATAAATTTGAATACTACAGAAATACTATAAGCAGAAATGTCAAACAATTACTCACAAATAATCACACACAGAATAACAGTTTGTGTTTACATAATATATGTCAGTGTACAGTGAAAATTATTTAATTTATAAACACATTTGTATATATATTATATTATTTACATGCATTTGTTTACAATTGCCAAAAACAATATAAAAATACTTAATTTATTATTTACAATCATATTATATAAATATAACATGTATTATATATTTCTCTTAAATACACATATGTTTGTGTATAATGCGCATGAATTCAAAATTTATATGTACAGTGCACAAATATACATTATGTAAACACAAACTTTTCTTCTGAATTTATTTATTCTTTTATTTAATCGAAATTAATCATTTGAAATTCCTAACTTAATGCCCTGTGGAGAAGAGTTTGCCTTTGATAAGCAAATACTGTCATATATCTTTCCTCATAATTATTAAAAATAAAAAAATTGCTAAAAATAAAAAAATATTAAGTTTATTTTTGATATCTTTAATAACAATTTCTATTAATGTCTGTTAGTATACAATTAAAGTACACCCAGAATTTGAAATCTTATTTGTCAGTGAGCTCACTACAATGCTTTGTGGGATTGCATTTACCATGAAGAATACACAGAATGCCACCTCAGATCTTTTATCTAAAATGTTTTTTATTTCAAGTCACTGAGACTCCTTAAATACCTTTAAATGCTCCCTCCATAGGAAGCACACTAGGTTATAAAAGTGTATAAATGTGTCGATTATGTAAAGATTTTCATGCCATCAATCAGTCTTGAAAATCTTGCCAAATGATTCATACCCACATTATCTAGAAGTGAGCCGTGAGCTTCAATTACTCATTCCGTTCATGAATCTGTTACAGTATTTATGAGTCTATTTAGCGATACAATATGATCAAATTATTTACTTTCCACCATTACTAACTGTCCATGATTTTGGCCTGCCATACATGTTACAGAAGGATCAAAATATGTCCGCTGTCAGCTTATGACATGGTCATAAAATCTGATGTTTTATTTATGTTCAGATTAAGGTATTTCAGAGGTGGCACGAAACGGTGAGGCTTGTTTAAAGAACAGAGGGAAGTGGACATGTTGACAGGACGTTATTAATAACTGAAGAAACTGGATTATGTAACAGCCTTCGCAATGTCTACCACAATAACTCGAGCGGGATCAACTGCGTGTTAGGAAGCCGTGCACCCATGACTACCTTTGAACGTTCTTCCTCGCGATTCCGATTAAAGCCCTTAGGTTCTGATGTCAACACATCTGAATACTGTCTTTGCATGCATTAGAAAAAATACAGAGCTGGTCTGCCAAAAAGATTTGGGATCACCTTGTCTTAAACCATGGCCTATGGTGAAATGCATCCCCGGAACATGAACAGACTTGGACTGGCTGAGCTCTTATGTGTTAAAGGCTGTGGCAGTGTGGCAGCTTGCAGGCCTGAGCACAACCCATGCATGAAAAGCCAATATGCTGGAGATGGGAGGGATAAAAGATGGGGTTGAGTGGACTGGTGTGAAAATAGGGGGCAGGGGCTGGGCCAAGGCGGACATGAAGTGTTGTGGGGAGAGATGACAAATCCCCTTAAAAAATATTTTTATATATAGATATTAAACACTCCAGAGTGTGCAATCCCACACAACCTATATATATATATATATATATATATATATATATATATATATATATATATATATATATATATATATATATATATATATATATATATATATATATAGATAATTTGTTATTAAAGCTGTCGCCCTCATCCAAAGAGCTTTGTATGCATGCAATACACAAATATTCTCTCACAGTATCTAATCTTTTATGCCTTGCATGCATGGTTCTAAAACATCTTTATTTCCTACACCTATCCATTCTTTTCACCCTTACCCCCCTCGAGCCCCTTCTTCACACCCACCTGTCACCTTTCCAGTCTCTCTCCTCCAAGATTCTACTCATAAATTCCTTCATTATTTTCCACCCTGCTCCCCTCGTCTCCTCCTCTTCTCCATCTCAGCACTAGTCCTGAGGGAAGTGTTGTTATGTAAGAGAGCCATGTGAATCGAAAAGGCGCTGCAAACCAATGCTTAAATAATTCACCCACACTACTTTATAAAGCCAGTGTGTATATCTTACGCATGCGGCTCATTCTTTCTTAATGCTGTCAGTAATTACCCCAAGTTCCAATCAACCTCTGTGTACCTGCCCTTGACCGCTGAGCCTGAATGTACACATTAACTCATTTAAATATGCATATGAATATGGGAGAATGCAAAAGCATTGGAACGAAAAGTTCAAACCGAGATCAACAAATGCTGAAAACTGCAGTGGAAATGAAAGAACGGTTGTTTGATACCAGACTGAATGCGGTGCTTGCTGAGATTTAATTTTGCATCATTTACTTTCATCAAAATTAAAATATTTGTTAAATAAATAAATAACTAATGTTTTAACAATAAAGAATAGATCTCCGACTCATCCACAATATAATTAGTTAATGATTACTATGGCCGAACACAATGATATTTTGCATTATTCACTAAATTATCTTCCTCTTGCAGAACAGACTGCTGGTAGCCAGACAACATTGGACACAAAACCACTTAAGACATTTCTAAAAATATGTTTTGTTTTACAAATCAGAACAAAAAGTCAATGATATATTTTGCATAACATGATGATGAATAGATCACAAATAAAATTTTATTTTTGGTTAAACTGTCCCTTTAAGATATATGTAAGGGTTAAGAGACTTGGGGGTGTGCTCTTAGGAATTGGGCCAGTTAGCAACCACCCTAAACAATCTAGTAACCACAGAGTCAAACACTTAAAACACCTTGGCAACCATAAAGCAAGGCTATATATTTACCCACACTAACAAAGCATCACGACTGTAAACATTTCTTATAGATATTTTGGTTAAATGCAGTCTTATTGCATTCATATGTATAACAATACTAGGCGTATTGTACACAATGACTAAAAATGTCATACATTTAGTCACAAAATAATTGAAATAAAGCAGAGCTTGCTATAACTGAGCAAACACCTTTGTGTTTTGGTAGAATGACAACATTACACTTATCTTGTTCTACATAAAATACAAAACTACTCTGCTGGGTACCTCACCTTTCTGAGCATCACGTTTATATCCTGACAGTACCTCTTCAGCCCCTTGTGGCATCCCAAACCCCATCAGGACTAACACAGTTAATGTCCTAGAATTGGACTAAAGTAGGTCATTCTAAGCCTGGCATGTAGGCAACCCAGAACAGGGGATGGACTAGTGGCAACAGACAGCCAGACACCCGCCAACAGTCAAAAGGTGGACACTTGTCTTTATAAACAGAAACAAGTAGCTTAAAATGAAAGTAAATTCTCTCATTTACTCTCCCTTTTGTCATTTCAAACCTGAGAGACTATCTTATGCAGAACATAACAGAAGATATTTTGAAAAAAGTTTGTATTCAAACAGCAGAGGCACATATTCGCTTCAACTTAATTTTTTCCATACAAAACCAGTGCAAGTGAATAGGTGCCAGTTACCAAAATTCTTCAAATTATCTTTTTTGAAGTCTACAGAAAAAAGTCATACAGGCTTGAAATGATACACAGGAGAGTAAATGATGACAGCATTTTTTCATTTTTGCCAGCAACAGCAAAGTCAAGGATTCCACTCAAAATGAACCCTGCAAAAAATTATTTGAAAATCTAATCAGGATTACAATTATGGGTTAAACAAATACATAATCACCAAAATTCTCAATTACAGAAGTCAATTTGTGCTCATTTTTCTGCATATTGGCAGCATGTTTGGGCACTAAATACATTGGTAAATCAGATACTGTAAAAAAGACCAGTTTACGTGTGGTTTATTATTCCATATTACTGATTATTATTACGTTAAATTATTTAGTTATAGATGTTTAAAATTTACATCACAAACAAATGTAAAATATTTTAATCTACAATAATAATACCAATGACATTTTCAAGGTGGATAATTGACAATTATAATTTTTTATAATCTTGAAGCCCTACACAAACTACTTAAATCTACTTAAATCAAGATGTATTGCATAAAGATGCACAAATATAACGTAAGTGTTAACACTTCGCATACATAATTTTTATTCAAAATGCAAATCATCTTATTCCAAAACACCCATTTCTAATAATTTGTTAAAATAACTTTTTTCAAATAAAAAAAGAGTCATTCACTCTCAGGTTGGATATTCAAACAGAGAACTAATGTTCAGCCTGTAGGACTATTTCCATGACAATGCAAATCTGTAAATGTTTTGCCGAGTACACATTTGCACTGGAATTTGTATTTATCAATCGTTACGATGCCTTCATGCAACAACAGGAACATTAAGACAGATTCATTAGCGAGCTGGAAATGAGTCTGGGGAATGTTTGCACTGAGGGTACAATATAATGATTTAGCATACAAAGAATGATGCACAGCACAGCTCCCAAGAGACCAGGCGATAAAGCAGCATATCAAAACACTAAATGGAAAGCGCCATAAAATCCATTATGTCAGTACAGAAATTAAAAGACTAACTCTTGGTCTTGCACTTAGTAAATGAGACTTTGTCCGGCACATACACTGCTTTATGAAATCCTCCTTTGCTGCAGTGTCGATGTTATGCAGACACAAATTCTTTGTTTGTTTGCTGTATTGAGAGGCGCACGCCGCTAAACAGGAATGCTCAGCTAACCTCATCACCGATATGTTCTGATGTGGTTATTTATCCAAGCATTTTGTTGATGATAAAAGCCCTCAATTATACATAAGGGGGGAGGGGGACAGGCTGTTAAGCACAAGGGTGACATGGGAGTCGACATTACACTGATTTAGAGCGTGTTAAATGAGCTGGATCGAAATTCGGAGTTCTGCCGGGTAAATATGAGGTAGCGGGTGCGTGGGTGGTGGGGTCACTACCGTGACTCATTAAGTGTGGCAATGACTAATGCAACTTCAACTTTTAGGGGGGTTGGATGACTTAAAGTCTGGGCTATGATGGCCCTCGTCATAACATCCAACTTCAGATTTTAACGTGGCCAACATCTTCCACAGGTCATGTGCTGCTTATTTTTAAAAAGCAACTGTTGACCCTTCTGTCACACATATGATTTTCTTTCTTCTGCAGAACACAAAGATTTTTTTAAAGAAACTTGGTACAGTGAGCAGCAGTGGCACTCTTTTCCTTCTATTGTACGCAAACAAAACAGATAAAAGTGAATGGGTGCCGGTTACAAACATTCTGAGAGAGTAAATGAATAAAATATACTTCAACAAAAATTCAATTTCAAATGCAGGTCCATTTTCAGGCAAATAAGGAGAGCCCAGTTCATATTACAGCGGCATTCAACACACAGCAGTTTCAATGCATGTTAAGGCTGCAAATAACATTGTTGAGGTCACATGACATATGACATCAGAGGTGTTTCACACTACTTCGGGTGGGCTGAACCACTGAATGCCTCCAGAGTGTGCAACCCAGCACAAATCTAAAAACATCTATAAAAAGTCAATTAGAATCCCAAGAGATGTACATACACGCTAGGTGTTATTTGTGCAAACGACACTGAGCTTCAGACAAAATCCTAAAGTATCTGTAACAGAGCAAGGCAAATCTAACCAACGATGACTACTATGTACATAAGTACATGTAATGCACATAATCACATTAAAGAAGGTTTCTTTAAAATGATTGTGTAACTCTGTCCCCCAGGAACCTGTTCATGAATTGCAAAGATCCTGGGAACCTACAGTATATGATTTCCTTGCAGCCCGCTTTGTGTCGCTGTGAATGCAAGAGAATATTAATGTGGGCTACGTGACCACTAAATGTAAGCACATCCATTGGACACAACGGGGGCGTGACAGTTCGGAGCTCTGATGATTTACCTACATACTGGAGGCTTCCCTTCCGACAGTGCCAAGAGATACCTGCAGCAACATACGAACACAAAACCGTACTGTCTATTATAAACCCTGATGCAGGAGGGATGCGTGATGCCACCAAATCCTGCTGCATCACCGCCTCCACTGGATCTGCCTCATTCAATGCATCTCCTCCTGCCTGCTCGAGGACTCATTTCACATCACTAGAGGAAAAACATTCATCCTCATGAAGAATGCAGTAAACAGCGGCGGCCCATGTTAATAACCAACATATGGCACACAAAAAAGACACGACTTCCAGCCCTATGTGCAGACAAAATCACTGTATTTTAGCTGTCATATCCACCAATGTGTGTTCAAAATGATCATGGATGGAAGAAAATGTACACCTACATTTCACTATCCGATCAGTGGAGTTCAAGACCATGTCAGCGTTAGACATCTTCATGGGCAGTGGATGTCTCCAGGCGAATGTGTGTCTCCCTCCTCGCAGAAGAAGTGTTTTATTCTCGGCTTGTTGTCGCGGTGGCGAGATGCTGTTGGTGCAGTGGCATCACTCGGATGCGTCTCCTCCGTGTCTCACCGCCGGCGCTGGGGAAGATGCTGCTGCCTAGAGAGGGTGGAGGATGCTGCTGATGCTGATGCTGAGGCTGTCGCGAGGGGGAGGATGGACCTGATGGGAGGGGGCGGTAGAGAGAGAGAGAGAGAGAGAGAGAGAGAGAGAGAGAGAGAGAGAGAGAGAGAGAGAGAGAGAGAGACCTACTCGGGAGATCCTTTCTGCGCGTTGCACCACCCCGACATGGCGTTGGGGGGAACTCCCACGCACCCGCGCGAAGGGGCTGCGTGATGCTGCCATCAGGTGGAGGTGAAGGGCTTTCCCGAGGACGCCATGTTTGATCGATAGTTGATATTCTGCTCAGGTTTGTCGTGTTTTTGAAGAGTTTTGCGGAATTACGGGTCACGAGACTGAAGCGCGTGTGAGAACGCAACGATTTCGGCGGGAACTACTTACATTGTGGTCAAAGCTTCCGGTGTATAATCAGTAAATGTCGAGTAGTTTAAGTTGGATACAATGATTTGGTCGATACATATAACTGTGAAATATAATCAATAAAATAAATATGATATAAAATGTTTTACTGGGTGCCGCTGACCTGACTGATGGACATAGACCGGAAGTTTCGCCCAGGCGCGTGCGTCAGATAAACACAACCGTTAATTAATTACCATAGCAACCAACATTTCCTCCGAAATGCCAGATCGTCGATGCTAAAATTAAACGTTACATATAAAATAAATAAAAACTTTCCTATGAATTTAAAATACAAATTGATATTTGCCTATGAAGTTAAATTAAAAATAAATTTGGCCTTTAAAATTAAAAATTGAAATTCGCCTATAAATTAAAATGAAAACATGTCTATAAATTTAAAAATATTAAAATTTAAACTTTGTCTATAAAATTAACATTAAAAATGAAAATATCGCTATAAAATTACATTTAAAAAAGAAACTTGACCTATAAAATTTAAAAATATAAAAAATTAAACTTTGTCTATAAAATTAACATTAAAAATGAAAATATCGCTATAAAATTACATTTAAAAAAGAAACTTGACCTATAAAATTAAAATTAAGAATAAAAATGTGCCTATAAAATTATAATTAAACATTAAACTTTGCCTATAAATGAAAAAAAATTACATTTGTTTATAAAATTTAAATTTTAAAATTAAACATTGCCTATAAAATGCGAGATAAAGGCACAATTAAACCATTAAAGAAAACCATATGCTAATTAATGTTTCTGGGAGCCAAACATTGCATAACAGAATGTCAAACATAAACATGTCTTCTGTAGTACTGTACACGTCATAGAGAGTTCAATATCTTAGAAATCTAAGAATTATTTATGATATACAAACATATATGCTTAAATGTTTTATCTACAGATTTTTACTATACGTCTCAGAACGTCAGAAATGTCTTTAAATGAAAAGTTAGATTACGTCTCTGCATTACCGTGAATGAAACTACAATTGTTATGTAGTGATACCTACCGTTTTAGAAACTAGTCGTTCAAAGGCACTTTTAAATACTTTATGTTATTTGTTTTACATGTTAAACATTGCACAGTGTAGATGTGTTACATTTCCCTTTAACACCTCTAGAGAAGTTTGGACTTTTCAATACTCCCAATATCCCTTAGGGGTCAGTGTAGACGTATGCACAAAATATATAGTTTATAGCTACATTGTTATATGTTTATAGTTATAAAATTGGTTATTGTAATACAGTTTTCTGTAAAGATTGTGCCTTTGAAATACCTTTCACCAAAAAACAATGACAGATGTGTATTCAATCATCTTTCTTAAACATAAAACAAAAGCAAATACGATTATTTTATTACTAAAAGGATAGCCAGTGTTTATAGTGTCGGCTGACATACACCTTTGAATGGCTTGCTTGTATTCCTCTGCATTCCCCACTGAGATATGAGAAAATAAAAATGACCCCTGGACTTTTCTTAACAGTTAAGTCCCCAGTAATGCCAAATGACCAGTAGATGGTGATCTATCATTGTAGAATGTTCCTACATGTTCTTGCTCTGAATAACTTTGAAACACTACATTCTACCCGTCCTTCACTATTAAGCATCTGTTCTTTGCATCATAATCATTTGTCTGCTTAATACTCAAACATGGACTGTTGTTTTGCGCTTGGAAATCCAGACAGGACTGTTCGAGCCCAACATTTTTGCATCGAACCCTGGCGGATCTGTCTCATCAGCATCTCCAGTGTAAACATAAGTATCAGGCCACACCTGTTCATCTGATGACAGTCCTAGTCATTTGGCCTTAAGGGTGAAGACCTATGAGCCCCCCTGCTCAAACTCTTTGCTGCCTGCCAACAACTAGATGGATCTCTGTGCAGCAGGGTGTGGATAGTGCTATAAGCTCACTCTCTCTTTCTCTTCTGCTACTGGGTAAGAAGCATAGAAATAGTACAACCCTTTTGCTGTCATCCTGTCAGGGGCAGCTTTTCACAAGCAACCATATGTTTTTGAGCGCTGAGGGAGAGTCCAAGTATGCCCCATAATCCTACACCGTGGTTCGGGGGAATGGGAGCCAGAAGCAGGGCAATGGAGCTGGAGACAAAGACACATAATATACTAAACGCAGTGCAATTTAGATAAAAAGAACATATGATGGCAAGATCAGGGAAATAAAACAGAGCTTGGGGCAAAAAGATATCTGACAGGGACTCAAATAATATTTAAAATGTAATGCGGAAAACGTGTGAATATTTTTTCATCTGTTATCTAACAATATATTGTGTTATATTCTATTTTAGGCGTACAGTTTATAGTTATGAATTTATAATGGATTTAGTGCAGACACTGTAGTGATGTTGTAGCTGTCAAAACTGTTTTAAGGTGTACGTAATGTACTTTAGGGGTAGTAGAGGTGCAGTACAACCATACATTTAGGCGATTCCAGCATTGTAGATATGACATTTTCAGTTGAAGCATAAAGCAACACTATAATAATAATATTGGCAGTAAAATGATTATAGAGGTAGAAGTAGGAAAGGTAAGAAGGTAGTTTTTCTGAGAACAGCTGAAATCACACTGAGTTACTAGGTACACAATCCCAGCCCACACCCTACTATATGGCATATGTCATGTTTTATTGGTAGCCTGGGTTGAAGTTAGCCCACAGCTAAGAATAAGAAGAGGAACACTTATGAGGAACATGTGCTTTTATAATTGTGACAACTCAATGACCTGTCTATGAAAACTATGCTGTAAAAATTATTTACATTGGATTTATCTGTATGAGAAAAAGTTTTTCATCTTAAGGTTCACATTTGCATTATACAGACCTTTTCTTCTAATGTAGGTGTATTATGTATCGTCGACGATTTGAAGTGTTCTAGTATTTTGTTAGTATTCTAGCAGAGCTTTTATCATGTGTTTTACTTAGAGACTTTTGTACATGATGTTCATTCAAAGATTTATTTTGCATATAACCACATATTTGGCGTTTATAAAGAGTGGTACATTCCAGACACTGGATGATGCATTGTTGAAGCAGAACGTCCAGACTGATGAGAAGTTCTTTGTAATGAGGCTGTATGGAGCTGAATAGATGGAGTACTGAGCTCCAGGAGGTGTGTGTGTGCCCCGGGGCAAAAAAGAGAGAGCGGCACTGCGGTGTTTGTTTGGAAAACTCACACAGCTCGCAAACATTCCTGAATGACTGCACAACCGGACATCTCCTTCTTTCGCTCTACATCTCTGCCATTTTTTAGACAGGTCTTGGGTAGTCCTGCAGTGCTGGTCATGTATGCGGCTATAACAGGAACCAGTAAGCAGGGTTAAATTAATATCCTTCTCTCTCTAAAAAACTCTGTGCCTCGTCTCATGCAGAGAGAACGCAACAAAGATCTGAGTGTGGCCGTAGCCCCGGGCCAGCACGCCCACCACGGCCTCTCCTGTGTCACGCATTGCTGCTCCCTACCAGAGCACGCTCTCTCTCTCTTTCTTTCTTTCAGCCACACAGGCAACTTGGTATTTTCCGTTTTGCCATTACTCACAGGACACATATTGGTATATAACTCATGCTCGGACACAAGTATGACCATTTTCTAAATACCGAATCTGAAATTAGGATTTTAGGAGAAATAAAGGCAGTTTAATATGTAGGTGTGCTTTTAAGGGTGATAAGTGACTGTCCAAGGTCTTAAGATTCTGTCTGCAAAATGTTAAAAACTTCACATTCAGCTTACAGCTGTAAATTAAGGAATTGTTTTCATGTAAAAGTGATTTTAAAGATTAATATTTTTATGAAGACTTTTTGACCAAAGATATACTCAATTGTCTGTGTTTTATGAGTTTAAATAAATTATAAGTTTGGTTTTATTTCTAATTTTAATAAGTACATTTATAATGATTATTAGAGAACATTAGGGCTGTCAAACAATTAATCACGATTAATCACATTCAATAGTTTTGTTACATAGCATTTGTCTGTGCATAATCATTTTGCATTAATAAACTCATTCACATACATGTATATTTTCAAGGAAAATATAAATTAATGTTTATATACTTAAATTATATGTATGTGTATCAATTTTGTAAAAACAATATTATGCACCGTACTCCGATATATCATGTAAACGTTTATTCTGGATGAGATTAATCGTGATTAATCGTTTCACAGCCCTTTAAAAATTAATGCAAAACAGTGTTAAGATAAGACTTGAGAATTAAATTATAGGAAAATAACAGTTTCTTTTGTTAAGTGTAACACACACAAGTTAATAAACTTAAAGATATTGCATTTGAAATGTATTGTTTTCAGATAACACATCTCAAATACCTCAGACAATTTAATATACAAACCTTCTTTTAATTGAATATTTGGCACACATTTCTGCATTTCCGACTGTTTAAAATAAGATGCCATTAAGACTTTGATACAACATTAAGATGCATAGTTGATTTGAACTAAGAATGAGCAACGTATGTACTGTTTATAAACAGTTGTGTTTATAGAGTCATTCACGTCAGTTTATTGTTAATGTAAACAAACATTGTTGAATGAAATAATATACTTACATTAAAGACCACTGATGTAAGAATTTATATGCTGTATGTTTCAATAAAAGTTGAATGTAACTGATGATAATATGTGTTGCAAGTATTGATGATTGGTAAATCCTATTAATTTATGTTGTCTAATGGATCTTTTGTTGTGAATTCTTTCCAATCTTTCATCAACTTATATTCATCCAATTGTTAAATCACAGGAAAATGTCATTCTTTCTCCTTGCCTACATCTATTTGCATACTTTTGATTGGTTTCTTCTGTCTTCGATCTAATCATTCAGTCACCTTCACTCTGTAAACATCGTGTAGAGTTGAGTTACAACCGCACACTCAGTGCCATAACAGTAGTGAAGAAGTTCTGCAGCATCTCATTTTCAGTGATCTTTCCTTTTATTGTTTGTATTGGTTCTTTCATTAAGAAATACAAACATTGTTAAGTGTAAGAAAATATGCAATCATGGACAACAGATTATGGTCGTGAACACCTGTGTGTCCTTATCAGTTTCATTCAATGACAGCTTCTCATGCTCAGTGAGGTCGAGCTTTGAATGCCATGAAGTCCTTTGGATCTAGACTTGTGAAGATTCAAATATTGGTAGTTTGGCCTAAGCATCTAGCCTTGTGTATGTTTTCCTATAACCAGATTTTATCCAAGAATGTTGCTGTCAATCATCCCATCTTGGGTTCATCAGCCGTCTCCACCTTATCCACAAACACAATTCTTTCATTTAAGCGACAGGTTTGAGGAAACAGCTCCAGTGTCATTTAATTATTGGCTAAATATGCCCTTTTCTGAAGTTGCTTCACAACTGTTGCTCAAACAAGGGTCTTCACATTCCAGAAATCCTGACCCTTACCCTCCCCCAGCAGGTCATAAAGTTTGACAGACTGAGGGATCGATTATAACTCTGTGACCGAACATGTTGTGAATGTGACTAATTGTTGGTCATGCCTGTGAACGGTGAGTTTTGGATTATGGAGAAAGAATGAGATCATGGATTTTGATAGGCCAGGTGGGGACTAGAGAAGGATTGTGTGGTTGGAATTGTGCAACTACTGTAATAACCTTCGAAGGAACCAGTGCCGGACCATTGGCTGACATTTCCCTTCCTCCTATTGGACGAGGACTTGAGAGATGGTGGAGGCCGGTCACAGAAAGTGGTCAGGAACTTCGACATGGAAGTGATTTTCAAAAGCAAAAGGAGGACGAACGGTTTGACGTCTGCTTAATGTAAGATACGGTGAGGCCAGGAACTTTGCCAGAGCCATAGAGACACTCAGGGGATTACGAAGCAATGCGTGTCCAATTTATTCACGCCAGCCCGTCAGTGAGGGACTGGATGCGTCCATTGTGCGCTTATCTCTCTGACGAAACCCGTGTGTGTCAGCCCACGACCACGTAAATATGTCAGCGATGAGACAAAAGCTAATTGTTAAACTTAGACAACCCGTGTAACGCAATGCAAACCTGGATTAGAATCCAGC